>OZ010737.1:18278419-18708419 GCA_963932295.1 Tipula lateralis
TACTGCGTCCACTGCGGTTCACACTACCAACTTATCCAAACTGAAAAAACTTTGTGATTTTTATGATCACATTCTGTCGAAATGATGCAATAACTCCAACACACCGAATGTGCACACTGCGGATAATATCGCTTGGAAGGAAAGTGTGGGACAAAGATACGATATGGAAAATTTTGTTTAGCCAAAGATGGAAGCCGAAGAGTAACGAGGCCGTCTTATCCTGCAGTATGTTGGATTTTCATCCGTATAACGAATTTATAACCAACCTGACTAAAATCAACCGCAAATGTGAAACTGCTTTTATTCTCACCCCTCTGGATTAGGAAGCTGAACGTAACCACACGAATGATTAATCGAGTATCGATCCATTCCGTTGCATCTCATTCTTATTACTTATAAGCTGGTACAGAAGATGCCTTGAGATGTTTGAATAAAACAGTCTTATGCAACCAAGTAACTGTATATAATATTTTGACCGCACTAAACAATTTTCACTTAATGAACGAGTATAGTTTTGGCGACCACCCAGAAATTATATGTTGCCATATATTCCAACATACGGTGCCAACATTCTGTCTTAAAGTTAATCTAAATTCCATGAATATTTATAATAAAAAATACAAAACAAATTCCCACACGTCCGTCGTGTTGTCAAAAGTACCACGTCGATCAATCTGCGTATATATCGACTGATCTACATACATACATACGTCTACGTAACTATATAGTTTGAATTTATTAAAAGCTTCACGCGTATATTGTCTTATATATTATATTTATATAGATTAAAGACGATTAAATTGAATTACAACCTACATAATACAATACAGTGTTCGAATTTGATCCAAAGACCCAGATTGATTCGAAACACAAACACATGTGTAATACAATTAGAGACGACGATACGATGATGTCGGCAGCGAAAGAAATTAATAAAAATAATAATAATAAAATTAAAAATCTAACAATAATCTTTTTATTTATTTTACAAGCTTCTTCTTTTTCGAGGCGTCTTCATTTCGTTTCTTGATCGCCGTCTTCATCTTCATCTCGCGAGCGTCTTAATATTATTTCTTCCATTTACGATATATATATGTATATATTTTTGTACACATCAACTCGTTTATTTTGTTTTGTTTATTTGTTGATTTGTTTGTGTGTTGTTGTTGTTATTATTATTATACGACGTTCTTCTTTTATTTTTTTGTTTCTTTTGTTTTTGTATATTAAAAAGACAGCACACATCTTTTGATTTTATACACAACTATATATATGCAATGCCAGTGTATAAGATAACATTTAAGAAATAATCATAATAATAAAAATAAACGAACAGCCATAAAATAAAAAATCTCACATCATTGTCATTACTTCTTCTTCTTCTTCATCTTATACTTCTACTACTTCATCTTATTCTTTTTCTTCTTATAGATAGATGTGTATATAGATTTTATAATCAAACAATTACGTCGGTTTATTCAAATATTTAAGTAATTAATTTTTCACAAAAAAAAAAAATAATAATAACAAGATGATGAAAAAGAATAAGAAGAAGAAAAATATTATAAGATGATGAATAATATAAAAGTACACGATAATAAGCACAAGATGAGGAAGAAGACGAGTGGAATTTCTTTTGAAATGTAAATAAACTAAACTAAACGAAGAATAAAGAGGTTTAGAGTATTTGAACAGAGACACACACACACACACATGTAGACATAAGCACGCACAAGTTTATTGTGAAATGCCAAGGGCGGATCAATAGAATCTTCAGTCGGTATATACATATATATAATTAAGGGGAGATAGAATTCTTATACAATTTTACTAGAATGTCTAAGAATAGTATACATACATATATATTCGGTATCCGATGATGATTCCAAATTCCAATCAAGTGGAACGGAAATTTTAACATAATTCGACGATTTTTTCTTAACCATCTTTAAGAATGAATGAATTCGTCTTAACGTGTTCTATTGTAGAAAATGTGAGCGCTTGGATGACGAATTAACACGTTTGTCAGCGTGATTTTGTACATGTTAAATTGTAATTTGAGAATTAAATTAGAGGCATATTGTGATATATTGCGCCTATATATACATATACGAGTACATACTTATGTTTATTTTATATATTTGATTTATGATTTACTTTCTTTTGTTTGTTGTTAATTGAGTTCCATTAAATTTCAATTACGATGTGTTGTTTAAATTGAGCAAATTGAACTGGTTTGAATGATACCGGTTTAATATTATATATAAATCTACGAGTGTGGGGTCCCAATGTTTTGTGTAGAGTTTGTATCCATAATATTTATCGTGATGTGTGACTAGTTCATCCATATCGGTGCTAAATTTATCGTGTTTTGTATTAACTCGAACATGTGATTGGCGACAATTCTTATTTTCTATCTCTTTCCTGCAAACAAAGCTAAATTTATTGTCAATATGCATAAAATATATATTTTGATCTAGTCATGGTTATGTTGCGGCATTGTCATCGACAATGCTTTTGTTATTTTGTTTAAAATTGTACATAGGGTAAGAGTGACACTATATATGTATATTTTTAATTGAAATTGAACGCAGCCAAAAAACAAAAGTTTTAAATTTTCTCTTGAACGTTGAGTTGCATTTTTCATTTTAATATTATTTGTTTTGAAAATTTGACATATAATGATATATTATAGGGAAACGATAATGTATAATCGCTAAGATGAAACGAAATTAATTGAATTGAAGTAATTTCGTCGTTTGTTTAGTTTGTTTGTAAAACAAACGTCCGCCATCTTGATAGTGGCATACAAGATGGAGTTAAGGATTGTACGGTTTTACAAAGATTTTTAATATTTGGATTTAATTATATGGTTTTTAACATTTCTTATTTTTTGTAGGTAGTAGCCGAAAAGATGTAAAGTATCGGAGGGACGTGGTTCACTAGTCACACATGTCTATTGAGTTTGTGACAAAAAGCTGATGTTAATGGATATTTTCTTACGTGATTTTTTAAATAACCAAACAGAAACCAAACTAAATAACCAAACACCGAAAGTGATTTCAGTAGATTGGTTATTTGGAGAATTCACTGGATCAAGATAGCCTACTGTTAAATGTGACTTACTGCTGTTAAAGGTACCTTCCATAAGATTGGTCTTTTTATGAAGCTTAGATGATACACAACAAAGATTTGATCAATATTTTTCTGGCTATCACGCATCCACTAAAGAAACCATTGGAAACCGAAAATGAAACCAAAACATGTCTTGGTTGATACCAATACATATATAATATTGCTGATGATGATCACTACTACAAGGACACTCTTGGACGTTAACAGTCCAAAGACAAAACAGAAACATATTCATTAGAATTCGTATATATAAAAAACATGGTGAGTAATCAGTTTCGTGTGCAGGGATGTTATAAACATGGAAACAACCAAATCAGTTCATAGTTCATCGCAGCATTTTACAGATTGACAAAGAGCCAACCGAAAGTAATCTAAGGGATTGAAACCTTTATAGTCTGTTTATTGTACTGTTTAGATGAGAGACGTTTTACCATAAACTTAGAATATATTGCCGCTTTCCTGAAACAAGTATTGAATTCGAACCGTAGATTTCACAATGATCGGAATAGCCAACATTGGTTGATTTAAAATGAACGACGTTTAAAGTAACATTTGTGACGTTTAAATTAACATCACCACAATTGAGGAGTAATTTTTCGAACATCTTTTGTGCAATTCTGATCCTGGAAATGGCCTATAAATTTCCAGTTTGGTCCAATTTTACTTTTTAGGTAACAAATTTCTTGAACTTGTCCAAATAACTTCTTTATCAATAGTCTCGTCACTGTGTTTCTTTAGTACCATAGTATAATCACGGTTTCTATTGCTCACCAAGGGGATTTTTATGAAATAATCCGATATCGAATTTTTAAACGCAGCTAAAATACACGCTTTGTTATAAGTTTTTGGTAATTAATTTTTGTTTTGTTGTTTTTCGTCATTTGGTGGTTATGTTTCTTAAATCGACTTGACTTTCTGGTTTTACGAACATCTCTTCATAGACCGTTGTCTTTTCTTTCTTTCACTTTACCCGTCGTGCTTCAGTTCTATCTGTGTTCTTTAAGAGGGACGAATTTCAGTATTAAAATCCAGTTTGGTGGCATATTAGAATTTGAATGAAGTCACGATCGAGCGCTCCATATTTCCTTACATACGAGTACAACAAAGAAAATATTATTTTCTTTGATGTACTGTATATCAGCAATAAAAGTCATGAATAGATTGTATCAAAGATCTTGGTGTGTACATTTCACGAATTGCAACCGCCTACAAACATCGTTATTCCACCCGTTAATTAAACCTATAACTAAGTTTAACATCCTCAATGGATATACCCCAAAGCGTGTGTAATGTAAACCAAAATGAAATTCCATAAAACCTACAAATAAATAATACAATAAACGATATATAAAATAATCGAACACCTAAGACGTAGAGACGTTATATTATATATAAAACCAAGGCGAACATCAAAAAGAAGCAGAAGAAGAAGACGTATTAAATGTGCAGATACACAACATATTTAAAATAATCATCATTCGTCGTTTTAATTTCTTTTTGTACATACGTCTTACGTATATATAATATATTTTATATGAAAACACAACCCAGTGAGTAATTGCTGCAATTGATTACATGTCAAATCAAACAGTGCCAATCCTACATACAATTTCTACTTCATATTTTTCAACAACAACGACAGTTGTTCATACATAATTCGATCAACAGACGTATGTAGACATATGTATATAGGTATACATAAAACAACACCAAAACCCCGACAAGCCGTATAAATGTTATCGAATATAAGAAGTAAGCAAGCGCGATGCTGAAGGAATAAGAAAGCCGATTTTGTTGGTGTTTTATAATGTTAATAAAATATTTGTCTCGAATTCTTCGACGACAATCGTCATCTTTTCATCTGAATTTATAAACATACCATATATATGATGTCTATGTGTTGTTCCAGCAGCAGAATAATATTTTTCTTGTACCATATATATATATATAGAGGTTTTGTTGTTAACTGTGCGAGGCCCCCCGATGTGTGGCGCGATTGGGTTTTGTTTAATGCTTGGCTTTATTTTTCCTTCTTCTTATACATGTATTCCTTCTTCGTCGCGCGTTTTCTTAATGCGGTCTTTACCAATTCTCAGATCATATTATATATTTATGTATATATAATAATAACAATCATACATATGTATTATACATAGATTTAACATAAATTCCAACAACGTTGGTATACATATACCATATAAAAAAAAGCAATCGCGTTTTTATTATTAACTTTATTATTATTACTACTATTATCATTATTACCATTACTATTATTATATGAGTTTTTTTATTTATTTATTTATAGGAAGCAAACTGAGTGGTCGTCAAGATAAGAAACGACGACGAAAAATCTGAGAACAATAAAATATGAAAATGGAATACGAAATAATCTTATGTATATATACGAGTATATATATACAGGCAGTTATGTACTTGTGCTTATACATATATGTATATAGGAAATAAGAATTGTATTGTTGGTAGGTTTAAGGTTTAGAATTTTGATTAAAATGAAATTCAGCTGTGCGACTATACATCTCGAACAACGCAAAGACGTTTTGATGAATTTGGGTAGGGCGCAGGCATATCCAGATATATGTACATATATACAAATAAAATTGCGGGTACATAATCTGGATATAAAATATTTATATATTATGTAAAGCCCAAATTTTATTTATGTATATATTGTTGGGTTTTGTTTCCATACCTATATATACATATAGTTAAGCTGATTAGATGTTCAAGCAATCTATTCTCGGTAAACTGCTCTCTTTCATCAAACATTATAAATAATAAACTAAGATGATCGCACAATGGATTATTATAGATAGGTTCAATATATTTTCGAAGGCTTGAAATTAATGATATCAGTCATTGGCCGTCAAAGTTTCATTTTTGTCTTTGAGTCAAAATATACGTATACCATGTCTGTTAACTCTGCTACCTTATATATTACTGTTGTAAAAGTCGAAACACACTCCTCAGAGTATATAATATAGTTGTTCTCTACGGTATTGGTTGGAATTTCAAAACTGAGTTTAATGGATAATCCAATACAATGCTAACCAATTGGATGAAAATGAAGGAATATGGATAATGATGCTGGCGGGTTAATCAGGCTGGTATACCTAAAAAGATAATGTCGCTGTGATAGGCGTAATTCACTTGACAAGTAAACTTGCAATTCACTTGACAAGTAATAATGTTGGAATTGACAAGCAATAATGTCAACAAGAAGACACATGCACACCATGCAGTGGTGATGACGAAAATTAGCAACCGAATAAGTGGATTAAACACTTGAAAACGAAAATGGTCAAGATAGGAAAACAAGAGCTACGATTATACATGCGGTTACGACTATACTAAAATTTTAATGAATGCCAAAATGATGCTACGGTCAAATATCGATTGTACGAAACGATAAGTCAGAAGTTAGATTTATAGATTTTCACTATCGAAAATACTGCGGGTTGGTGGATAATACCATAGACACCTATCTAGTTTCGTAACCATGATTATAAAACTATGATTTTCGAAATGAGAATACCTGACACACTACAGTTCTCATTTCATTTGACAGTTTATCATAATTCATTAAAATTCTTACGTGAACTGTGTGGTTTAAATATATTTTTTTTCGCCCTCCACCCAAATTATCCTATTTCTATTTTTAGTTTTATTTTCCGTTAATTTATTAATTTTTTTGAGAACTTCAATTTGTATAAAAAAGATAAACAATTACATGAAAAAACCAATATTTATATTTACTATTTACTAGCTGTATAGCTTGGTACTGTCGTCACTAAAATGCCATGGAATGAGAAAAATAGCTCATTCCGTAACCATGTTTTAACCAAGTTGCAAACCATGGTTAGCTTTGACACATTACAACGAAATCATGATTAACTCGAAACTGTAGTTACGAAACCAGATATGTGTCGATAGTATTAGATTGCTTAAGATTGTTTTCGCCTTTTTGTTATTGAATTCATCCTACCGATAAAATCGAATTTGAATATAATCAAGTTGGATGGCTTAGCATTTGTGAACGTCTGCACCTATGGAAGTCAAATCAAAGATGGCTACTCGACTATCTAGCACATAATTTTATCGTTTTACGATGAGTTTGTAGCTAGTGTAGAGATACCTTACTCATCTTAATATCTGTAAAGTTTCAATAACTACCTACTATCGGCCATTTTTTTAGAACTTCAACTGAATTCAACTGACTGCTTATCAAATTGTTTAGTCAACCAAAGTCACTTAAGATACTAGTTTTATGAACCAAATCTATTCAGAAAATTGTAGCCATGGTGCAGTGGTTAAATCTGAGGCAATTGAAGCGGAAGAAACTGGGTTCGAATCCCGATAAAGGCAGAATGACCAATTCCCGATAGGGTATTATGTCACACAAGTTCAGATGCTAAAAATTTGATTGAATCTTGTCTAGTCAAACCTGCCTACACTATAATTTGTGATCATATTGTGCATTTTGGAGTAGGTTTATCATGGTTAAGCAAATCAGGATTTTCCAGGTCTCGGATTAAAGCGCGTCAAGGTCCACTTCGGTGAGAATCTGCAATAAAGATCATTATTGACACTCCGATTTCGGATTTTTTTCCGATATCGAAAAATCCGATCCGATGCGAATTTTACTATTATGAAATTGTTGGGTCGAGGACGTACGTCTATAGGTCCGATTTACGTAGAACCATCTGCACATTGCATAGCTCCATGATAGCCTATAGTACTGACATGGAAGATGGGTTGACTGATGAATTCTGAACTCCAACAGGGTCGTAGATGTGTTCATTTTACACCACCGATCGAAATCGTGTGGTGAAAAATTCCTTTTGCATCCTGCCCTAATCGGGATTCGAACCCGGTACCTCCCGCTCCAACTGCCGCAGCTTTAACCACTGCGCCATCTGGGCGGTTAAAATGAAATTCGTCTACCAAGTAGCAATCAGATTTTGATTTATCCAGAAGATGTTTTCTGGGATACTCTTATTTCCAGCAGGGCCTCTTATTAACAGTTCGATATTGGATTGGATTCGAAAGCGGATTTTGAAACTAAAACGTCAAAACGAAATCGGATTTTCCGAAAATCGAATGTCAAAATCCGACTCTTATGTATTAGACGAATCTCATTTTGTGTTATCGAATTAGTGTGTTTTGAATATTTCCCAGTTTAACGATCACGATTTCACTAATAGATTTCATCTGACAAGTCACTAGTCAATCAAACCACAACAACAAATGTTATCATTTGACAAATTCGACCAAACAACTTCATAGTAAAAAAATTCGCTACGGATCAGATTTTCGATATCGAAAAAATCTGATACCGGATTATTTCATAATAACCCTCATATTTTATTAGAACCACGAAAAACTTTTTTAATTCATTCCCAGAGGACGCAATATACAGTCATGTTTTGGTATCATCTGCATCAAAAATTTAATGAAAGGTAGAATGATTTCGCTTCAGAGCACATACCTTTATACCTATACTGAAGACTGCTCTAAATAACAGACTGAGGGTTACAATTTAAACATTAAGCCAGTATTCACAACCCCAATATAAATTATATTCACATTCAAATAAAAATAACACCTTTAGATACGACAAATTATAATCCATCTATAAACAGCCCCTAACTATAACAACCAATCAATTTGCTAAATCACTATATACACACAAAACGATTTTGATAAATCTATATTGATAAAATACCAACAATTCCCGTTTAATTTAATTATTTGATTGAACTTAAACAATTTTTAGTCTTTTAATTTTTCATCCCCTAAATTTTGGAATAACATAAAAATGTAACAACACATCATGATAAGAAACCTACCCTATCTAAATATATATGTATATGTATATAAATAAGAGTTGCAATATATTGTTTGCATGCATCCATAACAACAGACACATCACATATCTGAGATACCCCAAAACATCATCCCTATGTATATATATAGTTTTCCATCTGTTAAGGAAATATATTAATTTTTGATTTTGATTTTGTAGACACGATATGTACCATATATACGAAATTGATTAGGTGAGAGGAGGATTAGATTTCTAATTTATCTATATTTCCAGTTTGTTGTCGAGGGTGAGGGTGGTTTTGTATATGTATATATATACTCGAATTACTTTATTAGATTTGTGATTTCCTAAAAATTTTGAAATGATGCATGAATATGAATTTTAAATTTTAATTAATTAATAAATTTATTTATACGTAAAAGAATTTTTATATTTTTAGGGGTTGGTACAAACCCAAGTTCGAGGTGACTGTGAATATTAGTTACTTCTTGTTCGATATACACATTAAACGATCCGTGCAATATAACAATTCGTCGAATTAATTCCCGGAACGCGTTTATACGAAAATCAATTCGTCACTAAATTAGGGGTTGAAAACCACATATAATCATATAAAATCCTAATAATTTACACATTAATAAAAATGAAAATCACAAAATGTTTTATAATTTTTTTTTAATTAAATAGAAACCACCCTCTTCGTTTCGATACGATGTGTATAACAAAACAAAAAAATAAGGGATGCTAACGAAAAAATTTCATATTTTTTTTCGAATCTAATCAATTCATCTAATCGATTCAAATTATGTAAAATAATTTTATTTTATTTTTTTTTTAATAAAATCAAACAACATAGCAACCCCCAGAATAAAATTAAAATGAATTGGAAAAACTACCCTTATACATATAGATAGATGTAGGGTAGATTTTTCGTTTTTATTTTATCTCAACAAACATATTCTATTTTTATCGAAAATACAGCAAAAAATAAAATGAAAAGCAACCCTCATATCCAAATAGATAGATTTTCAATTTCCTACCCTCTTCCAAAAAAAAAAATCTTTTGTGTGTGTGTATTTTGATTTTGATTTTCCATAAAATTTTTATGTATACAGATACGTACCAAAAAGAGAAGTGATCTTGATTAATTCCTTAAAAATACAAACGAGGTATATATAGGGTAGGAAGGTATATAGGAAGACGGCAACGAAGAAAAGGAAGCCGAAATTGAAGTGGAATATGATGATGATGGTGATGATGGCGACGAGGCGAGGAAGATGGATTTTTTTTTTTGAAAGGATTATAATAATGAAACCATTTTTTTTTGTGTGTGTATGTGTTGTGTACAGTTTAATAATAGGGGATGAAATTTTATTTCCCTTCTTCAACATTTTTTTTTGTTGCTTCTCAAATTGGGAAAGCTCAAACTTCTGGAAAATAATAATAATAAAAACAAAATCTCGTTGTTGTTGTTCGTTTGTGTTACCCTCAAAATGACAATTGAAATTATTATAATTGAAATGATAAAGGGGGAAGGGGTACTGAACCAAAACGAAAACACAAAAAGGAAATGAAATGGGGTGCAATTTTATACATAATGGGTAAAGGGGATGATTTATACTTTTTAATTGAAGTATTTTATATGAAAAGAAAAAAAAAATTACTTTGTGTGTCTGGGCTCTGTTTGTGTTTGCCAATGGGTTGAATATCAATTACAACTCGTTGTTGTTGGGATTTTAATTTTTATTGAAGTTGCACAGTCAAGAAGTGTTAATGATGGGATTTTAAATAGTTTTCTTTTATGTCTGTTCCTTATTGGGGTGATGGTTTATGGAACACAGTATAAGAGCATTATATTATGAACACATTTTTGTACTTAAGGTAAATGCATTAAACATTTAAAGGGAATGTAACATAGATGACTCAAAAGGTTAAGTTTGAGGAGGTTTAATCTACTTATAGGACTGCAACGATTTAGAACTTATAGATTGTTCAAAACGTTACTGTCTTAACAGGAGCTGGAGGAACATGGTTCGAATTTCGATAGAGGCGAAATGCAAAAGGGATTTTACACCATCTGATTGCGATCGGAGGGTTCATGAGTTGCTCCATCTTCCATGTCAGCAAGTACCATAGGCTGGAATGTTCGAAATGTGCAGATAGTTCAACGTAAATTGGACCGTTGAAACACTTAGTATGTAAAATAATGGTTGACGTCCTTTATCCGTTTGATTCGCGACTCATACAACAATAATGTTGAAGAGTGTCCATGGATTGATTCCTAGATTATGTTGTATACTAAGCACAGTGCTCGCGTACCTGATTTGAGGAGATCCGATGATAAGTATAACTGAAGGTTGGTAGGATATATCGGTTGAACGGCTGAAGTGTCTATTGCCTATTGCCCCATACTTAGCGGTTAATCGATAATCCATGTGTGCTATGTGATGTTCCTCGCAATTTATTTGTTTACCCTTTGGCTGAACCTAATTATAAGGCGATACCATTCTTATTGCGTTGCAACGCATTCACTTATATGAAGTTACCCCAGCTTATGAAACCGTAGTCAAGCCGTGCTGAACGATTTATCGTGTACCTCGATTTTTTTTTCGAGTCATATAGAGATGATTATACCGAAAGGTACCTATATGACTGGGATCATCAATGCATATTTGGTAGTGGGTCGATATGTTTCCGAGTCTTACTCAATTTGAGTGAAGATTGAGTGTTGCTTGTATGGAAATAAGTGACTTTGATTTCATGCATGTTTAGGTCTTTTGGACCACATCTTTTTTAGGCTGGTGAATTTTTTACAAGAGTTATATTCAACACCCTATATGTTCTATAACCGATACCTTTTAATAATTGGTAAAGCGATCAAAGTCACCTGGTCAAACCCAATAACTCACTATATTCAGTGCAGTGTGGACGCCGATATAAAGATCTTATCGCGAGTGTCTTTAGCTTGCTGGTCATAATTTCTACCTTAACAATGGAGTTCTGATTTGAGTCAATATATCCCCAAAGAGGACAATCAGGATCCGTGAAATTTTAGACGAAATTAAAGGCAGTGGGTTGCAACAAGTATACATTTGTGTCGGAGTAAGAATTGCTCCTACACATATTGGTTGTACTGAACCATATCGCTTTATTTAGGATAGGTTTTCGTGGTGAGTATGATTAAAATTAACGTTGAGGCTCCCAACCTAAATTTTAGCCTCGAATGGCTTGTGGATAATCTAAATGGCAATGCTTTTCCCCAGTCACTCAGGCTCGATTGGCCCATTGTGAGATCCTTTCCCATACGTACACTCTCAGTCCCGAAAACTCTTTGTTCTTCTAATGTAGTCTATAAGATATCTGGTATTCTCAATGTCGTCAGCTGATCATCAAATAGGAATTGTCATTCTCAACGATGTTTGTGATGTTCCCAATTTTTATTCGAAACAGGTGGTTATTCAGGGAGCAACGTCCCGAAGGACTGGACTCTGCTGATTTATTGATTTTGGATAGTCGACAAAAGATGAAGCTATCCCATCTCTTTTGGTGCTATTCATCAAAGTCATAGTCAATTTCTCGTTTAAGAGATAATGACGTCACTCTTAAAGCGGGTTTAGCTTCCACAAAAGTGGGACCGGCACTCTAACGGACAATAATCAGCCAATATATTTCCTTTAGTATCCAGTAAAGTCTAACTTTTTTTCAGGTCTAGTCGATTTAAGGCCATTATCGTCTCCAAAATAAGTTTCGATGAAACAGTATTGGAACCAATTGTCTTTATAGATCAGCCTGGCTCTCAGAAAGGATGCAGATACGAGGATTTCTGCAATTATTCTCTTTTGCAAAGAGTGCTGCTTTCAAAACTGCGACAATTTCCTGAAACACAGTAGCGTACCTACCAAGGGGGATAAATAATTTGACCTCAGGTTTTTGTATCTATATAACCCGACACCAGCTAGATTTCAGCGTACTGTACACTTCGACTACATATATGCTTTAAATCAGTTACAGTTGAGTTTACCGTCTCAAGTCAGGCATAACCGAACAATTAACCCAACATTAATGCTAAACTGTCGCTATACGGTTGACAATCACAATAAAGCGTTCAACTTAAACTCCGTTCATAATAGTATTATATACAACATAATCGGCTCACCAAAATCGTTTGCTTGCCATCAAATATGTTAACAGCAGCAGCAACAACTACAACAACAACAACAACAAAACTCGAGAACCCAAAAAGTGTAAAATTGGATTAATGCCGACTTCAAAATGTGTGTAATTTGTTTTCCGTTTTCTTCTTGGGATCTTTTTTTTCTTATTTGTGTGGCTTCTTCGTCGTCTTCTTCTTCTTCTTTAATTTAATTCATGTCTTACGAGAAAAGATCATATACTTATATATATGTATATACATTCTTCTTCTTACACCGCTTTGTGTATATATACTCGTTTCACACATTATTTACTTCTTCTTATTCATTTGGGAGTGTGTGGATTCTTATTTCTAATACACGCCATAATGATGATTGTGAGTCTGATATACATATACCTATATATATGTACCCATATGTATATGTTGGATGGATGGAAGAAGGAATTGTGCGGAAAAATAACATAAGTCGTCGATATAAAGGCATGATATGCGAAGAAAGAACACAATGCGCTGAGATTTGTTGTTGGTTTTGTCGAGAAAATTGTTTACTACATACATAAATACATACACACATACATATGTGTATGAGATATAACAAAGATCGTCTAATGAATGGTTATTATACAAGATAATTATATGTACTTATGTGGGTTTTTGTTTTTTATCGTAATTTTCTCGAAATTATAATTTTCCCTCGCGTTATATATAGTCGTACAAGCCCCCAGATCGCACAAAAAAACTGCAATTACACAAATTTAATTAGTAATTGCGGCTGTGTGTAAATTACAGAGTGCAATGAAATGATAATTTAACGCCATGTAATCTTAAAGATTTTGCGTTGTCTTAACTTTTTTGTTATATGTTGTCGAATATCGTTGGAATTACGTTGAGTACATACTATCGTTGAGTATGGCTCGAGTACAATTTCGCTCACTTGTTGTTTTTTGGAACTGTCAATTTAAATGAAAATGGAAAGGGAACAATATAGGTATTTACTTGACTCCAAAATTCAGGGCATCCGTAAAAATTTTTAAATTGTAGTCCGTTCTGATTCCTCTCATTTGGTTTCAACCGTTTTCCACTGTAATCTTATACCACCGTTTCCATGCAGACGGTGCGGACTGAAACACGGAACGGATACATAATGTTTGGATCTTAAATTGTTCAGTGTTTTCGGTTGAAATATAGTGATTCCAAGGCTGACTGCACGTTCCTAAGCACTGTCAAATTTTTGATCATGATTGATCGTGTATATACGAGCATGCAGATTATCTACTGGCAATTAACAGATTGGTCTATAACTGTCAGTTAACATATACGATTAAATAGGATCCAATACCAACTTATAAGCTATAATCAAACCTAACGCATACTTCACTCCAGTTTTCAGAACAGGTGATGAAGTTTCGACAAACGCTTCTAGCTGCTCGAGGTACTCTTTAAGCATATCGATACTTCATTAAATAAACAGATATTAGTATTATAGTGGGCCTATATGTCATGTTAAGGATCTGTGGAGATTAACGATCAGCATGTTGAATTGTTACATTTCCAAGCAGTCGAATTCGAATATCTTAGCTCAGATTGAGATTAAGTCACGTTCAACTGTCATTTGGCATCAAGACGCTTAATGTTTCACAAACTGTGATGGAATACCCTTCAATAAAGATCGCAGAAGTGCACATTTCGGATCTATCTTTTGTATACGAGTTCCCTATGGCAATTTACAAACAATTATTTAGTTGTTTGGAGGTGGCAATAATTCAGAGCTGTCATATCGGCCACTTACTGATCCATATACGTAATTCTATGTTTCAGGTCTATCTAATTCCGTCTGTCTAAACAACCTGCAGGTTCAGATGATTTCTGTATATAATTGTTTTAAGTGGGAGTATAGAGTGGAAGAGATACTGCGAGAGAGAGAGAGAGAGAGTATTCAACTCGTAATTGATTTCGGTAACAACTATTTTGAGGGGGTGGTAAAACTTAAATTGAGACATCTTGCAAATTTCGATAAGCTGATATTGTACAAAGTGTTGGTGAGACTCTTTATCATGTATATGTAGAATCATGTGGGCTATATATCGCCCGAAACGTAACGTTTGTGGCGTTCAGAGCAACTCACGTACGAATCGCACAGCATGAACATCAAGTCCGTAGCATATGCCTAATGAGATGGATTTGATATTTTCGATCATATTATAGTCATTCAATGACGTCATCAACAGATCGAAACCGGTCAGTAAATTACAACATATACAACAACTCGAATTACAACTCACACTCAAATGCTCTTCAAAAATTACATCAAGCTCTACACGCTTCATTGGTGACCCCACGTTTCACGTGTTGATGGCAAATGATCGGACTTATTCTCTTCTTTATTCGATCTCACTCGCTGGCGGAAAATACTCGTGTACACATGCCAATGTTTTTAAAATATATCTTAAAGTTATACATGCCCATGCCCTGTGAATAACTCTGTCCCTGTGGAAAATCCCTCAAATTAGGTTTGCCAAGTATGTGCTCTTTAACGCGATTCGATGAGGGTGAAATAAATATTTTTCCGGCCGGAGACAAGGAATTATGTGCCAGTAGGATGTCTTTAGTTTATTACCGCTACTCTTAGCTGTTCCTTAATTACTCCACAAACGCGTTCTAGTCCAATGCAAATAGATAGCAATACTTTCACAATCAAGGCCATCACCAATCACATTCGTCTATAGACTTCATTGTGCCTTGATATCCTTCATTGAGCTGTTTGGCTCTTCGACCAAATAGAGTCCTATGGCGTGCATTTCTGCTTGAAATATGGTTCTTCAGGTTCAAGGAATTTTAAAAGCGGTTTTCGTATGCTTCCTCAACCATCTGTTTTCTATAGTCGTCTGTATATACCATGGACTCTATTTCAAAGGACGGTCCTTTTATGCCGGTTTAACTACAAAGACGGACTAATTCCAGCGTAACTGGCATATAATCAGACAAATACTTATGTACTAGCCCATCTTAAACTCCTTAAGGATTTCCAGGTGGCCGACTATACTTCCTGGTTTAAGGTTATTTTCTGGTTACATTTTCAAGACTGCAGTTGTGCCCCGGTTTTGATATACATGTGCAAATGAATCAGTCCTAGGTATGCCTAGTGATTGTTTGAAATGACCTATAGATCATTTTAAGCCCCAGGTTGGCCTATAGAGTCTCTGGCAGGCCAAAAGTGCCCTCGTGGCCCTCGTCGTAAACAATTATACTGGAGAGAGAGAGAGATTGGACGAATTCAGAGATGGGATCATCGCTGAGAGAACTGAACATTGATCAAGCATTTTAAGTACACGTATTAATCTAAATAAACACTCAATGCTTGGCGGTAGTCAACCTTGGTTGAAAACCACTCCCAAATTACAGTAGCAGAGTAGCTCTTATATATGTATATGTTGTTTATGTTTATACAACAACCTCTCAACGAAGTGAGTGAGTATATTTTGTACAGATCACCTTCTTCGAATGCCCCGCATCCCCCGCCTATATGTATTAAGATGAACAAGTGTACATATATACGGTTTCCAATCTATTAAGCAAAATTAGGGTTGGCCAACACAACAACAACAACATCAAATTGGTATACACAATAATATCTGACATGCTCACACTTAAGAAATCATTGTACCATCATCTTGTTGTTATTGTTGTAAACAAAATTATATGGTTATGTGTGTGTGTGTGTGTGTATTTAAGGCAACAACAAAACTATTGTTCAGATAAATCTTAAGATCACCAACCAACCAAATACACAACCAAATAAAATACAGAATTAAGAGGAAAAAAAAACATCTTATATACGATGAAATAAGAGGCAAGTGGGAAGAAGCAAACGAAGAAGAAGACGCAGAAGATAAAACCGAAAAAACCCACTTAAGATAAGTTTCTTTCGATTTTTTTTTTGTTTTTGTTATTTATAAAATAATAAATTAATTTTTTATTTTATTTCTTTCAAATTAAATCGATTATAAAACAATTTCAAAGTTTATAAGAAGAAAAAAAAAATATATAATTTTCATCGAGAATGGAATGATAAACACAACGACGAAGAAGACGGAATAATAAGAAAATTGTAAAATAAATAAGAAGCGGAAGAAGATGAGGAAGAAAACGAGAAAAATGGGAAAAAATAGATGACGACCATAAGAGAAAACGAAGAAGACAATCAAAATCATCATCATCATCATCATCGTTATTATTATTATTATTGAACATCATCATGGTGGAATTGATCTGGAAACAACAACAACAATAAAATTGCCGCCTTCTTATATATTTGATTCCGTCTTCTTGTTTCCAAAAAAGTCTTCATTTTATATCGCTTTTAGGGTTTCATGTACATACATACATACATACGAGTACATATACCTCTATATACGGAACACCCGGTTATATCTCTCTACTTGTGAGTTGTGATTTTATTTTGGTTCTTTCATCTTATATATACATGGTTTCTTATTTGAGCCGTTTTCTTCTTACGTTTTCTTCCGTTTAAAGATATAAAAATTCATCTCATTCTTATGGTGCTGGATTTGTTTTCGATGCTGTTGTTGTTGTATTCGTTTGATAGATTGATGATGATGAGATTTGATATTTTCTTCTTATTCTTCATCGATGTTGTGTGTGTGTGTGTATGTACATTATCGTCTTATTTATTTCTTCTACTGTGTATACACTATGTGTGTGTGTGTGTGTTTGCTATGTTTATTTGGAAAGTGTGAAAATATTGATTTTATGGATGATGTAATCAATGGAATGGAAGTAATTTTTTTTTCTCTTCTTATTTATTTATCTTAGCATTTTATTTCTTCTTATATATATACACATTTTCGATTTTTATTTATCAATGGGAACGGAACAATGGATATTTAGTAGAATTTCAATTCTATTTGTGTTTAAAGATGGATAGTGTGAAATGATTCGGTTTAATTTGAAGAATTTGTGTATTTATACTCGGTGTTGATATGTATATGATGTCACCATGAAATGAACAAGAGACGATGTTTGAATTGGTGTTACTTATTAGTCATTTCACTATGCCCAAAGTCTCATCTTCATGTTTGAATCTTTCTTCTTAGGAAACTCACAATATTCATTTACCATGTCCTTCAGTCTAATTTGTTGACGTTGTCCGCGTATCTTAGTGTAGTGCGAGGTATCTAACCCTCCATTTAGTTCAACATTTTTACTCGTTGGTCCTAATACGTAACTGACTCATCAAGAACTATATAGAGAACAAAATGAAGATCACGAATGACACTCCACACAATGTTTACGCGGTTAAGAGGATTTGGTCGTAAAGATGGTGAGGTCTGAGAGTTAAATTAGTCGGGGACTTATTTATGTTAACCCAATATCTCATCAATAGCAACTTCGATTTGATCTTTCAAGTCTTGGATAGTCTCTGGATGGTTAATGAAATATTGATCTTTAACAATTCCCCAAAAAAACTCAAACGGAGTCAAATCGAAGCTGAGTGGCGGCCAATTTGCATTCAACAGCCCAATTACTGAACTGAAAACGTTGCGGATGGTCATTTTACTTTAGCTTACTGTCCAAATGAACTTTGATGAAATTCACATCGAGATCTTCAATTCATGAGCACAATGACGAGTTAATGGACAGCTGTTCTCATCTGTACGGCCTACAATGCACAATCCAGTTTCACGAACTCGTTTCGCAAAGTGATCCAAGAGAATTACAAATGCTAGATGGACTACCCATGGTTTCGGAGTTCAACGACTAAAGAACTAAATCAATGTTAAACTGTATCTCCATCGCCAATAAATTAAAGGCATAAATGTGTGTTTCAGGTGCGAGTAGTGTCTTGGATTTATATTGAGCTACCCCAGCTTGCATGATTGTATTGCATCGGGCAATGATTGGGATATCATGGTGTTTTATGTACTCTATTAGTAAATTTTTGAGTCAGAGTTACTAAGTATAGGCATCATTTATTAGGATGTAGGACGCGAAGTCCATGGATAAAGTTCTATGATTTTATCTTCTACCAAATTCTCGTTGGTTCTACAAGGGCCACATTAGTTGGAATTCTATCTGAATCGACCAAGGATTAAATGGTCCTAAATATGCACTTAGGTAGAATCAGAAGTATCTGAATATAGGATTCACTATAGAATTCAGCTCTCCCAATATTGATGTTTGAAAATTAAGCTTTGAAAACTAAGTTTGAAGTAGTGTTGTGAACCTAGACACTCAAAGAGAACGGATCCTCAGAAGTGGAAAATCTTTTTATCAATCTTTGAACACTTTTGTCGAAAATGGATGTAATTTAACTTTTATCGAAATTCTTATCCTTGATTTTGCCAAGCTACCAACTATCCAGATATGGGTAACTGATTCGGTGCCCGCCTGGATTGAAGTAGCTTTTCTTGCTATTATGTATGAACTCAGCAATCTTCGAGAGAGTAGTGAAATGTGTTTTGAATCAAGATAGTTGTTCAACATTCTTCATATACGGATGGCAGCAATGTAGGGGATAAAGCTGTTCAGGGAATAATCAAGGCAGTATAAAAATATACTCTTAAACAGTTGCGAGCCTTTCAAATAAGACAAGCCACAAGTAAGATGGGGATGTTGCTACACAACTTCGACTTCACAGTAGACTATTGCAAAGGATACAGTAAAGCAGATGTTTTATTAGAAGGCTTGTTGAACCGGAAAAATATGGAATAAAACGGGTAAGTTTTACCAACGCTGACTGATAAAGGTCGACTTATTCTTAGATGGCAGTATGCTGATGGTAATATCTGTGCGCCCGAGGCGCCATTAAAAACTGAGATACATCAATACAATGAGAGAGCAATAATCGATTCCAGAAAACCACCCGAGGTATCTACAGTAGCAAGGGTATTGTTATTTTCACGGTACCAAATAGAACCGTACTCTATACAGTATAACGACTCGAGGTACTATTATGAGAGTGAGAACAGGGATGAAATTGGCAGGTCCTATTGGAACAGGCAGGCCCTTACTAAGAGGACAAAGTCTTGATGTTTCTGTTCGGTAGTGTTGGACTTAATTTTGGAAGAGACCTACATTATGATAGTAAATCTGCACTCTCTTCCAGCTTTAATACAGAGAGTATATAGTTGTGTACAGTTCACATAATGCAAATTTGCGGTCAACTTGCATATGACACAAAGATGCAAAAGTCAGCCGTTTGGCTTTAACTTACTATCTCACTTAGTTTCTCAGAATTCGAGAATTAATTCTTATTCAGTCGCACACATCTCGCATGTTACTCACAACAGTGCATATACAAACATACAATTTTATCGCAAACTAGCTGCCTTAAACGATCGATTTTATTTCAACTAATTAAGCCATACACGTATTTGGCGAACCACAAAATCGGACTTAACATGACAAACTAACAAATTTATCCAACGACCATAAATTATCGAAATGCCCTAATATGCACACAAAAAACATGCACACACCAATCAACTCACATGTATGCGAGATATGCTCGTTGAAAAAAAAGTATCATCAAACCCAACTATAGATAAACGACTTCATCGAAAGCGCATAGTTTTGTGATTACGGGTATACGGTACAGACAGTAGTTATAAGAATTATAAGAATTCGATTACAGATTAGATATCTAACCCAATGAGACAGTCATCACTGGTATATAAACTAATTCTACAATCTAACCATTTGTTTTCTTGCATGGCAAACATGCAGAACGTGTTAACATGTGTATGGACAATTTCCAAAAAAACACAACACCAATCCATTTTATATGAGACTAGAGTATATACATGACGCTCCCTAAGGACACGTTTTTAATCTGAAATATCATTTTGGCATGTCACCAAGTCATATCGGAATATTTAACTAATGGATGACATAAAATACCGTATAGTTACGTAATTGATGTATTGTGATGTGTAACTGCAATCGTTTAGCCGATAGACTCAGGTCTCTTGTAGAGAAATATTGAAGTGGTTGTGGCAACCAGTCCAGCAGAATAGTATAATCGTTTCATCCTAACAACTGGTGACCTGAAATGCTATACCACAACAGTAGCCACAGAGCTTGTAGGAGGTGATTTAGTCGGAGTTGAAAAAATGGGCTGACTAAACCTGGCAAAGTGGCAAGCAAGTACATTCTTTCCTCCCGTTGGCCTCAGGTAGTGCAAGACCATTGTACAGCTAAGACTACGATGAAAGTTTACGTACAAGTCAGTGAGTAAGAGAGGAATATATAAAACGATTCACGTTCATCCTGATATGCGCCCACTCATTATGCCCAATCTTCAAATGTGAGAATTATTGCGGTACAGCTCTCTCTGGAAGAACTTCCCTGGCGGAAGAAATATTATCGGTGACGAACAAGAAAGATTCCATCTAAATCGGTTAGTCACTGATCAAGTTTTTTCGCTACGGATGATTCTTTCCAAGTACACCGAAACATCTAGAGAAGTTGAGTTAGTGTTGAGAGGTAATATAACAATTCGCTGGCAATCGGGTTTTATGTCCACTACGTAGTGATAGATCAAGATATCCGGTTAATTGAAATTAAACAGAGTATGGACATGAGAGTTGGATTAATGAATGGGTGTGGCAGTTGGAACTTGGTGGATGAGCACGATAGATGGCTTCTTACATTGGAGAAGAATTATGTCGAAAATCCGACCTTACTGGAAGATTATAAATTTTTTTCAATCACGAGATCAGGAATTTAGTGCGAATTCCTGATATCGTGAATGAAATCAAAGGACATCGGGAATGCTGGTTCGGTCACGTTCTGGCATATTCTAATTGTTTACAACAGTATATGAAGTACTGGCTCATGATCGAAACCGATGGAGTCATGATACGAACCAAAAATGGCCTGAAAACCGATAAAAAACATCGTTAGGAATCCGTTTGTCCCTATGAGCAGACTATATGCGAGTACTCCATGATGTAGGAGATATACACCAGAGGGATCTAGTTCCACCATGTGTTCTATTTGACTATATACGTTCCGTTATTAATTGTGTAATGTAGATTTGGGAAAAGGCACTGTTTTGGTGGATGATTTATGCCAATAACCCTATACGTCCAGCTATGCAACCAAAATTGCAGTCGCAGACAATCTAAAATAGGAACCGAGTTTTGATCGACCTTGACAGTTTAACTCGTCCAACGTTATGCGTAGTTCACCTGTATCCTACTCGTATATACAGACACTGTACATAATTATTTAATTGTAATTGATTTGGTCGATTGTCTGGGTTCGAGTAACAAACACCAGGTGAGATGAGCTATATATGTGAGATGAGGGACATAGAACGGATGAGAGAAAAAAAAATGATTTATGTATTAGAAAAGAATTTTAGAAAGGAAAATATAGGATTCATGTTATTGATTAAGATCTTCTGTATTTCTGTTTGTTTCTTCGTCTTTTGTTATCCATCTCTATTGAGAAATTAGACAATAGTTTAAATTGGATTTAAGGATTTTTTTTTTCTAAAACTGTACTCTATACTCATATATAGTAAGATATTATCTCGGGGTAGGTTAAAAATAGAAGAAAATAGAATTAAATTGGGTTTAATATGTTTGAAAAATGTACAACAACAACACTTTGGAATGTTTGGATATATCCTTCTTCTTAGGTATATATAACTACACAACATACATGCTTGGGAGAAGTGTAATTGAGGTCACATTAATTTTTGATGAGGGTAGGTTTCTTTATATATAATATATATACATTTTTCCACTGCTTGGGTCTCCGTTTTGGTTTCGATTTTTCTTATTTCACCTGAATACATCAGTGTGTGATGAGTAATATACTTTTGGAATTGATTGGTAGGTAACCTATAAGTTTTACGGTGAGCACATGACGATATAATATAATACATGTGTGTGTATCATATCATAAGGAGTCAGGCTACTTAATCATACGGTTTAAGTTTCAATTTACCTAAATGATTAGTCAATTTGTAATATTTAATTGGATTAAAATACGTGAACGCCTCTTAAGGACTAGTTTAGTCTCTAGTCACCTTCTTAATTATATAGTGTAACACCAACGATATTGAGAGAATTGTAAACCACGATGATCTATATAAATTAAACCTATAAAGGCCTATACTTTTATGGTCGATAGAAGATGAAATCAACCTTAATTAAACGAATTTCATCACTGGCAATTCACGCCAAAACGTTTAACAAAATATATTTTAGTAATCGGTACGTCATACGTGCTTTCCAATATCAATGGCTTCCTTTAGGAATATCATCATCCTCGATTTTTTTTCCAGATTGAAACTATAACGAAACCATAATGAAGCTTAAAAATAAAAAAAGCAGCTGGAACCGAACAGCTGAATTACTCAATAGAGACGCATTTACAACTGCAGGAGAACTAACACCACTATGGGTATAAGTGTGGAATACTGAGAGAATTCCGCAAAAATGGAAAGAGGGCTTAACCATAACGATTTCAAAGAAACGCGACTTAAGAGAATGCAAAATCTCCCTGCTCAGTAGTACAATGAAAGTATTAGCAATGGTCATCCTGAAACGAATTTCACCAACTGTGAACCAATACATAAGAACGAACAAGCTGGTTTCAGACCAGGTAAAAGCTGTACAAACCACATCAACACAGTTCAAATTATCGTTGAACAATCCAACGAATCGAACTCATCACTATATCTGCTCTTCATGGATTTCGAACGCTCATTCGATTCCATCAATAGATAGAAATAGGCAGCCCGAGAAAAATAACCAAACTCAACACAAAGGAAAGCGGGGTGGCACATACTACAATACATAAATTTGGAAAGACAGAAGAGTTAGACAAGGATTTGTACTATCTCCACTACTGTTCCTTATAGTACAGGATAACGTCTTGCGCAAGCTAGACATCACATCATCAAACGGAATTCAGTGGGATCCATTTATAAAACTCAATGATATCGACTACGCAGATGATAAATGCCTGCTAACACCCAAATACACAGACATGCAGCAAAAGCTACAAAAGTTATCAAGATGTCGAGATAAATATTCAGGGAGTTTTAGGGCCGAACACAAGCATTAGTACACCACTTCGCATCAACCAAGGCGCAATAGAAGATGTCAAAAAATCGTATACCTGGGTTGTACCGTATTAAGAACGGGCGGAACGGAAGAAGACATTAACCAAAGCATCAACAAAGCGAGAAACACTTTCAACATGCTCGATAAGATCTGGAATGAATCCGTCCTGTCAAGAATCACCAAGATACGAATGTTCAATATATGTGTAAAATCAACACTGCTGTATGGCTGTGAATCAGGGAAGAATTACTGCGACAAACCAACCAAGTGGACATTGATAAGGAGATCAGGAAGCGGAAATGGAGATGGATATAACACACTTTAATTGGGGTGAAAACCCGATTCCATTCGAGTCCAAGACACTCAATAATTTTCCTCATCAATACCAGTATATCATATCAGAATACACCTTCTCATACAAGAACTAGCACGTTTTCTAACCGATGAATTGTAAGTGTGGAGCTCGAAACACGCCAATGTAATATGGAACTACACCTTGCCCGTAGGGTTTTCAGTTCGTTGCAGAAAGTAATCGCACTGCTGTACATGGAGTAAATTGTGCACGTACCTTCAAATTGTCATCAAGTTCATTAGGCTAGGAATCGAATAGATCACGGCATTCATTTGGCCGAAACCAATATGCACACAAAATGATGTCGGATTCTTCTGTATACTCCTTCTGTACTACTCCTTCGGTAATTAATCATCCCAGTAGAGTTTTATAGTAGAAGATCACTGCATATATTGCTCATATAGGAACTTCAACTGCATGCGGGTCAGATGGAGGAGTTAAGTTTGATCACCATTTCTTCACACTAAAACCTCCATTCGCCAATTCACTGATTAGCTTCTCTTTTAATATGATGGCGTGGTCTTTATCATTGCTGCCCGTGACACATGAGCTTTGAAGTCACCATCTTTTGAATCAATTGCCTAAGTAACTAGAGTGAGCTGGTAATGTTTCAACGCCTCATTTGGGTTTTCTCGCCATCGAACCGTTTGAAAATTATGATGTTCCTTTGTCACAATCACTTAACAACGCATTTCCTCTATATCTGCAACTATAGTGCCACTTTGTTGTCCAAAATTTCAGTATGGAATTTTCCATAGCGAAAGTTGGATCAATTTATCATGATTGGATGGCCGGGCATACCATCAGTTTACCAGGATAACACTAGGATTACTGATGGAACTTGGAATAAAATCGAAGATCATCTCAAACTTGAGGTACTCCTATGCCACCAGAATACCAATGGAAATTAGAAGAAACTGATAAGGAATGATCGAAGAAAATACACATAACATATTCTTAAGACTGCAAAAGGCGCAAGCGCACACTATACCAATGTATAAGAAAGGACAAACTATACGGTTAAACCATAACCATATATAAGCAACAACTGCACAAGCCAACCGGATTATGAACTTCCACATGCCAACTATAACTAAGCTATCAACAGTAATATCCACCAACGGAGTGGAAAGTTAGAACTGTCATCCCGAAGCTGAAAAATAATAAGACCACTGGTACACACAATATACAAGCGGAACTATTTAAACGCCGCGCACATATAACTTAAGGAGTTCTAACAATCTCGCGAAAAAAGAGTTCAAAGAAAGGTGAATGCAAGAACTGGATAGATGTCTCACTTTGCGAATATCCCCTTCAATGAACTATAATAACTAAGAATGGAATAAGCTAGCTTTAAGAGCCGTACAGATCATATCAACACTACACGTATGATCATAGAACAGTCAAAGGATTGAACTTCATCGCTGTACCTACTCTTCTTAGACTTCGAACGTGTATTTGCCTCAATCAATCGAAACACTATCTGGAAGGCACTTTGTGAAACGGGCATACCCAAGAAAATAATTGAGCTAATCAAAGAGATCGGCATGTCGGAAACAAAGCTTCTTCAACTCGCCAGGATAAGGAAATGCTGTGATTATCTCCGCAACTATTCCTTGATAGCATCTTGCGCAAACTCGACACCATATCCTCAAATGTATTCAATGGGGACCACTAACGCTACTCAATGATCTGGACTATGCAGATGAATGAAATTGACAAGGTAAGAGGAAAGTCGGAAAGCCAGCAACAACCTGGATGAGACTGGCGCTAGTCTCAAAAGAACTTGCGGTAAAACACGGGGAGAGTTGAATACAATAGCCCCCAGTAGTCAGATGGTCTATAGTCTAGTGGACGCACTATGCTCGTAAATTGGAAATAAAGGCGGGAGGAGGAGGGGGATGTGTTGGTTCTATAGATGATTTCAAATAAGTGAGAGCTAACTCATTAATTCATTTACAATCATCAGGTGACCAACCACTAGATTTCCCCGAATCTCGTGTAAGGAGAAGATTCGTGGCCGATGCACAATTTAAATTTTCGCACCACCCTATATGAACACGGAAAAGTGGAAAATTAATAAGAAAACATTTTGTTAAGAAAGGAAGCAAATATTTTTCTTTCTGTTTTATAGTGTTTGTGTTGTTGTTGAAAAATAAAAAGTTTCCAAAAAAAAACACGATCTACGTGCGGGAAGGTAAAACAAAATCATGACAACAACAAGAGAACCAAATTCCCATCTCTCAGGAATTTTCAGCGAATTGTTTTCTTATACATTTCAGTTCTTATACTTATATGTATGTATATACATAGTTTAGCTGTGATGCTGTTGTTGGTACATTCCGCGTTCGTGTATATTTTATATCTATCTTAATTTTAAGCGATTTCACAAGAAGACGAGGATGGTGTTTCCTCATATATAGTATACAGCAAATCCTTTTAGATTGTGTTATCGTATGTAGACGAACATGTATGTACATACACGAGATGAGTTAAAATTAAATGGAAGTATATGTAGTTGTTAGCTAAGTAATTGGAATTTTGTTGCATCCTTGCCTGTTTGTTTGCTCCATTCGTTGTATGAACGTACATGCTCGTATATATAGTGATAAATGTATAGTATTCACCGTATAATTATATATACTCGTGTATATGAAACACCGTTTGCAATTGAAAATGAAGATTGAAAATAAAAGAAAATTATATAAATGGATTCTGTACATGTTGGCATATCGAAGGGTGTCAAAGAATCGCAAATTAATGAAAAAGTTATTGGTCTGTGCGAAAGACGAGGACATATTTTATAAGGGGTGTTCGGTGATGATTTCCGAAAAGGCATGAGTGAGCATTAATAATCTCTCGATATAGTAATTAAGTTCTTAGATATGGATATTTGAGTTCGTATATCGTCCCCTTGGTTACATATTATTCACAGCTGAAAAGGTATAACAAGAATTTTATCGTGGGGGAACGTAGTTCAACGTTTTCTTAAGTATCAATGCTAAAACCCAAAAATTCAAAAATGTGACACCAAATCGAAATTCATAATGTATAATCAAATACTGACGTAAATAAATAATAAGAGTTAGAAGCAAAAAAAATTAGTGTTAAATATAAATAAGACAACAGCAACACAATAAAACCAGAAGAATGTTCGAAGAAGAACATCAACCGTTATACATATATATATATATATATATATAGATACCATATATACAAATGTGGTTTCCATTTGGAATGTTGATTTTCCTTTAATATTACCCTAAACAACAGCAACTCGTATACGAACGTACATATTTCTAAACAACAGCAAGAGGGTTGTCACTATACAAAAAAAAAGCAAAACACAAAAATTAAATATCACACACAACAACCCAACCATTATGGTTCTTCTTCTTGTTTTGTATGCATACAGTAGATAACTTTATATATCGAGAAAGACACATATCTTAAATGTATATACACACGAAGCATTCATATATATCGTATGTTATAAACGATATAAATTGCAGTCAACGGTAAATAGGGGTGTGCGAACGTTTTGGTATATATAATGTGTGGGGAAGACCAAGTCTCATCAGATCGTGGTTTGACGGTATATGTTGTTGCATTCGAAATAACTATATATAGTAACTACATTTGCTGCACCATTTGTAGCAGAATGACCAGGTTGGGCTAGAAAGGTTTAGACCTATGTCAATCTGGTCGTCATCCGTATAATCCTAATAATTTGTATTTATACTCATATATCGGTGGTTTTTGATTGACGTCCATTCATCGAGTCATAAAACGTTTGAGCGACTTCCCCTCTCATGTAAATTTATCGATGGCCCTTAATTATTATGATGTCGGTTTCCACACTGTTTGCTTCGTTTTGCAGCTACTTTCCTTTTACATCCTAACGAGAAGAACAGTTCACGGCCGTTCTCCAGAGTCTCCTTCATTCGAAGAGGATTCCATTTGCTCCTATATTATAGTCGCTCAATAATAACCGTGACGGTGGATTTTCCGTTTTTACCAACTCCCTTATTTCCGCCATATCCGAATCTTCAATTTGTCCATTCATAATTTGTTTTTCGTTCACCCCCTCTTGTTTTTACATCCGTATAGGTCCCACATTGAGTCGATGCATTTCATTAACCGACTGATAGCTGAGATAACTTCGAATGATGATCCATTATAACACTCCGTACGATTGGCTTTCTCCTGTTCTTTTCGATTGGCAGCACGATGTTAGCAAATCTTTTCTCTCTCGTCCAAAATCCGTTTCGCCTCGTGATGTCCGTGTTCACGATGACCTCATCCACTATATCCACCACCAGTACTTCATGCCAAAATTGTTTATCACCGATTCGTATACATGGCTACCTCCTTCTTAACCTGAATGAACGCCTTCTCGCCAAATGCCATTCGCACCTTAAATTTACCCATTGTTTGCCTTTCTTCACTACTTATAACATCGACCGCACAATCGTCTTCATTGTTCCTGAATCCAATGTTATGATACTGGATCTACCATCTACTTCAACTCTATAAATCGTCAAGCTGTCTCCATCACTTGGTTCGTTTAACTCCTTCCATGTTGCTTGGCGTTTCTCCTCGCCAGCTACTTTTCTTTCCTCCTGTGGTTTTCGGAACATAGGCGATGGTGTTCCCGCTGGCTTACGCTTTATTTTTGGCCACCATTCCTGAAATTACAGCCAGTAGTGAATCATCAGTTGAACTTTTGAAATAATTTTTAATTATTCCTGAAATAGTAGCCGACTGTGTTTTGGTTTGACTGAATGATGTGTCATGAACTGACTCATCTTGTTTTAAGAAAATATTTTTTTATTTTTTCTAAACTGGTTAAACTAAAATTTATCGGTAAATATTTAATTTTACCGGTAATTCGGTTAACATATTTGGACCGGTGAATTAATTAAAAACCGGTAAATTAATTTACCATTTACCGGTAGTACAAGCCCTAGTTACTAACTTGGATAAGTAGACAATGCGGATCAAGACTGTGGGCTTACCAATAAATATTTTAAGGAAACAATGACCATTATCAGAAGCCAGTTCGAACCAAAGAGTTAAAGAGTAGAGTTAAAGCAAAGGGTAAACGAAATACCTTACAGACCGAAAAGATATTTAGGTGGAATCGCGGGCTTTGTCTCTTGAAAATGCACTCTTCTCAAAGAAGTTGTCTCTGGGGAGCATCACTCATTACTAGTATATTATTTCAATATGAAAATCCAACATAATCATCTAGCATTTTATTGATTGATGTCACGATCTACTAGACTACTTCGTAACTTTGGTATAGTTTTCCATAGCTTTGAACCCGAAAAAGGATATAATTTGATAATTCTCCCCCTATACGGACATTTTGACCATAGAGGCATGACACTATGCCACTTTGAATGTCAGTTGAGCCTTTTGAATGTTTAAATTGGAGTTTAATGTAATCGCTTACCTATAGTTTCGATTTGATGATTCGACTAAGTCGTAGTCGAAGTGAGTTTCATCTTGGTTAAATATATTGCGTATTCGCCGTTCGGGAAAAAGCTTCCGCGACCTGATTATCTTACTTTATCGTTCACATGTTGAATATTCGCGGGTGAATAGACTTACCTAATCAAGTAACGTTATTGCCTTGAGGAGTATGTACAGTTTTAGAGTGAATATCCCTTGCAATAATTTATGGTCGGTATAAATTGCAATCCCTTAACAAAGGAGTAATTCTCGATAAAATATGGAGTTGTTCTACATGCTGTTTTTTTTAAAGATTAATTCCCGATCTACCCACGTGACACTGAATCACTTTTGATTTTCGTGAATGAATTATGGAATTCCTCGGGCCAGAGAAGCTCATTGACTCGTGTTTTAATGTTAGCATCATCTATTTACCCACTTATTAACGTGTCACCTGTTTTGATTGATGGCATACGATCTGGCTGGCAAGCAACCGATTTAATCAGTACGTCGTTTCAAAGTGAGACCAGTTTTTTAACACAGGATTCGAATACTGCCTCAATTATGGGAGAAAGTCGAAGGCAACGATGGTCTATACTTTGAAAAAAAAAAAACAGTACGGGAGCCTGCTACAGTTTTGCACACAATTGAAACTTATATATAGGCAACAAGAACAAAACTCTTCAATTATGGAAAAATACGTCTTTGCCACATTTGGGTTTACTTTATATTCAGGTTTATCGATGCTATTTATGTATGAAAAATGATATCAGTCAAATGTTCCCCACGGCTGGGTTTACAGTTGTCGATTCGATGGTCAACATTTTCCAATAGGAACGTATCTAAGTCATTTATCTCAACAACGTTGCTTACGACTTGGAAGGTATGGCTAGACTATAAAAAGTACACTTTGCTTTTCCAAAATCCCCATAAATACACGAAAACTGTCACATTGACAGTCTTACTTATGCTATAACCGACCCATTCAAGTCTTGAATAACTTTAACACGGTCTTCAATCGAATACGACTCCATATAGCGATAAATGGAAAATATTCATCTTGTCTTTCGCAAAATATTAATTATAATTCGTCTCATTTGGACAACCCTTTACCATTTAGTTAGTGATGAAGTCAAAGTATCTCCAGGCCAGGTGGAATTAGTTTTTTTTATCTCGTTTTCTTCTTACGGGTTTTCTCAACCCATATTCGATTTGTGTCCTTACTTTATAAATGGTTACCAATCACTGATTTACACAATTTCTAAATTTGTATTTTTCATTTGTTTTCATATCTCTACACAACCCTGTTTACGCCATTATACCATTTTACCACACAAAAAAAAAATCACCAACAACAAAAACAAAAAAAATCATTTTTCTTGGAACAAAAAAAAACAAAACAAAAAAATTAAAGTAAAACGAAAACAAAACTAAAAAACAAACGAAACGAGGAAATTTTTTTATTTTTTTTTTTTTCCATTTATTTTTGTTTTTCATTATTAAACGAGATAAAACATGAACGCCAGCCAACCTCTGTTGTAAGAGCGAAATGAAACACGAAAAACCAGAAACAAAAACAAAATGTAATCTACACAATGTACATGAATGAAATAAAAAATATGTGGATAGAATATATATATAGATGTGTGTGTGTGTGTGGATACACATTTATATGCATGTACACAAACAACAAAACGAACGACGACGACGACAAAGAAGTAAACGACGACGAAGAAGAAGACGAGGAATAATGAAGAAGACGAGAAGAAGTGGAAATAGATGGAAAAAAAACTGTAAAGATAAAATAAATTTTTTATGACGACTACGACTATATATGTACGTATGTATGTATGTCTATAGTACGAGTATATACGGATGACTCCACGTGGAGTAAATTTGATATGAAGCTGTCACACAACAGTAGAATACCAACAACACAGCAAAATAACAAAACCCAAACGACGACTACGATGAGGATGAAGAAGCAGTCGGAGAAGAAGAAACAGAAAAAAAAATAAAATAAAATAAATTTTATTTTTTATTATCAGAAATTTTTATTTTTTTTTTTTGTGTTTTTGTTTGTGTATGTGTGTGTATATACGTATATATACAATTCCACCGCATATACACACACATATATATATTGTGATACTCGATTGTTTTCTCTCGGTTCGGTGTTTATAGGGTGGTTCATACATTATTTGCGCTGATACTGAGGTACAGCCATCGTGTGACAAGTGGAAAATCAAAAAAAAAATTTTTACACGATTGTAATTGGTCATCATAATTTTTTTTATTTAGTTGCACATAACTCTTAAACTAATTGTAATTTAGCTTCATCAATTATTTCTTCGGCTGTTTTGTACTGTTCGTACTGTTCTAAATCGGGCTCACTGTTTAGGAACTCTTTTAAGTCGTCTATCGCTATTCCGAGTCTATATAATATTATATGAGAAATAAAGAAATGTAATTTTGTTTCAAACTAATATAAATTGTTGGTTACCGTTTTCGACAATCCGGAATCATCATTAAACATTCGGCTAATACTTCCTCTTGCTTTTTTATAACGTGTTCGTCGCCACCGGCATTTTTGACATTTTCGATTCGAAGTTTTTGTGTATCGGCCTCCTTTTCGTGCGAAAGGGTTTCTTTTGCGAGCCTTTTTACAATACCCGTTTTGATTGATAGTTGTCGAATGCGAAGATCTGCCATTTTGTATTTTTTTTTTTATTCGTCAGATAAATTATTCAGCGACGTTTTGAAATTATTTTTGTTTCTGGCTATTTTATAACCAACTATTTTTTGTTTATTTCTGAGGCTACTTTTTTATAGAAATGACTTCATACACTGCAAAGTGTTCTTGATTATGAAGTTGTATCGAACCTGTGATAAGCGGAATTCATTACTAGCTTTATATGCATTAAGAAAGTTCTACAATACCTTTGATTTGATTCGCTAAGTTGATTGCAGTGCATTTTAGCCCAATTGTTTATGTTTGGTGGTTTATTATTTGATTTGATTTTTTCCCGCAGATGCTTCAAAACTCTGGTATGAGTGTTGTATCAATTGATAGTTAAAAGGTATTTCGAGCTTTCTACCATTTCTTCTCTCACAAACTCACTTAAGCCTACAGCAAATATTGGCATTCGTAAGGTAATTTTATCTATCTATTTAGCAATCAAGCATTTTCAAAACCACGTTACATGTAGACAATGAGACCTTTCAATCCATTAAACATGTACAGATTGTAAAGACACAGAATCGCTTCATAAGTGGTATAGATTTAACATTAAGGCTTAATCATGATAATTAGCTATAAGTCTAAAAAGTCCGATGATTATCAAAACTAAGATAATTAGAAAAATTTGGTGTCCCAAGTTTGGAATATTCATCTCGGCCAATCCGAGAACTGGTATGTGCTCAGTTTAGCTTACCATTTAACTGCATTAATATGACTTACGTCAGAACATCGTTTGGTAAGTGTGCATATATATTTCGAAGCCTTTAATATTTCGAGCACGACAGTTGAAACTGTGTGTTCATCTACTTTCTACAAAATCGAAACGATAATGGTTTTCGAACTTCAAATTCCACTTATTACAAGAATTGGTACCATATGACCTTATCGGCAATTACATTAACACGCTAAATCGAAAAGGTCCGTTTATTTTATTGTATGGTTAAAGCATTGCTTCTCATTTTTCAGAAAAATTTCATGGTGGCCGCTATAGATCCACTTGATGCCATGCCAGAAAGTGAATTGGTCCACATTGTGTTTTGGCTCGACTGTGCCGAAAGATGTTGCACTAATTGGAAATTCAAAATGGGAATCAGCATTTATTTGCAAAAAAGCTAACACCAGGCTATATTACCTCTGATTTACAGTTACAATTCAAGTCTGTAATTTTTTTTCATTAATACGCACCCATTCACCTAACTACACTCTACAGAATTACTGACTGTGCACGTTGCTTAGATCCATGGTGTTCGCTATTGACTTTTGGGTTCTCAAAATGAATGGAGTTAATGTCATGTCATCCAGTGAAATGGTCTGTTTTGGTTTCTCTATATATACAAAAGATGTTTGGAAAGACAAATTGGAAATTCTCACTCCGCACGATAGGATACCAATGCTTTAGTAATACCATGACCATATTATCTCGATCTTACAGTTTTAGTCTGAATTTTTTTTTTCATTAATACGATGCATCCATTGTCCCAAACACACACAGAATTACAATCTGTTAAGTATTGGTTCTGGATAATGGTTCACACTCCAAATCAAAACCACACTAATCACGATCTGAATGTTCTGATATTTCAACCAAAATGTGCAAGTAGTGTAATCATAGAAGGCTCATCAATATACAACATTCTGCCAAGTGATTACTATAATTTCAAGCCTAAATGTGGATACATAATACCTTTTTTTGTATACGTAAACAAAAGCAGGCAATGAAATACGACAAACAAATATGTATTATTTGTCCACATTAAGGCGTATTTAAATATAGTGCAAATTATACAACTACAGTCATCTAGTGACTTGTGTTGATGCACGTGTGTGGGCATAGTATTCCCTAGGCGGTATTGTGTCACATACATTAAGGCGTTCGATTACTATCGTACACATTAATTAACGTTGCTAATCGTTCGATCTGTATGGTGGTCTGCTTACCAGTCGTACTTGCTTCTGTTTTACACGCTGATATATCACAAAGTGTTTATATGGATAAATTTCAATTCATTTCATGTTAATTAAACAACATATTATTATAACAAACTATAAAATTAAAACTACAAACTAATGATCATATCCTCTTAAGTATATATGTACATATATAAACGAGTATGTACATTGTACACACATAGCCACTAAATGACTAAATATGTAACATACGAGAAGCACTATAAAATATTCCATTTTTACAATCTCCTAATAAAAATGAAAATACAACAACAACGAAATGAAGGAAACGAACGACACAAGAATATTAAGCATTTTTCCAAGCTTTGCTGTTGTTGTTCATACGTTGCCATCGTCGTCGTAGCTTTATATGTTCTGTGTATGTTCGATATATAATATATATCCACCAACAGCATGTAGTTATGTACATACATATATACAATTTTTTTTTTTGCTGGTTCGTAACATTTATTGAAGCGGAAAAATATCGTCTCTATGGAGCTGAGAAAACATATCGACATATATCGTATAATCGTATACTCGTATGTACGTTACGTTACGTACATATACATGTGTTGGATATATGTACACTCGTATATCGGATTTTTATTTATCATCCATGGATGGATTATTATTATTATTGGTATCATGAGTGCGGGGTTATACCTCTATATATATAAAAATTCCTCTAACATTCTCGATTTTCCCTCGACATATACGTGGACAAAATTGTTAATTGAAAATCAATGACCGTAAGATCGTCGTCTTTGCGGCATCCACATCAAGGGATTTATGTATATATACGTCCATACATATCGATTTTGTATTTATAAGTATATACTCGTATAAGATCATGATCACTTCTTCTTTCGTCTTATATGTGTATATCGATATATTTGGATGCTGTTAATGATTATGATAAATAAGTAGTTGAAGGCGAGACATTACAATATTTATATATGAATTAAAGGCATAAATGTTAAGAATTATTTTTTGTATTATAAGCAAAAAAGAAAATTTCAAGTATGTATGTGCAGAGAGTATGTACGTGCGGGGAAGAAGAAATAACAACGACGACGACGATGCGATAATGATGAGGCTGCTATGATGATGGTATGTATCTATATATATATATATATATATATATATATATACTGAGTGTGGTGATGATGATGACGATGATTAAGAAAAGCAATAAAAAATATCTTATATATATAAGTAGAAGACAAGATACCACTCAAAAATAAATTTACAGTTTATTTCATATAAAAATGATGTTGATTTAATTATGTGTGTTTTATTATTATCATTATTTTCTTCTTATTCGTCGCATGAACATGATCTTCTTCATCATCATCTTAGTGTTATTAATATAAACATTTATATATTTATATGGGTACAGTGTGCTAAAGCAATGTTTTTTGCTTTGAGATGACTAATTTGGCGACGACTAACTAGTCCTTGTCATAGTGACTATCTTGGAAGTTCAACTGGAAATTCTGCCGGGGTTGATATAGATCGTTTCAGACTAACGCTTATGTAGAAGGTTAGCTCTGCCATCTATAAAGAAATCTATAACGAAATATTTCCAACGAACTGATGACTAATAAACTACATGCGGATGGTATTTAAACTACTGATATCCAATAATGCCCTTATATATTGCAGTCAAGCAGAAACTTCCATCAGATGTTCAATCGAGTCTGTACGGTTGATAACATCTCAGCTGTAATGTCTTCTCTGCATTCCCTCATTGAACATGTCATCACAACTCCGAAATATTTTCGAACTGAAAGAAATCTCTAAAATAGTTCCAAACTTAAATGTGGGCTAGTTACTTAGGTACTGATGATTTGCTGAATGATGAAAGGTATTCTTTGTAAGTTAAAAATGACATGTTATTCAAAATGCTCGTTGCACCCATGTTAATCGACTGAATCGTTGCGGATTTGGTGTTAACTCTCTTAAAACCAAGCTTAATTGGAAAACCAGTCTGAATGGTAAGTTGAAGGTAAGATTACTTCCACTTATCTTGTATTCTTATCTTGTAAAATGTACATGTCACTGATTGTAGAGATTTCACAGCGTGTCACAGTTCGGAGTGGTGTTGAAATGAAGAGCTTACAACAATCAAAGATTAATATATAAAGAGTTATAGTAAGGTGGCATTATATCCCCTGGAAGCTTTATAATAACTAAAACCCGATTTAGCTATTCTTGATAAAGAGCACTCAACTGTTGTAATTATTTTTCATAATTGGGTAGTTTTCGGCACGTTTTGAGGGTGTTAAATAAATTTTAATAATTAAAAAAGGTTCTGGCTTGACGTAAAGTTACAATTTGCTATTGCGCTTGCCTTACTACGTTGAGTTTAGCCCTCATACGACTGAATGTTAATCATTTCTATGATTCTTTTCAATCGAAACTGTCAATAGAATCTTATCAATCGGCTCGAAAACTGAACATCATGAGACTGGATTATTCTTTGATGGTTAGTGTCACAAATATCTACTTTTTGCTGGAGAAACACTCCAAAACACGCTAACATAATCATAAAGAGTCAGGATTCCAGTTAAAACTAATCTTCCACGACAGCGGTGAGCTCAGAGTCTCCATTTTTCTTTTGGTGAGTTTTGCCAAAAGATGGTGAGATTGAAGTATATTCTAGCAATGGAGTAACCTTATGAATCGTCGAAACGTGTTATGTGTTCAACTGGCGAAATTTAAAGTATCTTCGTCGAACACCATTTGGCCAAAATTCATACAAATTTGAAAACGTCCTCCTCACTCTTGTATCAGCTTGAAAACTAGAACGTGTGAGAATTTCTGTTGCTATCTACCTACTTCTCATACGATCTGAAGCTTCATCCTCTACTATCAAGTATTCAGCGCGCAAACTTCTAAATACCCACTATTTTTGGGTATAATAAAAACCCACAGCATGTATGGGACATATTATCCTAAATGTGGGCAACAAACTATCTTTTCAGACCACTTCAAACCAAGTAGTAATTGATATAATTCTTGAAAGCAGTAAAAAGGGAATTTGGTTTGTTTGAAAATCACTAATCCCTATCCTATAAGTAGCTATACTCTTAGTACGATCCTCTCAAAGATAATTGTCCTAACTGAAATTAGATAGCTATGGTGGTAAACTGAAATGCTAGCATTACTGGTCTTTACTAAATATGGGGTGGGGACATAACTGCCAGCATGGTCTCGGTCTCGTAGGTGTCGAACCTATTCTTTGAGGAATTATTTAGTGTAATAATTACTGAACAGCATTACTTTGCCTATAATAACCCATGATATTTCTCTGTTGGAAGTAGCATCATTAGCAAATTTTGCTGGAACTCTTCAAACTTCTGCACTCAATGCCGCAGTGTCACATCCACATGACCGACACTTTGTTGTTACAATCAAGAAGACTCATTAGTTTCTTACAATCGCCTACCAATTTTGAATTGGTTTCTCCAAGAATTAAGGACAGTTTTACTAGCAGTACGAATTATAGTCTCTTTATCATCGGTATAACGATCGGTATGTCTCTAAACCGCCAGAGGTTTTTCGATCATACGATGGACAGTAGATATACCAAAGCCAGAATCCTGTTCAAAAAGAGATCTATTTCAAAAGAATACAAGCGATTCGGATATCTTTTTGAGCAAGTCTGGTGAGAACACATCCCTGGATGGATAAACCACCTCAAATGATTGGTGGAAATTAATAGAAATCAAATCGATTTCTTAATGAGTTACTTTAACCACCAAAAGGCAATTGCTTAAAAATACCAGACGCTTTGTTGTAGTTTGGAATCCAGATGATACTTCAAGAAATTTTACTACCCTCCAAGGTGCTTAAAGTAGCCTCAGATTTCATTAAACACATATTCTTATGGGAATCAAAGGAAACACTTCGCCAGACAAGATCCTACAACCTTATCTCTTCTCGTTTATCTAAGATCTGACTATTCTCTCTGGACATAATTATTATATGTGTAATAACATCTTTCGAATGGAGTATTAGAGCAATGCCATCTCCAAGCAACTGTTTTTATAAGCTCCTTTCCTTCGTATTATCTGCAAAGACTGTATTCTTTTGGAACACAGTTCTTATATTTGAGTCAACTAATGACTTCCAAGATACTGTTATCAAGTTATCATCACTAATATTCCCCTTGCGGGTTCCTTCCCAATGACAATCTCGTTATATCACTTGGTGATTTCTTCAGCTTATGGTCAATCCCTCTAGACTTTCATCTCTTTATTTCGGCCTTTTGATTATTTTTTCTACGCAGTTCAATGTTAGTTATATATGTGTTAGCCATGTTGTTGTTTACGAACACCTTTAGTGAGTCTTTCCATATATCCCACATCTACACAGTATTACAGATTTCACACACGAGTTAAATTTTCGTATCTTAGCCACGCAAGAGGCAGGGCAGACGAATTCCAGATTTTAAGTATCATGTTGGATTGAATGCCAATATAGGAGACGTCATATTTAATTTCCGCATTACATAAGATCAGGAACAGCATTGGTAGGCATCCTTGAATACTCCTCGTTTGCCTTCTATGAGTGCAACCAACTTCTTTGGTTGCCTATTTCACAAAGTGTCTGCCTTATCGTGTTCCTATTTATTGTACCAAATGTGTGTTCAAAATCGTTGAAGAGGTTAGTTCCATTGACTGGATTGTTTAGTGATGATACGGATTGAGTTGATGTGATCAGTCCCACTTCTTTCTGGTTTAAAGCTAGGATGACCATTGCAAGAATCTTTATTGTTGTGTTGAGGAGAAAGATACGTCTCCAATTTTTACATTCTCTTAGGTCTTGGGTATTATTTTATTACACAAGCCTTCCCTTTTTTATGATATTCTAGAGTTCCACAATTCTTGAATAAACTGCTGCAGATGAATCCCCTTTGAATTTTCAGTGGTTATATATGGTCTGGTCCAACAGTCTTATAGCTCTCAATCTCACCTTTAACTTTCTCTTTGTTGGTGGATAGGTGTTGCTAGTTTCATTATTGGTGCCAGTATCGCCCCTTATATATTTGTAATTTTGCCGGCGACCTTCTGCATATTTCCTGTGATCGTTTCTTGCCATCTCCTTTACTTGGTGTGCTGTTTCTTTGTATCTGCGTTTCACATGTTGCTCATATATTTGTAGTTTAAGTTGACGGCAGTCCTAAATCGTTTTTCGATGTATCATTACTAGTTCAAGGCTTCCGATTCTTCTGTCGAATATTTCCATGGCAGGCTTGGTGTAGGTTTCTTCAGTTTGGTTCCAGTTTGGTTCTATAATGATGGTTTCATTTCTATATGGAGATTGAGTTGGAATTTTTCTCGGGGTCACCACTGTCAAATATATAAAATACATTCACTAGGATGCACAAAATAAAATTGGTTTTGGGGGTTCATTGTTTTCCAGCTCTGATATACCAAATCTAAAACAGCATAATCCGTTCAAGGAACTGAGGATTAATCAATTTATGAAGTCCCAACTACCAGCGCGCATGCATTATATCTATACATTTAGACATGCTATCATGAGATTTTCATTCTCCCTTCCGATTCCCCATTTGGCACGGCTGTGAACACTATAATTTAACCGCCTAATAAAAACAATTGAAATGATTATTTGATTATTTTAATCTGCATGCGCAAACCAAAACTCAGAATACAAAAAAAAAAATGCCATAATAATAGTAATCATAAAAGTAATAATGATGATCATAATCATAATAATAATAGTGTACATAATGTATATGAAGGTAGGAAGATGTACTGTAAAGACTATCGAGGTATATAACAACATTAAGAAAATAGAAGAAAAAAATAAACAAAAGCACCATCTCAGAGTATATGATGAATGTAAGAAGACGGGATGGATGAAATTAATTTCCCACATTTTAATTCAAATCATGATTGTTATATAGCGTCTTATGTACGTTATACTTGTATACAAAGGTAGTTGAGATGATCACAACAAAAAAATAAACTACAAAACGAACGAAACGCTATAAAAGTTAAATATGATGGTGATGATGGTGTGCGGTGGTGATAAAAATTAGTTTCATCTCAGATTCGTATATTTGAAGATTATACATGATGATGATGATGATTATCATAATTAGAGGTTTAATCGACGGACGGAAACTATTTTATTGCACAAAATGGGTTTTTGGTATGAAATTAGCGGTATACGACATAATAGTTAATGTATGTGTGTGTGTGTATACCGTGCCGCGCCGATGATGAATTTTAATAACTCGAAACGACTACTGGTTTAAATTATCGTTGTTTTGTTGTTGGATTTATTGTTCAACAAGCAGGTAGCATAATACATGATATGTTGTGTTTTATGATTTAAGTATGTCTATTGTTATGAGCACTTAATTTGTTAATTAACCAACTGGTTGATTTTGACAGTGTGTGAAATTGTACAAAATCACAATAATTAACGTTTGTATCTATACGGGAACCTGATAAATGTTAGAGCTAAATATTTACTCCTGAATGATACTGGATAATAATATAAGGAAATATAGATTATCATCATTAAGGGGTTTTGAATGATTACCGTGATCATTTCGAATTTATCGTAAATATTCGTAGTTGGTGATTTGTACAGGAGAATAATGGCTTATGAGGTACATCTCCAATCAAATTAAAACACAATTGTCTAAATTTGAGTGATCCGTCTGTGGGAGATTGAAAGAATTTAGGTTTGTCCGTACAAGGTTTTAATGATAAAACTAATTTGGAAGTAGAGTGTTTGATATTATGTTGAAGGAGATCATCATATCAATACTAAATTTGAATGAGCAGTAGGCAACCAAATCTTGGCCTTTTGAAATGTGAAGAAGAATTCATAGTGTTTACTTTATATTGTGTTACAGTCAATGAACTAAGAAGATACCCCGTCTTACGTTGAATGGCACTTAGCAATGGAGTAAGAGATATTAACTCGTTTACTGTCGACAAAGATTCTGATTATGAACCAAACAAAGATGATGCATCGAACATATAGTAACAGAGCAGAAATTAGAGCTTTGTGAGGCATGTGACTGAGCTATTGTTTCCATATCGAGGAAGAACGAGGTACGAACAAGGTATCAAATTAAAGTATGCTGTGGGTATGTGATGCAAAACTATTACAAGATAATTCTACACAAAACGAAATGTTTGGCCTGAACTTATTTTGGCGCCTTACAAGTGCAGAAAGCTACTTTGGTCTAGGTACATATATGCACAGTGGATGGCGAGATAACAAAATATGTTTTCTACCTGATGACTTGTGTTTCCATTGTGATTAAGATGCAGAGGATCACACATTAACACTTAAATTTTGGAAAATCAATTGATTAAAAATGACGTTTTTGGAAACTTCGGTTTATTTTGAGTATATTATAAACTATTTTATAACCTTTTGGTTAAATTTAATAGGACGGTGAGAAGAAATTCCGACAGTAGACTTTCTATTTTGTTTGGCATTTGAAGAACAAAGACACTAGGGAAGAGATTCGAATGTATGATGGGGAGAATGTCATCACGGCTTTATTTACAACAAAGCTTGAAGTGCCTACCAAGAATTTTATCGATTGTGATTATAAATATTGTAACTAACAATCCAATACGAGCTATGAAAGAAGAGGTAAGAGAGACTTGAGATGGCTCAAGATTCAAGTCACGTAGAACAGTTCCGGTACATAGATTGGGCGTTTCTTCCCCCAATCCCATTGTTCACATTTTTTTTAAATTACCCACTCGTTGAGGGAAACTTTAATCCTTATATCCTTATAATTTGTTACGGGAAATAAATTCGGCAATCGGCACGTTTGTAAATAAAATACGAACTAGGTTGATACTTTTAAATCAACATTTAGGCGAAGCATATATGTACTGTATTTTGTCCATGACATATCCGATTTACACCGATTGTTTGCCTAAATTTATACTATTTTGACTAAATTACATGTCGAATGACATTTAGGCGATGAAGCAGCATGCATGTAATATGTGTATATACTTATTACATATAAGTGCTTAGAATTTAGGTATATGTTTTGGAAAATTGACCAATTCGTTAAAATTTGGTCACAGTTAAGTTATTTATAAGCCCAACAGTTACCAGAAGGGCATACACACTATAATTATGGTTCAAATAAGTTCCTCGAGCTCATTTAGAAACGAATATACGTTAGTGACCAGAGTTACAATTTGGTCACATTAGATGCCACTTATTTCGTAAGTTGGATCAAAGAGTACCTAACTGATTTTAATTTCAAATAAACATCATTTTTCATGAAGTACAGTTCCTAACTCATTTATTCCATCCGTTTTCACTTTGGCTTAGTTTTCTTGGTATTTAGCGACGCAGCTGCCAACCAATGCCACAATATAATGTTCAGCATCACGCATATTATGAATAAATTTGAAATCATTTACTTGTTGGGTGTTCCGTATATATGTAAGCAAAGATAAGGACAAAGGTTGAAGCACTATTATAATGTCGTTGGGTTACCAACTATAAACGAGTATATATTATAAATATTTAATTAACTTTTACATATATTTATGTACTCAAACAAATTGAAAAATTATTCATACTACAAGAAAATCGCTTAATTTATCGTTACTAAATACATTTTAATTTCATTTTCCATACGAATCATCGAAACATCGTATACGGGTACATGTACACAATACAAATTCTATTACATGTATAATCCGCCACCAACAATATAATTAAAAAACATAAAAACATGAAAACATAAAAATAGAACCAATTAGTTACACATTTTGCAGAGCAAAAAACCATGAATCGTATTTGTATGAAAGCAAATTAAATGTTTCAACATCAATACGTTTCACACTTAAATATCTGTAACGAGGTACGTAAGAAGTTAGACTTGGAACAAAAAAAAAAAAAAAAGAAAAATAACAACAATAATAATTGTGTAAAGATACACTCAGTTATATGTAATGAGATAACGGGTGGCGTGTTGAATTGATTACGCTCGGTATAGGAATTCGATACGGATATGAGTTGTATTGTGTAGCATTATGCGGTCCTTACCGTGGTCACTAAGGTGATTTCAGTTCTAAACGAGCTCGATGAATCTATTTAAACCATCATTATACTGTGTAACCTTCTGGTAACTGTTGGTATTCTCAATAACTTAACTGTGACCAAATTTTAACCCTATTCGCTAACGTGAATTCGTTTCAGAATGAGCTCGATGAACTTATTTGAATCATAAGTATAGTGATTAACCTTCTGTTAATCATTGGGTTTATAAAAAACTGAACTGTGACCAAATTTTAAAACTGGTCACTAACGTGATTTCTGTTTTACAAGGGCTCGATGAGCTTATTTGAAGCATAATAGTTAATAGTGTTTAACCTTCTGGTAACTGTTGGCATTCTCAATAACTAAAGTGTGACCAAATTTTAACTTATTTGAAACATAATTATAGTGAGTAACCTTCTGGTAACTGTTGGGTTTATAATAAACTTTACTGTGACCAAATTTTAACCCTGGTCGAGATCATGAATTCTATTCTAAATGAGCTCGATGAACTTATTTGAAGCATACTACTCTAAGGGTAGAGTATAGCATACTCTATCTCAAGAGATAGATTAGATCAAACCGATTAGATCCAAACTCATCAGTTTAAAACTGTGAGTAATATGTGGAGTTGAATTCTCTAGGCCAGTATCTATCTGCTGGCACCATTGTCTCTGTCATATATACACTTAACTTGAAGTCATGTCGCTACAGTTCTAGAAACTGAATCTCTCCTGAGTTTTGTCCATCTTGCGGAGGGGCTGCCGGGGGGAAGAAATGGATCTTTTCGAAAACCGCAACCTGAGTGTAGCTAGTACAGTAAACAAATTACTGAAAATTAAGGTACTTTTGTCAGAAGTAATAGACGTGTTCTAACGGATACCTTGGGGTCACCAATGTAAACCGTGATGCTTTATAGTTCTTTTGTATTCTGAGTTGTTTGTTTTGCTAAAGTCAGTGTTCTGATGCATTTTGAATGACGGGTTGATCTAATCTATCTCATGAGACTCTCATAAACCCCACTTATCTCTTAATTAGAACGCATAACACCTAACTGATTTTTATTTCAAATAATCAGATGATATTTTTGATGAAGCAAATTTTCTTGTTTTAGCACTCCACTGGTTACAATACACTTCCCGATACGAAAATTTAGCACTGCTTGTATACAAATCAGACGAATTGTCGATCTTTCCATTCTGCAGTCTATCTATTGGCGTCCAAATTTCAATGTAGTACATTTTGTAATATTTCCATGCGTCATTGACGTAGTGTCTCCGCAACTGGTTTCGATGTACTCGATGCTTTCTCATAATGTTGATTCACTCGGTGTATAATGTTAACTCTTTCCTCATCATAACTGCTTCTCAACCTGAAAGCGACTATTACTACCGCTTAAGCCCGCTTTACCGTCTCGGGCTGGTTTTGAACCAAGTTGCCCTTTTGACCACTACTACATTTACCTCATAGAAGAGTCAACTCGCTACAATATCTTTATTGATGCAGATTTCCTTGGTTAAGGTTGTTCGTGTCTTAATTTTGAGTTCATTGTCGGTGAAATTCTATTCAGGATGAACATTCCCAAAATCTTTATCCTTGTGTTGAAGTGAAAAATATCCAAACAGAGCCAGGTCTAGTATTGCTTCAGAATATTCTGTTACTTCTGAACATTGAGCTTCCTAGGCCGGCTAGTATGTTTGTAGGTCCATCAATATCACTTTACTTGGGAGTCCATCTCATAAGTTAAGGATGGAAGGAATGAAACCTCCACCTTGACTCCTTCCATCCTTACTTTATGAAATGGTACGGTATGCTTGAGTCGAACACGTTATATGTAATATGTAATCGGGCTTTTACTGTACACATATATATAATAGATTAGGAACTGCCTAAGCATATATATCTTATTAGACAGTCGAGAAGAAGTACAGACGTTGAAGAAGTAAATTATAATTATGATGATGCGAAACATGATGAAGAGGAAAGCGACGCGGTTTATAGAACCGCAATTAAGTTATCACATTAATTAATCATTATGTCTTGAACAAACATTTTTGCAACATCCCGTATCTAACATCTAAGATCAAGACGAGTGTTGCAACTTTTAAATTTTTGTTTTCTTATTTAATGTTGTGTGTCGAGGCTATATATGTACGGTTGTTTAATTGAATAATTATTTTCGCATATGCGGTTATATTGGTTTTATATACGTGGTAAATGGTTAGATAATTTGTGCGATGTACCATCATCAGACGTGTAGAATTTTCAAGGATCGAATAGAGATTTCTATATTATATGATCTTTATGGTTTAGTTCAGTTTGATTGATGATTGGTTTAATTGGAAAATGTGGTAGGCTTCTCGTAAATACCATTATTATGTACGTTAGTTGTTGCACAACTACTTCTGTCTAAACTTCAACAGTAGACAACCAGTGCAATATGAACCCAATATAAGCTACTCGCTTTGAGATTTCATTAAATCTAATCACAAACTCCAAACCGGTTTTAAAGAATATTCATCACCTGGTTGAGCTTTTCGAATATGCTCATTTATGTTGAGTACAAGTGATTGAGTATAGGTCCTTAAGTATTAAGGGGGTGGGTGCAACGACCTTAAATCTCAATGATAATATGAAGTTTCTCCATTATATCCGTAGCGAAAAAACATTATCAGTGAGCGATTCTTGGTGGTCACCGATAATTTCCTCCACCAGAGGAGTGATTTTTCCCAAGATATTGTACGACAGTAGCTTGTATGCTGTGCAAAGGAGAGCTATACCGCGATTATTCACGTGTTTCAAGCGATCACCCTTCTTGAATATTGCACATAACGCGACCACTTTCCCGCTTTATTTCGTTGCTCAACAGCAAGACGACACTTCTGATCGAACCAATCATTTTTGTGTGCTGTTTTCACAATACCGAGAGCTGACAAGATTTTGACAGAAATCACGTTGTGGGTGGAGGCATCCATGTTTCGCAGATATTCCGAACGAAACAACACACCCATAGAATACCACTACAGCTGACTGACGAATGACGACTCGCATCCGTAATAAAAAATAAATGTTAAAAATCTTTAAAAAAAAATCCGATACCCCTAAATGTATACATTTATAATTATAGCAGAAACCAATAAACGTTCTATTTAAAGAAGACATTCAGGCGAATTATTTTCCATGATACAATAAATTATTTGCTTAATAAAATGTCACTGGCAGTGAATCAAGAGTATAAGTATGCCAATTTTTTGGAATTTTGTGATCACATGTTAGTAAATGTTCTATGAGGGACTGCATTCGGGATGGAATCTTCCAACACCATTATATACAATTTACAGTACTGGGTCAAAAAGGAGTACTGGTACATTGTGATGTAAGAAATGACTGAAACTCTGATATCAGGACTCAGACTAACACAGTTAAAAGGTACTAACAAGACGTTCCACACTCATTTCGTGTTACACTCGTACAGTGTTAGATGTTATGTTTTATTTATAACATTTTTCTTGTTCATTTCACTTACAAATTTTCACTTCCTCCCTTTTATGTTTTTCATTTTTCTTGAACATTGTTGTTCGTGTTGCTTCTATATATATAAACATTATTGTCTTCTTCTATGATATAGTTCCTTCGTCGTCTTATTACATTACATTACTCTATATATGTTGTTATATGTGAGTTTATGTTTCATTCGAATCTCATTCCATTCGTGACCTAATGTTCATTCCTAAATTAACATGCTCGCTTTTTTTATATTTTGGGCTGTGTGTGTGCCGAGTAGTAAATTGTTGTTGTTATACTATGTATGCTGTCTTTCTATATGTGTACATAATATAGTGAATGGCATTACAATAACAAAACCTTTTAACAACAGGAACATGAAAACATTTTCCATTACATATTTTATAATAACAACACAACAAGAAGATTCACTGTACGTTTTGGTTTTTTGTGTATACATGGCACAAAGAGGAAAGAAACACTTAAGATTTCAGCGCGCACACAAAAGATGTATGTACAGCATGGGGATATCGTTGGATGTGTACAAAGTGCAAAAGGGTAAATAATAAATGGGTATCTAATTATATTCATAATCGTACACGTCTGTGTATATACACATCATGCTCATGTATGTCTTGATCCTTATAGGTTGTGGTCGAAAATCGCTTAATCACCCGAACGCACGGTTAAGGATGGGAATATATATCGGCTGAAAGTAATTGTTCGCCAAGAAACGTGATTATGGTGGGGAACCACGGTAGGTTTCACAGCTGACCGACATAGGTGACCTTGGCAATATGGTGTTGGTCGGACTTTATTGGTACCACAAATAGTCATGTGTAACAATATAGGTCAGTGCTTTAAACAGGCATCTATATCTGGTTGGGTCACTCGACTGACGATCCTCATTCACATAAACGTTAACTGGTAAAAATTGGACATGACAAACATTGAACATTCTCTAAGGATAAACCTGAAGCATGACATGTATTAAAATGAAACGGCTGGAACTAGTTTGATCTCAAAGACAGTCAGCACTGTACCATGGCTATTGAGCTACGTATGGAAATTTAAAATTGGAAGGAAAACCGTGTCACAACCGCGTTATCGTGTGTTGATGTGAGAATAGGCCATTGGCCGATGGGTACGAGTGGTAGCTTGTAATATAATACCTAAAATATTGTGTTCCAAATTTTAATGCAGTGAGAACACTGGCTCTGTCTTGTTCTGCAAGCTGATCCGCATCGAATCGTACAAGGCTTGAACCTTATCCCTTTTCAATTGGAATCATGAAAACTATAATGCTCTTCCCTTGTCATTCCAGGGTATCCGGTATTCGTTTACCGTTAGTTATTTGTTAGTTAACCAGCACTCAATCACATTTAACAAACATTTTCATTATACTGAACCATAAGGAAGTTAACCAATTTGGACGTTACCGTAAAAGCATTTAATTATATTATCAATTAGTTAAAACAAAAATCATTAATAGTAAAAATATAATGGTAGCCCTCCCTGATCTGCAATCGGGACCCATCCCTCATCCGATATAATTTATATTCAGTTTTTAGGTTTGGAAAACAATGCGTGGCCCGAAATACTTGACAATGTTTTACGATAGTCAGGCTTAGTCTGCAACATCCATTCCAAAAGCTCTTGCATACTATAACTATAGCCCCTCACGCGGCAATTCAATGATTTAAACAGTCCAGCTTTGATTTTTCGAATCAATTCGCCGCTGGTTGAAAACGGTTCGAACGGATGCTGTAGTGTACACAACTCGTAAAATATAATACCAAGCGACCAAATTTCGGTCTTCTCGTCCGGCAACATATCGTCGAATAGTTCCGGCGCCATATAGCTGAGTGTGCCGGGTGCACGTTTTTTTTTATCATCGATATAGTGTGCTGTACCAAAATCGCAGATTTTCATACAATTATCATCGCCGACCAATATATTTTCCGGTTTCAAATCGCAATGCAACACTTTGTGTGCGTTCAGGTGTTCCATACCAGACACAACATCGCGTATTATTTGAAGTACCGTGGTTTGAGGGAAGAACACATTCTTAGCGATTTGCTCCTTTAACAGTTGGCGCAATGATCCACTTCGTGCATACTCCATCACAATGTATAGATTAGAACGTTTGTTGATTACAAAAAAGTCGTAGTATCGGGCAATGTTTGGATGTTTAATATTCATCACGAGGTTGACTTCACTGGTCACTTCATGGTAAATACTTTGACCGTTGCTCGTATACGGAACTTCTTTAATCGCAACCGTTTTACGTGTTGCACTGTTTTGATAAAGGTGTACGTCACTAAATATAAGACACAAAAAACTTAATCCCGAGATCACTTTGCAACTATATGTATGTGTATACTTACCCAAAACCACCTTTACCCGTACTCAAATGTTTTATATAACTGTATCCGGGTATAGTTTTCTCAGACGCGGTTTTTTGCCTTCGGGAACATTGACAATTAACGCCACAGATTACCGTATCGTAAATTCGGGTGGAGTTCAAATACCGCGATACACTGAGCGATGTTGTAGATTGTCGCTTACTCGTGACTCCGGGATATGTTTTAATTGTAGACGCACTGATTTTCGATTTAAGTGTATGATACTTAGTTTGGGTAGACATTTTTGAAAGCTTTACAAATTAAAATTGAATATTTAAGCTTAAACTGTTATGGGGTTGTCAATATCAGACCGATCGCGATAAAACACAAATTACGAATGATCGGTGTGGTATCAGCGAATATGGATTTGTTTTCTAATAATGGTCGGTATTATGGATAACGGGATCATACGATAAATCAGGGATTGCCAATAGTTGCGATGTGGACTATGTTTTTCTCTCAAATTTAGGGGGTCTTTGTAGATTCTATCCTTTTGGCACTCGTATAGTTCAGCCACCGCCCAATACTTACAGCCAAAATTTAATGAGAGAGCAGGAACAAAATAAACTGTAGAGTAAGTATTGGGGTAGAGGATTATGGTTCTTGATGTCATACTCTATAGATTGTTAAGTTTACTAATGTGGACCTAGAGTTAACTACTTGCCACCACTAAATCGTTTGCTATAGGCAAAACCGGTGTCACGATCAGTAAGGATCAGTAAATTCCTCTTCATTCCAACGAATGACATAGAAATCCATTTGAAGACACCATGTTTCCACAATTATTTGGTCAATCCCAAATAATACACGCCTCGGTAATGGTAGAAAACTAATTACTGTCAAAAGCATCTGCTATATCCATGAATGTACACTCGGATTTCATCGCAAAATCACAAGTTTCATCATTCTTGGATTTATAGATGATGACACCATCTGGGAAGTAACAAACGAACATTTGCGGTATGAATCAAGAAGATTTAGTGACGTCAAGAATGCAGCGACCGAGTTACCCTCAGATAACCGAACGGAGACTATTTTCTATTGAGCTTACTTTTCAATTCTCTCCCCTGAAGTATTCGTTTTGGAGTTCTGAGCTTAAACGATTAAGAAAACACTCTTTGGAGTTTGATAATAAAGCTAAGGAGTATCTAACCATCAAGGTGTTTGGAATTGTTTCCGTCGCTTATGATATGAGAGTTCATCAGGTCATTTTGCCTTTTGTACCATTAACAATTCTGATCATGTTACCAGCAAGTCAAACATAAGGAAGCTGACTACGAAAGACTTTGAGTGGTTGAGACTGGTCTTCTTTGCACCATATCACTTTTGTTTCAAAATCTTGGAGCAAAAGTTGGTTTCGGTAAATAATCATCATACTATTCTTAAGGCTCGGAAAAAGATCATAGACTGGCTTCGTTTAAAGAATGGGTTGATCTTGCAAAACTACCCTACTAATTCAAATTCAGAAAATTTGATTTTAACGTCTCGTTAGATCTCAAATTCCTAATGCTGGATGGAACAGAATTCCGGAGAAAATTACCTCTAACAAACGATGAGGAATTTAAAAACCTTTCGAGTGCAATCGAAGTTTCAATTGTTAGGGAAAAAGAGAGACAGTTACAAATCTGTAACTTTTCAAATGGCAAAGTGATAACTCTTCGAAGGGATAATGAGACCTGGAAAAGTACTCTTTCAAAGAACAGAGTATTTTTCAAGGTAGACTAGTGCAAGATTTATCGACATTGGAGGAAATCTCTAAAACTATTACTTTTTCGCTTCGGAGAAGAAAAACAATCAATAGACAAAACTTAAAGGTCATGATGAGAATAAGACCGTGAAATATCTAGGAGTAAGATGGGAAACTGCCTTGGAACATATCATCAATGTCTGTAACAATGCCATAAGCATCTTTAAGGTCTGTCAAAATCGTGATGGGGATTGAAATCAATGGTGATCAATGGTCTATATGGCCCTTTCGATATGGTGGACAAGGGCTGTAGTGATACAGGAGCAATGTTCACATGTCTCACATGTCTTACTGCAGCTAAGAAGACCTTGTTAGGGCTGAATTCACAGCATCTGAAGAGTTGCAATATGAGGGCAATTTGAAAACAAGCAATAGTGGGTTATTACAAAAATCCTGGTGAATTTCAAGACCACCTATACTCACTGATATACCTTTCAACTATGTATATTGACTAAATTGAACCAGAGGTCTGGTATACGGGTATGGTATACAGACATGACTTGGTTATATCCAAATGATAGAACTCTGTATATTAAGGCTGGTGGCTCCGTGCTAAGGCACCTGTGGATCAAAGATGTATTGGAACTGTTTAACTAGACGAAGCAACTATAGTATAGCCATGAACAAAATTACTATTGTGTAGGTGCTGGAGCATGCTAGAATTGAGATACATAAGCACGCTGATGGTCTGCTCTGTAGTGTTCAAAATATGGAAATCACTACGAGAATATCAGCTATCCTGTAATATATTGATATTACCTGAGATGAATGTTTTATAATACTCGCAGGTGCAACAGGTTAGTAAGAGTTATAGGGATTTTTTAAAGTGTATTTTGAGTGGACTGTATACAGCCCACATCATGTGTTTGTTTATAAGTATATTCCATCAGCCATCCTTCCTAACCATTAATAACTAGAGTTGGTGCTAAAATATTAGAGGACCAAAAGATTTCGTAAAAATGTGACAATTGTTGGTAAGAGGCTTTGCCCATTCTTTCTACTCGAGGAAATTTAAATATTCCGGCCAACAAAGTCGATTTGTCTACTTAGTTTGCAGCGTTCCAGCTTTTGCACACTACATTCCGAAGTTGTTAAACATTTTTTATCTACTGATTTTTTATCCGTGGACATTCGAGGAACCATCGGACCCTCCTCAAGGAAAAAAGTCGATACAGAAATCACAGAAGTCATCGAAACAACCATCACTAGTAATCACCTAAGCTCACCATCAAGCCACCCATACAAACAAACTATAGTTCAGTCAGTCAAACAATACATTCATATCACATAAAGTATACCCCCAGCACAGAAATAATAATACCCCCAGCACAGAAATAAATTCTCTGAATGCAATACTCTACTCAGGTACACCACGAGGTACACCAACCAACACAACCAATCATCATCCAACTCGATAGAGTATACACATCTCTCGACAAACCATCCATTCACAGTCTTTACACCCATTGACCTCGAGCAACACACCAAGATCCAATCAGATAAATCATCAAAACGGAGAACATCCCAAAAATATACGACACTTCCATGTCCGACCCACGCAATAAAGCAGATTTCCAAACAACCATGAACAGCAAAAATCCATACCTCAAATAAACAGCCCCAACCGATCGTAAGTATATGATGAAAAATCCACATACAAGCAGCTTTAGACTCAACAAAACTCCAATTTCAACCAATCATCACCTAACATGGACAATACACATCATTCAATAATATCGTCATATGCAACACTACCATCCAGTGAATTGCCAGTTTGTCCTAAGGCGAACAAATCACACGTATTCAAACCCTTCACACCCATTGACCCAGAGCAACACACCATGATCAAATCAGATAAATCAACCTCCTCATTCAACACGTATATGCCCGACCCACGCAATGAAACAGCTTTCCAAATCGCCATGAACAGCAAAAATCACTACTCGCCAGCTCCAACTCTCCAACTTCATTCGAAATATATGATTATTCAGGGAGCAGTATCCCTTAAGAATGTCCAGCAAGATCCTTAAAAAGCATCATCATTTAAGAAGGACTGTGATCTTTGCTGGTTCATTGATTCAAAGAAGATTTTGGATAAAAGACAAGAAAAGAGTTTATTCCATTTCCAACGTGAGAGTCAATTTCTCGTTTAAGAGATAATGACGACACTCCTAAAGTGCTCATGTCCCACAAAGGTGGATCCAAACCTGGCAATTTTTTGGCCAATATATTGTGACTGCAAACTTAATTTAAGACACTATCGTTACCAAAACAGTATTGGAAATAATCGCTTTTAGGGCAGCCTGTCAGAAAGGATGCCGATACGACGATCTTGTGGCGTCCAGAGCAACTCAAATAAATCGCAAATTAGCTCACGCCACACGCAATTCATAAAATCGATATTTCGAGTTAAGGTCTTGTAATTCACTAGTACTGTCGCGTCACGACTGAACGTATATATACGAATCGCACAGTATGAACATCAAGTCCGGTAGCATATGCCTGATGAGATAAATTTGATCTTTTCGATCACGCAGTCATTCAATGAACGTCTTCATCAGATCGAAACCGGCATTAGTGCTTACAAGCAACAACTCGGTTGAGTTGTTGCTTGTTTCTTGTAATCACTTTAAAATTCAAATTTTACAGCAAGCTACACGCTTCATTGGTGACCCCGACGTGATTTGAACACGCAACCTTCTGATCCCGGGAGGTTGTGTCAGAAGATATTGACTTGTTGTTCCCTAAACAGGGCCGTCGGGGTCACCAATGTAAGGGCCTCTGGGCCTTTATCCGCAATTCAAAAAATTGAAACACTCTTTTTTTATTTTTATTTTATTTTACAATAATACTATATTTTTATGTTTAATTAATATTTATTATTATATTCAATTAACTTATTTATTTATTATTATAATTAATTATCTATTTCCACCACAATGTCGCGTGTAGATTAGATTCGAATGGCCGAAATTTTTACTTTTGTTTTTTTCGTGTTGATGGAGAAAGACACGCACGCCTCGTTCGAGACATGCCACAACCAAATAAGTATAGTGGCACTAAACTACTAGCTCGTTATACTTTGAATAGATGTCGTTTCGAAACACTAATATATGACACAGCGCCTGAATGTATAACAAATAATATTCGACGTAATTATCCTACAGAAACGCATATGGTGCACTGTTCGTTGTGAATATAAAATATTATTTACTTCGGTTACGTGTTAGTAGGTGACGTAGAATAAACTTGAATTTAACAAAAACATTGCTCTTAAATATTTGCGCTTAAATATTTGAAATATCATTTAAATATGATGTTCAACCGCTACAATCTCTGCAATTTATCCCTTTTACAAAGAGTGCTGCTTTCAAAATTTCCGCAGTTTTCGCCTGAAAAAACCAAACGGTAGGTACTCTACTGGTTTTCAGGCGAAAACTGCTGCAGTAAAGATTATGATTAGATGGGCTGTTATAGTCCCATATGTGATTTCCGGTAATAGTTACCAATAGTTACCCAATAATTTCCAGAAGACGGGCGTAGTCACCATAGTGTCCGAGGGCATGTGGGCAGTTGTGATGGCATTATTTATTATTATTTTTTTTTATATTTTATTCTATGCTATCTTTTTTGGGGCTCAAGGCTCTCCCAGCTCTTTCGCAGTTCGCTTATTTACGTCCTACTTTACGCCTTAACGGCCAAATCGAGGACATACGGCTATAGGTCCGATTTTAGTAGAACCATCTGCGCATTGCATAGCTCCATGCCAGCCTATAGTACTGACATGGAAGATGGGTCGGCCCATGAGTTCTGCACTCCAACAGGGGCTCATAAATGTGTTCATTAACACCACAGATCGTAATCAGATGGTGAAAAATCCCTTTTGCATCCTGCCCCTATCGGGATTCGAACCCAGTACCTACCGCTCCAACTGCCACAGCTTTAACCACTGAGCCACCTGGGCGGTCATGGCATTATTTAGTTACCAATAAAAATGTGTCAACAATTATATAATCTTCACCGTGCAACTTATACGCCTAACAGTGGGTTCCCCTTGCCAAACAATTGTACACCCAACTAAATTCCAATTTCCCACGATCAAAATTATTTCTGCTGATCGTTTCGTTTTTGGCCGCGATGGTATAATATATATTATTATACTCCATGTGCTGTGCTGTTACGATTAACCATCATCATCGCATGATTTCGAAATTCCAAAATTGGTTTTGATTATTATTGTTGTTGGTACTTTGCTCATTTGTGGTTTTTAGTCTCGGCTTGAATTCAAATTAAACGCCAGGTTGGTTTGAATGTGGATAAAAAATAAAATATTTTATTCAATAATTTAAAATTATTTTTTATCCATTTAAAAAAACCGAAAACAACAAAAAACAATAAACATGAACATTTCACAAAAAATAATTTTTTTTTATTAAATTAAAATTAGTAAAAAAAAATTTATATAAATAATTTATTTAATGTTGGTTGTTGTTGTTGTTTATGCTGTTGTTGTTTTAAGGTCGATGTGAATGGAGTTATTAGTCAATTACGATTACAATTTTTTTGTGTCTGTCGGATTTGAAACACAACAGCTCACAGTTGTGTACATACATACATTCGTACAGAGTCTGTCTACCATGTTATCTGATTTGTATATTTTATTGGTTTTAATTTTAATTAAATACCTGGTAGTTGATTTGTTGTTTATAATTTAATGTTAATGCTGGTTCTATAGTTTTGTTGTGTACTGCATCAATCTATTTTAACTTGTTAGCGTTTGTCTCGTTGTTTTTGTCTTAACACATTGATATTGATGTACTTATGTACAATTTTCTAATCGATTTGTACATGCACAATTGTTGGCCCGTATCGTGTCAACAATTTGACACCATATCGGTTTCGAGCCGTAAGGTGGCTCTCCCTTTATAGATCGCTGTGTCATTCGGTCCGGATCAGCATGAACGTCGCGTTTTGGGCCATATATTACTCGCATGATTCTTCTCTCGAATGTTAGAAGCTATCTAACGTACTCATCCGTTAAGGTCCCACTCTCACATTCATACATTTTGTTTTAAGAAATCTGTATTCCTGTATAATATTACAACTAATCTCAGTGATTATATAGTAAATTTTTAAGAGGTGTAGCATCTTATGGAATGAAAAAAATCGGTTTTTTAGGCGTTTGGTCGATTGGTGTGATCCAGTAGGTCCCGCAGCTCCTCGTTGTCATGAGTACATGGCTCTTTGCAAATTTAAATATTTCATCGCTGACGTATTCCATGTTAAGGTCTCCATGGAGGTTGTATGATCTTTCGTAGCACAGCCCCAAAGTTGAATGCCGTATGTGACAAAATAGATAGGTTTAAGAGTTTTTATATAACAGTAGTATGTTTCCGTTGTCAGCTCTGAGTTTCTTCCAATAACACTGCATTGTTCTGTATTTAAAATTCAATTGTTGTCTTTTATTTTTAACATGCGCTTTCCACCTGAGCTTAGTGTCTAGTGTCATGACAAGGTATTTCGCATTGTCAGAGTACGGAATTTGTTGGGAATTCAGTCTAATCGAAATGTATTCTACTTTCTTGTTTGTAATGTTGATTTTGATTCGTTGAGAGTTATTCTCCAAGTTTTTGTCCAAGTGTTCACTGTATTAATAGCATTTTGTAGTTTTCGTGTTGATTCGACAATACTTGTATCAGTGTACTGCAGTGTCATCAGCAAATGTCTCTATTCTGGCTTCTGCCAATATTTTCTTTAGTTTTGAGTAGTCCTCTTCCTGTCTCGCCCGAAAGTTACAGACCATGGTGCCAAACCTTTTCAAATGCTTGGGCTACGTCTAGGAATACTGCTGAGCATACCTTCTTCTGTAGTTTCCGTAGTGCTTTTTTTGGTAGTGCTTTGATTATTTTTGCTGTTATCAGTTCGTATCCAGGGGCATTTTTAACTTTAAGATTTTTTACTTCTTGTTTGATTTCTTTCACAGTGACTGGTATAACAAATCTGGTCTATTTTGCTTACCGGTGTTAAATATTCATTCTCTACCTGCCCAGTTGATGGTTTGAAGGTAGTTTATCGCTGCGAGCCCAGGTTCTACTTACCGTTTTTATGGGTGACACTTGCAGTTTAGGTCTTTTCAGGCCTTTAGTGGTCTTCCACAACCAATAGTCCGTGTTAGATTTACCTGTCAGGTTACTTAGAAAGCTAGCTACTTACTCATTCGTAATTTCTTTTATAAGCTTTAGTTTTAGTTTGTTGCACAAATTGTTTAGGATTGTTTTATCTTCAGAGGCTCTAGTTCTCTGCCAAGTTTTGTGATCTCGTCTTTTTCCGTTAACCAAGTTTCTCACTTCAACTGGGTAAAAGTGAAAAACTTGGGGATACTTTTCCATGCCGCTTTCTGTATACTTTCAATGAGATTTTCCAGCTCTTCTTCTATCATATAAGCGTTCGAGATTGGTACCTGTAGATTGACGATTTCTTCGACTACCTGTCGAAAGTATTCTCAGTTTGTTTTGTTATTTGTTAGTCTTGGACAGCTTGCTTTCCTTATTACCAGAGATCTTATTGACATTAAGACTGGGGAATGATCCGATGATAGTCCTTCTTCATTTTCGACTACTAAGTAATTTTCGGAGATAGCTCTTGATATCTAGAAGTCTAGAAGGTCAGGAATTTTATTTACGCCCGTATGCCAGTAGGTTGGCTTTCAACTGAAGTGGAACTCACATTTGAATGTTCTGCCTACTTCAAATAGCTCTCTTACTTTGGGAGTAGTTCGATTTGATCCCCAAAATATGTTTTTTGTATTAAAGCTCCCTCCAATAGTGAAATTGTTACCAAGTGATTTAAAAAGTTTGATGTAGTCGTCCTTTTTTGGGTTGACAGTAGGTTGCTGATATTGAAGCCCTTGTTGTTTTTGGTTTTAATAGAAACAGTTGCTACTTGCATAGCTTCTTCCTGTTGATGTTTAATAACTTCCTTGATGAAGATTGCTGTTCTGCCTTTAGCTCTTTCTGCTGGGTGAAGAGTTTGATAGCACTGGTATCCACAGTGACCTTATATTTGTCGTTTGGAACTATTTTCCATGGAGATGGAGATGGTATCGAGTCATTGGCTTGTTTGAAATAATTACTAATATCTGGTGTACATCATGAGATGTTTCATAGTACCTAGAAAGAATTATCCGTATCGGGAGAAACTTAACTAGTGATTACTGATTTGGACAAAATCCTCCTAACGATCTCTAGTTTCATGTGCAATAATCTTGGAAGTTCAATTGTCTGTTTTAACTGTGGCTCAATGAGAAATCTCACTCCAAGAAATCAATTTAAAACCATCCATGTTCTTCGAGAGCCATGAGTTTCAGCCGACACCCTTTTTTATACGTGTGATAAAGATGTCAAAAGCGCCAGGTTTTCTAAGTGACAGCACGTCCCAATATTTTCGTGTCCAGGATCTTAACATTTTTAACACACGAATTTTTAACAAGATTTGATTGCCTTCTACGACAAGCTCTGGTTACTGTTGTGGTATTCTATGGCTCTTCGAAATATTTACGAGACATGGATGCTCTCACCCACACTACCAATGTAATTGATCAACACTTAAATTGGTTTTATAAGATTTATGGGGCATGTGTATGACGGCGATCGTTCGTCTGGACTGGACACCAACCGTGAATCTACTATCTTGCTCCTAGTGTATCGATGTAGTATTTGGTATTCTAGCTAATATAGTTCGAGTGGTTTTGGGTTAACTCTTAATGGTTGTATTAAGATAGTATTCTAAAAGAGTAAAATCTGGGCCTACATTCAAGCTCTGAGAAAAGTGTGCTTAAGTAAATGATGGACTCTATAATTCTAGAGAGTACTTCAGTAACATATTGGAATAGCTGCGCTTACGTAATTCAAATCTCGGAAATCGGTCAGTTCGTTTATAGTTGAGTATACACAAGAGTGATGTCAGATTATACAATTTCTCATAGCTTTCGAGGTTGTTTTGGAACCGAAGCACTCTTTTAACTATACTTTACACCGAAGCCTAATCGAATATATAAGCTCGATTTGTGTATGTGATTGCATTATGAAAGTCTTAGTGCACAAACAATAAGCCAAATTTATTCCCCAGTTACTCAGGCTCAATTTGCCCATTGTGACATCTCTTCGCAGGCGTACACCCTCAGTCTCGAAATCTGTAAAATATTCGGTATCCTCAAGGTCGTCGCAGTTGATCCTCAAATATCATTCGGAACATATGATTATTCAGGGAGCATGTCCCGTGAGAATGCCCAGCAAGATCTTTAAAGTGGGTCTATCATAGTTTAAGGAGGACTGGGATCTTTACCGGCTTATTGATCCAAAGAAGATTTTGGAAAGTCGACAGGAGTTGAGGCTATCACATCTATTTTGGTGTAGATCATCAAAGTGATCTAAAACGGGCTAGATCCAACAACAGTGGAAGCCGCATCCAAACCACATCCAAATTTATCGACCGGGTATCCAATGAAGTCTAACTTTATTCAGATTGCTTAGTCTATTAAAGACAATTATCGTCTCCAAAACATGAAGAAGTATTGAAACTAATCGCCATAAAAGCAACTTAACTGTTGGAAAGGATGCTGATACGACGATCTCTGCAGTTTATCTCTTTTGCAAAAAGTGCTGTTTTCAAAATTGCAGCAATTTCCACCTGAAAGACAGTAGCGTTCCTTCAAAGTGGGATAAATAATTCCTCATCAGGATTTTGTTTGTATAATTTGTCACCAGCTAGATAACACGATACTGCTCTGTGAGTAAAAATCATCATGTCGTCACCAGAGGGGTACAATGGACTATTATAGTCCCATGATTTCCGGTAATAGTTACCCAAAATAATATCCCGAAGACGCGCTTCGTCACGAGGGCATATGGGCTGTTGTGTGCCGGCCCTTGAGAAGGTAGGCCCTTCTTCCATATTTGACAGCGCCCAGAAGAACTAGGAAGATTGACATTGCATTGTAATGAGCCACATGATCACCAATAAACTGTCTATACAGAAAAAATATTTAGAACCTGGTTGGTTATGCATGGACTCCATCAACATCATTTCAACATCACGAGAATGTACATGCTTCTACCGAAGACAAGTGCTATCAAATAAGAGATCTTTTTTTTAACCAGCTCGAAAGTGTAATGAACATATACTCAAATTGACAATGACGATGGTAATTATTATATAGCTATTGTGCACTCATCGTCCATAACTGATCCGACACGAATCAGGAGAATTGCAGATTGATGCTAGTGCCGTCATCTGGATTTCCAGACGAAACACTTCTGTCGCTTCAAGGATATATGAATGTTGAGTGATGTATCTACCGCCTTGTCCGCCAGACAAACAATTTCAGTGTGATGATGATCTCTTCTATTTGGTCTACATAATTTATCTCAGAAGGATAAAAGATAGCTCTTATACATCCTTTTAAACGTCAGCAGTTTATTGCAGTCATATACGATAGTGCTAGAAAATATAATTACAAAAAAAGACTTTAGTGAATATTCGTAAACAACAGGTCATTGCATGACTTGTGCTATATTTCTATATAGTCAGTTGTCATGATCAGGATATACCTTTTTAAGAAAAACGTAGACCGCCTAGGTGGCGTAGCGGTTAAAGCTGTGGCAGTTCGAGTGTGGGAGGTACCGGGTTCGAATCCCGATAGAGGCAGGATGCAAAAGTGATTTTTCACCATCTGATTACGATCGGTGATGTAAAAGAACACATCTATGACCCCCTGTTGGAGTGCAGAATTCATGGGTCAACCCATCTTCCATGTCAGTACTATAGGCTGGCATGGAGCTATGCAATGTGTATATGGTTCTACGTAAATCGGACCTATAGCCGTACGTCCTCGATTTGGCTGTAATGGCGTAAGGTAGGGACGTAAATAAGCAAACCGCGAAAGAGTTGGAAGTGCCTCGAGCCCCGAAACAGATTGTAGAGATAAAAAAAAAAAAAAGAAATACGTAACGAACTCACTTCGAAACGAATAAACATATCGAATCACAAAAGACATTATTGGGGTTATGATGGCTGTTTCGACTACCACATAAGCCTACCTGGAAAGAGTACCAACAAAGCTTCAGTTAAAATTAAGAAGTGGTTTTTTGTAGAGGTTTCTTAACATGGGCAAACATGTCCACATAAAACTGATAAATTGGCAATACTCTTCACTCAAGAACCTTTTTTATCTCGGGCTCAATGACAAATACAGCTCCAGCTCCACTGTCATCCAGTTTTTTAAACAGTATGTCGATAAACACGTCAAGTTCTGTACGTTCAACAATATTTAAAATCTATCCCATTTTGAGCATAGTTTGCGCACAACTGACCTAATATACTGTCGGTTATGGCTAACGAAAACATTGCGTATGTACATTTATATTATGGGATTACGTTTAAGCCCCATAAATTTATTAATTTATCCACAACGTTCGTTCAAATTTCAATTAATAATTTAAATGCTACACCTGATACGTCTCAACCGCTACACAAAGTATATTTCACACCACCTCCACCCTATATATATCGTCGCAAAATAATAATTAGAACGTCTACATTTTTTATCACCACCCTTTGTTCCACAACCGATAAAATGAATGAAACGATCTGGTGTGTATATAGGTTTGTGTTTCGACATTTTTCCATCCCGCCTCCCATCCACCCGAACAAATAGCGCGCCCGTTATAATAATGATAGCAAAAAACTGTAGCAACAGCAGAAGTATATATGGTATAGAAGCAGAAGCATAAAAACGGAAAATTTGTGAAAAACGAGAAAATTGTAAATGGAGATATTACAGTGGATTAGCGTTTTTAATAAGATTTTTTTGTTGTGTTGCTGCCGCTATTCCAGTTCTTTCGCATTGGTTCCAGTTTTTTGCGTTTTCAATTTTTTTTTAATTTTAATTTCGATTAATCAACGAGATATGGGATGAGTTGAACCAACTTGTTATCTGAATATGCGGTATAGTAGGATATTTCCAATGATTTCATCGGGTCATTTTTTTTCTGTCGTTTACATTCATATAGGGGTTGTGTTGAAGACAAAAATTTATAAATACGATTTTAGGGGTAATTTTTAATTAATTTTCCTTTTTTCCTTTTCTCGCTTTTCGTTTGTTGTTGGTACATAATCTATACACACACACTCGTATAAACGATCATGATGATGTTCATCAAAATAATTATGTAGATTGTTGGAAAATACTATGATGATGGGAAAATTGGGTATAGTGGTTGTTTTTTAAGTTTGATTTATCAGTTATATGGACCCTTAAAAGGGAAAATATTAACGGAAAACAGATGAAGATGATCAAACCGAGGGAAAATGTATATGGGGCGAGATTATTTATTTTTATAGAGCTGTCAGTATCATTGAACCGTATACTAATTTTATTTTTTACGACTGCGATGTTGTTGTGTTCGGGGTTATTGGTCACAAACGTTATGCTCATTAAATTTATTAAAGTCGATTAAATTAATTTAATTGATTCGAGTTTTATATTTTATTGATAATGATGGTTTGATTATTCTCTTAATTGTTTTACTACTTTAATCGTAGATAATACTTCAGACAAACTCAACCTTATGCTGAATGAACACCACTAATGATGATGAATTCTCGGCTCAACTTAGATTTGCTATACGTGATAGAGGCTCACTGGTCTTATCGACTAAGAGAGATTATTCATTTAGGTTGCTTGGGACCTGGAACGTTACGACAGCAAATATCGGCATATTATGGTTGCCAGTTGCATAATCGGATTTAAATACTCTCAAACAAGCTTACATAAGAATGGATGACCAACAGAATATAGATCATTACACTATAATTGGCTTTGGTTAAACATGTTCCAATAAAAATAAGCCACAGTTCCACTCATCTACTCGTCGTATACAGTCAGCAATATATCAACAAGGTTACATCGAATTTCATTCAATCATTAAGGCCTGATCATCCCCTACAATCTTCTACTATTGATTTATCCGTTGCGTAAAGTAGTGTACAATTATTAAACCCAGTTATCGTCATTTAGTATAATATAATAAGCAAAAATCCAATACTTCCTTGCAGGCTTGTTTTGACTATCCCCACTGTCCCATTCTTAGAATCATTTCTGTATTTTTCCTTTAAACGTGTGATAACTGAACATTCTGTGGTCAACGGAGTCCGTGTTGGTCCGCGTTAGATTATCTATACTATAAACGAGAACTGACATAGACATACTGGTTTGTATCCCTACAAAATTGAAACACGCCACCTTATTCACCAAACCATCTTGGGATACTCTTGATACTCATCTCATTGATATCTATCTATCTGTATTGTCTGCTACACGGATAAGTGCAAAGCAAGTGAAGTATCCTTTCTCTAGAAAACGCTATAGCAACTTGCAATAGTTTCTCCGACTCAATCAAGTCCCTGGCATGAGTTTTTATGTATATATATGTCTAAGAATTTCAAAATAAATTATCCGGCCGTTGGAGTTAATACAGAGTGGGAGGGCTACAGACTAGTCGTTTACGTTGCCTTTGAAATTTTTATTTATTTGTTCTGAGGACATCTTTGTAATAGTCCAGTCAAAAACTTAGTAGATTACCCGATTTACACAGTTAAGTAGTCCCCCCGATCGTAGGTGAGAAAAATGAGAAGATCAAACGCTGTAGAATGGACAAAAAACTGTCAAAGGATGAGCCATTATTGTTTATTTTTTCAAACGACCTTTAGCGGCACGAATATATGGTTGGTGCTGCCAATAAAAAACTCCTCCACCAAACTAAACGTTTTCTGTTGTCGTATATCGTTTATCGTTTTTATCTTTGCAATCATTTTTGGGGCTCAAAGATCTCCCAACTTTTCGCGGTTTGCATTTTTACGTCCTACTTTACGCCATTACGTAGCCAAATCGAAGACGTACGGATATAGGTACCAATTTACGTAGAACCATCTGCACATTGCATAGCTTCATACCAATCTAGAATACTGACTTGGAAAATGGGTTTTCCCATAAAATCTGCACTCCAACAGGCGCTAACAGACGTGTTCATTCACACCACCTATTGCAATCAGATGGTGAAAAATCCATTTTGTATCCCGCCTCTATTGGGATTCAAAACAGGATTGTCTCAGCTTTAACCTCTGTGCCAGACATATAGTTACTCTTGCTGTACATTTGTTTAGAGCCTTACAACAGCTAGAAATTTGCAAGGTGACGATATTGGATAGTGCAGAGTTGCTCGGAATTGGTTGCATGGGGGTTTAAGGACTGGGAAAGCTATACAAAATTCAGTCTTTTCAACTCACCCAAGCCTTTTGAACGAACAGAATTTTGATCTTGCGTGGGTATATCATTTTATATGGGTGCTTCTACTCCTGTTCACATAAATCTAATATCTCCATCAACCCTAGCTTTGACCATTTTAATAACAAGGACAAGGTTTTTATACTAAATCGTCTACAGTGCTTATTTCTAAATTGAACTCAATCTGTACACTCGCATTTATAATAGAAATGATCTTTAAGTTCCAAAATTTCTCCTGACTAAATCATAATGACCCAGATGGTCAATGCCATGTTCCTTCAACCTGTTCTATTTCCGTTGAATCCGGATCCTTATCTTGTGCATTCAAAAGGTCTTCCTTCATTTTCTTTTGTTCCGACCGTATAGGTTTCACGTTGAGTCGACCCACTTCGTTGACCGACCAAGCTTCTTCCTACTAGCCTCCGTAAATTTCTTTCATCTTGTTCCATTCGAATGGCAGCTTGATGTTACCTAAAATCCATATTTCCTCATGAAGTCTGTACCCCTCATCCACTATATTGATCACTAGTACTTCATGCCAAAATTGGTTGTAACCTATTCATATGGCTACCACCTTCTTACCATTAATAGCTGTCTTCTCGCCATTTGCCATTTGCACCTCAAATACGTTTATTTGTTGAGTTCCACACATTATTACAGCGGCTCGCATAATCGTCTTCATTGTTTCCGTATCTAACGTAGGGATACTTAATTTACAGTTAACTTCACCTTCAATCGTCAAGCTGTCTTCACCTTTGGCCAGTTCATGAGACACTTTTGGTTTTGCATATTGCTTGGCCGCTCGTTTCTTAACTTTCGTTTTGGTCTTCGAAATAATGGTGATCTCGTCTGCTTACGCCTTATTTGCCAGTATTCCCTCGAGATGTGTCCTGTTAAGACACAAACCCAACTCATCTTCCTCTTGCTATCCAAGCACTCCGTTGCTTTTCAATTAATATCCGGGTTTGGTTTTCCTTTCGATGTTTGTTGTACTCGCCGTACCATGACGGCTTTGATGATCATGTTTGCGGTCTCGTTTGTATAAGTGCCCATGTGAGGGTTTCTGAAAATGTTATCCCTTTAATTTCCGATGTAATTTCCGACTGTGGTTACCTCCGTATTTGAACTCCAATGCCAACATGATTTTGTCGTATTCCTCACGTTCATATTCCAGTACGATCTGCAGATACTCTACAGAACTTCTTTTTAAAACCATTATAAACGCTGCTAACCGCGATCGTCTTTGAAGATGTTAAATTGGTGTGGTTCCGTCGAACGTTGGTGGTTTTAATTTCATTGAGCTGGTTGGTCAAACAGTTTGAGCACTGCCGTTGGATCTTAGATCCATAATTTAACCATAATATTGTCATATGTAACTACTTCTACAACAATAATCCATAATATTGTTGTAGAAGTAGTTCCTAAGCTGCTTTGATTAGTCTGAAGTACATATCTGACCCGGTTTGAGTGGGAGGGCTCCAGTCTAGTTCTTTACGTAGCCTTTAGAATTTAATTTATTTGACGACTTATTCGTAATAGTTCAGTCAAAAACTTCAATAGACTGCCAAATTTACACGTCAAATATGTAGTCCAATCGGCCGTAGATGAGAAAAGGGAGAAGATCAAAAGCTGCAGTAATGGTCATACTGTTTAAAATAATGTCAAAGGATTAGTCCTTTAAGTTGTTGTTTTCATCAAGCGACCTATATCGTCAATAATATGGTTGGTGTTCCTCGTTCACTAAGTATACGTTCCTCGTATGTTTAACTTTAAGAAAGAGCATACCCGCTCCCCTAAACTAAACTTTTTCGTTTTTTTACGTTATCATTGTTTGATTGACATTATAACAGTATCTGTTGCTGCACATTTCTTTAGAGCCTTACAACAGCTATAAAAGTACAAGGTGAGGATATTGGATAATGTAGACATGACTGGAACTTAGTTGCATGGGTTTTGAAAAAAAAGAAAGCCATACAAAATGTAGCCTCAACTCTCTTTGTGTTTTAACGAACAGAATTTTGATCTTGCGTGGATGTCTCAACCTATCATAGCTACATTTTAGATGAATGCTGATTTTTTCATTTCACAACGATCTTCAGTTTCATGATCAGAATCCACAATTTCCGCTGACAAAATCAACATGACTCCGACAAATTCAATGTGATAATGAAATCAACGATTTAGAACTTAATAATTCCAAATTAACTGCCATCTATGATTATTTTATTACAACTTTACACATACTTAGTTAAGTCGATCTAAAATGGATTCGGACCTGCTCCGACCTTAATATATATTTTTAATGGATCTAAGCTAAATGTTAAACAAATATATTTAGACGAATAATTGACGTATAAACTTGTGGTTAAACAAAAATTATACTGAAATCGGGGGTTTCTACTTACTAGTAGATGTCACTAGGAACAATTTCGCATAAAAAAGAAATATGTCAAATGGTACTGCTTTGTATAAATAGATGGCAGTATAGTGAACTCGATCAGAATACTAGATTTGACCAAACTTTCCTTCCCAATGGTCTGGTCTGGATACACACATACATTCAACTTATAATTTTTTCACCCGTTATAATCCAATTCCTTTTCCACGCAGCATTTGAAAAACCGCCCAAAATACCATACAGCTCGAAACGAAACGAAAGCAGAACAAAAAAAAACATCAAACAACCCAACCACGGTATGGTGGTTTAAATGTACGCTCAACTCCCTCGCACTTCGATTAAACATTTTTTTTGCGATGTTGTTTTTGTTTTATCCTTCATTCAGAATTTTATTTATCAAAAAAAAAAAAAATAATAATAAAATAAACTTTTTTATTATTATTATTATGATTATGATTTTCCTTTTTTTTTTATTTTATTTTCCTTTTTATTTTCCATCATAATTTTCATTTTTACCGTATTTTTTTTTGCTTGCTTGCCAGTCTCTCGCTATATATTACATAGCGCGCTATAAAGTTGTTGCTGGGTGTTGGCACTGGTATGGTATTGGTGTATATATGAAAGAGCTTTGTGTTGTTTTTGTTTTTTTTTGTGTATATTATGGATGTGCTCAACCATAATAACAAAAAGCAACAACAGAGAGCGCACCACCATCACCACCACCACCACCACCACCAAAAAAAAAAAAGATGGCAAACCTTAAATTAAAGTGAAAATTTAAGAATTTTCAATTTTTGATTTCGACATCTTTTGTGTGTATGTGAGTGTATGGTTTATAGATAGAGCAGGAAGTGTATCCACCCCGAGGGGATGAATTTTTTTCCACGTTAATATTAGTTTTGATTAAAGTGTCAAAAATTTTATTTTTGTATGGTTTTTATGTTTGCCGCTTCGGTTCGTTGTATTTTGTTATTGTTGTTGTGTTCTTGTTGTTTTGTTGAAGAGGAGTCAGAAGACTGTAAAGTATATTAATATACGATATAATGTGAATGTGATACTTTTCACTTTTTATTTATTCATCTTTTGTTGTTGTAAATTCAAGCTGCGTAAAATATGAAGTGGCAATGTACCGAATTATGCTTGACGGTCACATTTTTTATTTTTTGAATGGAATTTTCGTACATAACGAATTTCGTTCGATGTCTTTGTACAGAGATATGTCTTGTACATCGATGTTAATAAAGATTTGTTGTATTTGCCATGAAATTCTCACAAGACCATCAATAAAACACTACCAACATATACACAAACTGGATGTTGCGGCTTTATTTGTGCAGAAATGTGTCTCGAATCGAAATTCTGTTTCTTCTTCCGCAACATCGTTTTCATCTTCACCTCATCATCATCATCTTGTGCTGTTTCCAAGGAAACGAAAATTTTTAACTTAAAAATCATCAATTTTTCATTTTGTTTTTTCTTTTAACTTTTCTTCATCGTCATCTTAAAGTTGGATTTTACATTTTTTTCTGTTTTCTTTGCTTTAACATTTTAAATTAAGAAGAAAAACAAGTAGATCCCAATGATGGGGAAAACATTAAGAAGAAGAAGTTATATATCGGAATAAAAATAATGATAATGGAACGAAGAGAGATGTTAAGCACAGCAAAAAATGGAAGTAATCATCCATGGAATGATAGCAAACAGTTCAACTTGTTTCGATGAATTTGGGGATTTATCAACATTATGACGATGAATGGGTTATGTACGATTTTGGGGTTTTTGTGGTAATGGAATTTTTGTTATTATTATTATTATTTTTAAATGGGATGGTACTAAGTGTGTGGTAAGATGAAATATTGTGGTTAACCTCAGGAAAATTGGATTGAAGTTTTTCCAACTACATAAGGATGAGAATCTGAACAACTAAATCAACAATTTTATTTATTTAAGATCGAAATTGAGAAGGTTTTGGGTTGTAATTCAAAACATTGTTTGATTTATTGGCGTGAAAGCCATTTTTGGTTCTATATGGACTACTTTAAGTATAGAACAGTATCCGGACTATTGTGACTGAATGCCATTTACCAATGTTATAACAAACACGACGGTTCAAACCGCGTTGATTTGTGGAGACTGGTTGATTAAACACCCAGTCGTTTCCCAATTTTACAAACAAGACTTTTGCCCATTTGCCGTATAGAAATTCAAATGAACGCCATTTGGATCACGCAATGCCCCACAAACGATTCAGTATTTTATTAATCAAATGGTGTGTGACTAATACTTTGTTTACTTTGAAAAAACACTGTCTTTATCGAATCCTCCAAAGGTGCGCAGCATTTTTAATGACCTATAAGAATGCAAATACATATTCACAGTTTGAGCAACAATTAGTTCAACCCTGGTTGAGCATATCATGTATATATAGATATCATGGTACCTTTATCGCCATCTGAGGATATTTGTTTGCTTATCAATGACGGGCAGATTCACTCAAAGACAATAGAATCAAACAGCATGACCAACATAACCGCCAATCATAATATCACAATTGTTCATGGAACGTCATTTGACCCCAAACTTTTGGCAGCGATCATCAATTCTAATTTTCAACGATCATTGTGTTTTTGTGCATTAACAATTTGATGGCGAATTCGTTTTGAATTCAATTACAAACAATTAATCAATTTTCATAAACGGTTTGGTTAGTAAATTGTTGACCCATTTAATATCAAATTGTTATCAAACTATATAGTATTGTGCTAGGTAGTATTTATATGGGGGATATAGCTCAGTGGTAGAGCATTCGACTGCAGATCGAGAGGTCCCCGGTTCAAACCCGGGTGTCCCCTACATTTTTTTACATATGTAATTATTTTTTACGTGACTGTGAAGCGATTTTGAAATTATCTCTACCTAGTCGCAATTCAGTTTTAATCGAAATATTTCAACTTATTACTGAATCATTAAAGTTTCACAAATTTAATCATGTGTGCGGCTTTACCACACGTTGCATCATTATTTTATTTTAAAAAATTACAGGATTGCATCGTATAGCGCAATATGTCTTGATCGGTGGTTTATAGTATACAGTTGTTTATGTTATATTAGCAGGTACCTATATTTGGTCAACTCTTGTTGAATAGAAATTCTTCTGTCACTCAAGCCGTATACAACCGTAAAGCTTCATAAAACTGTGATGTGGAATTGCATCAAAATGTTTGAAAGTATGTGAGAATCAACATGGCTCAAATGGTTTTCATATCAATCTCAGGATAAATCACAAAATTTACCGATTGTGGTAACACCTGTAACGACTCTATTGGCAAACTAGCAAATGATAAAGGGGTGACAAGTACTGAAGCAAAATGATTTCGGTAATATAACAGTTAAGTTTGGAGATGGGTCAGTCACCATTAAAGCCGCGAAGATATGTTTTATTCCCCCTACTATGGTCACTGATGATGAACAATCTTCTATCTAGACTGAGCAACCATGGATTTAAAGTCCAAATTTATACGACTGATCTTATTATAATAGGTAATACAAGAAGCCATTGGCTCAAGTATGGTAGTGTCTCATAAATGCCAAACTCTGGCTTGAAATCAATATACCACCAAGGTCTATAAAGAGCCACGGATCCTTTTTAAGCTATTAAAAGCTTTATGGTAGAAGTTGTGGATTGAAACTAAAGATTTGGATTATTGCGAACATGTTCGACTAGAGATTAGGAGACACTTTTAGGCCTGCCTTTACTGCATCTGCCAACAATATCTAGACTGCATTTTAGATACAATCTAAGGGAAAACTGTATACAGGCAATGTGGTGGTTTATCTAAACATTCCAGTTTATTTTCTAGAATATACGCATTTTCAGTCCAAGTCCATAGGTAAACGCCACCGTATTTCAAGCAGAAACGCGGGCGACGGAACTTTGTACAAATGCCGGCCTAACCAAAGGTCTGAACGATTTATATTCTGTAAGACAGGTCCAAGCTAGATGTGATCTGGATTGGATTTGCATAAAAGATAGTCTCTAACATGTGCAACTAGAGTCATGTAAATGTTTTATGGTTCAAACAGCCACGTTTGATGCAAAAGAAGTATTCTACCATGAAAAGATGGCTCGTAGTTGAAACGACGTATGAAATCTTATTTTTGACCACTAAACCCGAAAATGGCCTGTAAAAACCCTAAAGGGATAAAAATCGAAAAACGAAATCCGAGAATTTTGTGAAATAGATCAACCACAGTTGATTATTTAGGGTGGATTTGATGCGAAGAGATTTCAACAATCGTATGTCATGAGCTCATAAAATTGTCAGTAATATTTTGAGATACAATTTCACAAGAAAGTTATATGGGGTAGATTTTTTACTAAGGGATGGGGCTGAATTTTTAATAAACATATTCAGAAAGCTTATATAAGTCGATTAACAATTATTGGTTCTAAAACCACCTGTTTTATTAATTTCTGAAAATATTATAGAGGTTGTTTACATGTTTACAGATACAAAACGTAAAGATAAATGTTTCTTTCCGAGTTCATAAATGTATTCTAATTCTGGCAGAAAATCCAAACTTTACATCCTACATGTAATTGCAAGGGCTGTCTCAACGACACAGTTGGGCGTGTAAATTACAAAATGTAATTTACACGGTTTTTTACATGTAAAAAACGTGTAATTTACATAAGGTTATTTTTTTCTATATGTAAACAAATGTAAAAAATAATTTCATGTATCAAACTGCGAAATAATAAACTGTGAGCAATTGTTTTCGACCATATGTATACTGAATGTCAAAATGTCACAATTATTTATTTTAGATTGGAATTATTAACAAATTAATTCCGTTTAAAATTATCTTAACTGGCTCGGGTTAAGGTAAAAATATATTTCCAACTAAGAACGTGGACCCGAAAATTAACTGATTTTGCAAATGAACGTTGGTAAATTTTTGACATTTTAATACAGATGGTACTGCGAATGGTGTTGTCTTCGTTTTTTACATGTAATTTACATTTTATGTAATTTACGCTGTTTTTTACAAAATTTACATAAGAAATGTAAACAAACGTTTTTTACATGTAAAATCCCAAAAGTGACACGATGTAATTTACACGGTTTTTACATGTTAAAAACGTGTAATTTACATATAAGGTTTTTTTTTACTTTCTCCGAATATTCTTTCCAACTAATAACGTGGATTCATGACTAATTGCTTTTGCAAATAGGCTAATGATCAACTAGAACGTCGGTAGAGTTTTGATATTTTAAAACAGATGGCACTGGGAATAGTGTTGTCTTCGATTAGATGTAGTTTACGATGTAAAAATAGGGTTAATATTATCGTTTTTTTTACATAAAAATTGTTGGTCTCCAATTCCAATGAAATCCGGTACCGACATGCAGAGTCAACGATGACTGAACTGCCCTTCCTCAACTTACATATGCTGTATCTTCACAAATACCATATGTGCATAAATCAAAACTTACAAAGTGCAACTGACCTATTAAAATAACCTCCTCAGTTATCATGTCTGCTTGCTGGGCACCACGACATGGATAAAATTGGCATACTAAAATAAAGTTCATATCGTTTAGCGGATGTAACACAGATTCGGATATAATCGGCGTATCGAGGCCGGATATATAATAATTACATCCCTTAACTATTCGTTTGGAAAATATCCAATAAAATTAAATAACAGTAACATCTTAATTTCAACGAAATTCTATTTTTAATAGACACCGCATATTATTATCAGAATGGTTGTGGGGTGTAAATAACACAACCCCCTCAAGTATAAATTGAGTTGAAATTCTTCATTCGAGAATATAAAAAACGTCGTTTAACCTTCAAGAACAACAACAGCAAATATAAATAAATAAATTGGTGTAATTAAAATTAGAATCACCCCTTAATTGATAAATAAATTTATATATATGTATGTATGTATGTATGTATGTATATATATATATACATAAAAGCATAAAATTTTCCATTTTACGAGGTATATACGGAAAATATCTTTCCAGTTTTCCACCGTTCGTTCGTTTTATATTTTCGCGCTGTTATGTGTTTTATATAAGCATTAAGCTAAATATAAACAGAAAAAATCGTATAATCTTCATCCCTCATCTTTGCTAATGGTGTTCTCCAGAAGAACAAGACGAAGAAGAACAACAACCAACAGCTACATAAATGACAACCGTGATAATCATAAATATAAAACATAACAACGCTAAAATTGTGTGTGAATTTAGTACTCGTCTCGTTCTGGCTGTTGCTCATGATGTGCTGGGTGTGCGCGCCTTGTTACTTGTGTTAATAGATGTTAGGGTATTTTATTATATCTTCTTCGTCATCGTCTTCGTTTTTTTTCTTATATATTTTTCTTATCATTATTATTTTATTATTATTACTATTATGATTATTATGAGCATCATCGTTATGATGAAAAAACATCAACATAATCATCATCATCCCTTGAAAGATAATCATAGCCAAATATATATATAGTATTGTACTATGTGGGTGGTGGGTGGGTGTGTGTAAATATACATGTCTGTTGTGATGAGCAAAACAACAATAGCAACCCCGAAACGAATAAGAATTAAATAAGAAAAAGTTTTTCCGTTTTTCGCTTGTTGTGTTTTTTTTGCTTTTATTGTATTTATCTTTTTGGGGAGGTGGGTGGTTGTTTATTTTATTGTTTACTATGAAACTCTCAAACCAATAATATAATCAGACAAACCAACAAAACGTTGCCTTTTCGGATAGAAAATTTAATGATAAAGCGATTCTATGTTTTATGTTGTTTTTTGTGGGTTTTCTTGTGTACTTGGTATACAGACGATTATTTACTTAAAGTGAAGCTGGCGAACTGCTTATATCAATCTGTTTATATATGTGGGTGTGTGGCCTTGTTATTATTGGTTTAGTTTGGTGTGTCACTTTGACGAAGAGTCGCTGAATTGATAAATTATTATGTATCGATATTATCAAAATGTTTAGTATATACACTGCTAGTCAGTGTAGTCATTTGGGTAGATATTTCTAATCTTATATTTCTGAAGGTGAACTAACGTTTCTGGAATGATTTAAGGTGGGGCTGAGAGCAGTTATAAAAATACCTTCTCACACCATTGTGGGTCACGAAATGGGACTTTTGGGTATATGGTATACATTGTGCGTTTCGTTCTTCAGATCTCAGCCAGGCGAAAGTGCTCTAAACAACAGTCATTTATGAAGAAATTCAAGGATCCCGAATTATAAATAATAATGAGTGATAAGAATTTATATGAATGAATACCTAAACCAAATATACTAACCAACAATAAAAACTGATATAGGCCGATTTCTTTGAAAAAAATGACTAACTTATTGAAAGTGTATGAGGATTCGGTATATGAGTGGCAAAGACATGGAACACTGTCGATGCTAACGGAATATAAAAAACACAAACCACTAAACGTTTATTTTTTAGATACACGCCACGTATATTGTCCGGGTGAAAAACATGATGTGTTCAAATCTTAACCACAGACAGACATCGTTTGGCCTTGAGACTTATTGATAGTTATTGCAAATGCCAATCTAATTGGAAATTAAAGGCGTTTAATAACTAATCGCGTGCCGTTGCACAACTGTGGTGGGTTCAAATTACGAAGCAAAATGGTGTTCAGATTACCAACAATTTAAAATGAAATGAACACATTATCACATTAGCCAAATCAGCTTCACGTAAACTCGGGTTCCTCAATAGATGCAGACGGTTTTTTAAATTGCATCAGGTTCTCCAAATATATAAAACCTTTATTAGACCGTGCATAGAATATTGCTGTCCGAATAATACGAAACCCCAGACTTACGAAAGATCTATAGACAGTCTACAACACCGCAGAACTTGCAGAACTCTGCGTGTTCTATAGATTAATAAATGGTAAATGTTCTGCAGAATTAAAGGAGAAAATACCACTATTTGTTACGCCAGGACGGGTAATACGAGGAACGGTTAATGCGCATAGGTTTATACGGTGTTACAAGGAGCTAGGTCAGTCTAAAAGTCCGCCCTGCACCCAATTAAAACAAAACGTAAAAAAAAAATAATATTAATAATAAATCCTTCAGTTGTAAATTATATGGTGGCATGCCTGGTAAATCCAATGAGTTTAAAAACTCTGTTGGATAATTCGCAGCTTCGGTGGTATCGCAAACTGTAACAATAGATTTGTATGACACCAAGTCTCCTGGCAATAAATTTTGTATCTTAACATTTATTGCTACTAAAATTGCTCTTTCTGCCAGCTACTTATGATTTGTGTATCGTCTGTGAACATTGGGAAATATTTGGACAATGAGCGCATCTTGCGAATCAATGATTGTGCAGAAATCGGTCGGTAATTTTATGCATCCAGTTTCATATGTGGTATCTTTTCCATCGCCGATATCTAATAGTTGTTTGAGAATGTTTCAGAAGCTGAATCTTAAAGTATTTGAACGCGCATATTTACTTTGAGTTGTACTTTTTCAACATCACGCCACAGTGGCGATGATTTTATGCACGCGGTGATCTCATCAGCGTATGTTGAACGTATGGAATGACAGGACGTTTTTGTCCAAAATCACCTGAAAGGAGTAACAAAGTTCCGCCAAATAGTTTGTCGTTATTTTTTATATCTTTCAATGTCCTGTTCAACGCCTCAAGCGAATGTTTGTGCGCCATAGTACAATCATTCGAAATGATAATTATACACTGTTTTAGTACTGTGGCCATGGAAGATTGTTTTTTTATGTTGCACACTGCGTCTGGGATATTTTGAATATTTAGTGGCAGCTTAAATACTGAACGGCCAATGAAATGAATAAACGGGAACATGCATCAATTGGTGAGCCTTGCTTACGGAGCATCTATTTTTTTGTTGGTACCCATGTGAAACAACGTGGTACTTCTGAATAGAGTAATGTTCGTGCAAAAGCACCAAAAGCATCTGCACGGTTACACAATTCAAAAAATTCGGTGAGTGTTATAGTTTTTGGAGGATTTATCGCATGATCAATTGCTGTCTCGCTGCCTTTATTCACATACTTGCAAATGTATTTGATACTCTTCACTGAACTGCAGAACTCGACATTAATATGAGCATTGAATGTTTTGCTCAGCAAAGGCGAATATGGGATCACCCAACGGTTATCAATGTCAATCAATGTCTTTGTTATTGATTATTTTAACAAAAGATTGTCCTCCATTATCGGGATTTTTTCGACGATATATTGGATATCCATCAACATTTGTCTATCGTCTGTTGTCTATTATCGATCACATCGTCAGTGAATTTGTTTGGAAAACTTTTAGTACATTTCCCGTTTGTCATGCAAGGCGATGAACGATTTTTCAATTATTGTCTGAAAACACGTGCTGTAATGTCATGACGGTGTATTGCGCTTTGGCCAGGCAATAGTAAGGATGTGATCTCCGGCTATTTTGGATTACATGTGAAAGTGATGAATAAACACGGCCGCCCATATTCTCGCACCTAAGTCATATGACGTGGAAATCTTGCATGTGACGTGGAATGCCTGTGTACAATTATGATATAATGACAGAATTACCAATTTGGACGGCATCGGCGTTGTTGACAATAGCGTCTCGCAGGTGAATGTACTCTTTCGCACGAAGCTTTTGTTGATTAAATCGCAAGTATCGTAGTCGTTTGCTCTCTATCTTCAGATATATGTCGACCATGAATTGTTGACTAAGCTCACTGCATCGTAGAATAACGTTGTCCTGATCACGTTTGATCATCAACCGATATGCGTAATAATCGTTCGAACTCACATTGTTGATTGTTTCAGCACCTGTTGCGGGATCTCGTTGTTTAATATTTACGCAATACCCGTCTTGGCCTTTCCAGAACATGAGCGGTGTGTATCAGCAGTTAACTGTAGATTATTATTTCTTCTACGAATCACGATTTGCCGCGTAGCTGTACGATCGCCGATCATGATTCCAGCAACATCATCAAGAACAGGAGCATTAAATCTACGAATGTGCTCTCCAGCAGGTGTTTTATCAGGCTTGATTACAAATAGCGTGATTATCACTTTGTAATTTGTGCATGTGTGATTTGAATTTTTTTGGAATTGGATTTGATAGTAAAATAAAAAAGAAAAATTATTTGATTTTAGCTCTAAAATATGACCATATCGCTCTCGTTATTAAGTTGAGATAACTCGTAAAATAGTAGATGTACCGGAAGGTAGCTTCGAACGATGTAATTTGGAAACATGAATTAAATGTTCGAATTGACTTAAGGAACAGATTAGAATCTGAATCCGTACCGATAAGTAAATCATTTAATGGTTCAGGTGGTGTCTCAATTGTTGGTAATAATAATGCATATTGATTACATTTGTAATTTAGCTACAAACAATGTTTGATATTTGTAAAACTGTATTTTCTTGAAAAATTAAAAATATAAAAATAATAATATTAAATGAAATCATATTTTAAAATCTCATTTTGGTGACACTTACCAAAATCAACTAAAATTTATTAAATAATATTTGTTAACGTTTTTTCACAGATTGCTTTGACCGAATATTTCTCTTTCTTTATTTTGTCCACATGTGTAAACGTTAGTAAAAAACGCCATTTAGTGTGTAATACATACACTTTTTAATCAACTATCCCAGTTGCTCATATAACAACTGAACAAAATTTCAGCTCAATCGGATGAGAGGTATAAGCCTATAAAGGACATACAGACAAACATTCATTTTTATCTTATAGATTATATAGACTGATACATTTTACCACTGGACGAAAAGATGGAGAAAACTGAGCGAATCGAAATCAGTCATTAAATCTCGAAAGGATTTTTGATTCAACGCTTAAATGGAAAGGCCACATCTATATTAAATGCAAACAAATATACTGTATCTTATGAAGAAAATTGGAACTTACTTCGCATAATAAATTGATTGAACTTATGGTATCTATATAGCTATGGGGCTATACACTAACAAAACATATGTGCTGTGCCTTACTCAGCACAAACATTGATGGTATATGTTGCATGTTTAACAAAAGAGGTTCAGAAAGCAGGCTTTAATCGATAAAACTATTAAACTTGTGAGGTTTAAGTTGGAACAGCTGAATTGACTGATGATGCATATTTTTCTTAGGACTAACGAATGGGTTACAACCCACTTAATATTTTTACACGTGTGATAGTTAAGAAATAGAACTAAACATAAGCATTAGAACCTTGTGGTTTGTATTACATTAAGATGCCTAAAAATCCATTTTAAGGTATTCCGGGATTATAACTATAGGAATATAATTTGGTTATAATGGGTGTGTGCTATTTGAGAATGTCAGAATTCAGTATTATTCCAGAAGTCAGACATTTAGAATACGTCAGAATTCAGTTTTATATTCACTATATACACAGGAGATATTTAGCCAGAAAACAGAACCTTTGGACTTTAAATGGTTGCTATTATGTACCATGTCAATCAACTAGCCGAGACAGAATCGTATCAGCAGAAAATTTAGAGGGTATCTCAAGCTTATATACATTCCTATGAACACGAATATTTAAATTTTTTATTTAAATCATTTAAATTGGGGATTTCAGTTGAAGTTAAAATCTGATGATATTGAATTAATACTACTGTCACCTAGCGACATTAGTAGTCGTCCAACACAAGTGGGTATACATAAGAAAAGGACGCTTAAACTTATTGGAATTCAGTTTAAATTTCGTATCGAAAAGCATCCTTTTTACCACTTAATCCAATCTATTGTGTTAGTCCATTTCGATTCAAAGATGCCAGTGGACAAATACTCAACAACTGGGTTTAAATAATCATTATTTAATGAATGCCAACTAAATTGCAATATGTATGATATTAAGAATATCAAAAGACATACCAGCTGTAGGTAAATACCTAAAATACTGTTGAAAATGTACTCAAATTTTATACAGCTCGGTAGAGACGATCATTATTTTTGGCAAGAAATCACTATATGAGTGACGAAGCACATTTTACTTGGTTGGCTTTGTCAATATACCATAAAAAGACTCGTCGCTCTTGGGGTACCTGAATGTTTTTTGTTAATTCTACCCTCGTAAAGTAACTGTATGGTCTTACTTCTAATCGTTGCCTCGATTTGGTAACAAAATTTTTAAATTAACACAAGAAGTCTCTGAGCATGGTATGAAAACTGAGCTTGAAAAAGTTAGCCTTTCCACCACCGCCATAAAAGCGGCAATTTGAAATGATTTTTAAACATTATATTACTGAGGGCTGTCATGAAATAATCGAATTATTCCCATAACGAAAAATCCGATCCGATGTTAATTTTCCTATTATGAAATTGTTGGGTCGATTTGTCAAATGTCAGCATAAAAGTAAGCAGTTATGATTTTTGTTATTCACTTGAAATTGCTAAGTTTCGAGAACACAAAATGAATAAATTCGCAGTAGGATTTTTGCGGTCCGCTTTCGGATCCGATATCGAATTTTTTCATAACAGCTCTTCAGTTTTTTTTTTGACAACTAACCCAATTTACTGTGTCAATTCAAAGAAGTCTATATATAGTGTGATCAGTAGATGCAAGTTGACAAGTACTCGACAAATGTGTTTAAATAATCATTATGGAATGAATGTCAACGAGATTGCAACACGTATAATATTAGGAATGTCAAAAGAATTTCTATTTTTTTCACATTTCGATTTGGTTAGTTCTGTTGGTACCATAAATAGAATAGCCGCAATACTGGGGCACCTAAAACGATCACTTAGCTCTACCCTCGTAAAGTAACTTATGATCATACTTAATTCGGAATGCTAGAGTTTAAGGTCTAAATGACATTTCGTTCTTACAAGACCACTAGTCTTACAATGCAAATTGTCTGAGAAATTTTTCCTGACCGCTTAATATCATAAAGTGACAGTCTGCTTCGATCCTCTAATTTGATCCCAATTACATCGTAATTGTTAAGACGAGCTCAACAGTAATTTATACAAAAACTACAACGATTAATAATTTATGACTAATCAGCATTTATAACATTGTTATAAAATTTCATTTATAAAATGCGCTTATTGCATTTATATTATATATCTTCATTTCTTATATTTTATATCTTACATTACTATAAGAATTGTTTCTATAGTCAGTTTTTGCTGTATAGACAATTTTTCCATATATAAACAGTAAAATTTATAAAATAAAGGTCAGATAACAATTAAAACACCAACCTAATTGTTCTTTTACTTAATATAATTTACTTGGCCTCACCCGTAGTAACCAAGTTAATTATTAATTCATAATATCTTGTATATTTAGAAATAGTGGTCCAAGCCCCCACCAGAGGTAAGCGCACTATTCCCTAAATATATAATTTCTTGTGAATCTACACATTCCAATCTGTGATTGGAATTGTTCATGGTCCTTCGAGCCAACAAAACAACATATTTGGCGAATTTGGAGAAAGTAAGAAACTCGAAAACCACTCATCAACCCTAAAAATGGAGAAGTTGCTTGAAAAACAAGAGGAGACAGGCGACAAGATAACAACACTTGCCAGAAATTACTACAAGGATGGAGATAGTCGAAAAACCAAAAGCTATCTTGAAAGAAAGATAGAAGAAGTGAAAAAACTATACTCCGCATTTCTTGCCACAGATGACAAGATAATAGCGATGGATCCTCCTTTACAAGAAGATCATCAGTATAGAGCAACACGAAAAGTAATTGCCGAAACAAACGGCAAATTACTTGCCGAGATGCGTCATCGCCTGCACAATGGACCTCCGCTAACACCAACAGCTTTGTCAACACCATTGTCTAGTCTGGACAACATGCAGCTCTTCGAACTTCACAACAAAGAGTTGTCAAACAATGAGCCAGCAGAAACACCGCCACCATCTACAAGTATGGACTATCAACAGCAGCTTGAGAATCGCATATTACCAATCAAAGGGTTGTCTCATATCAACCAGAAAATGCTCAAGAGGCAAGATGTTCTGATGAGGAACATGTACCGAAAAATACATTCCATCGAACAAGCATTAGACGACGACCAGAGTACAATAGAATATATGAATCTCAAAATAGAACAATTGTCCAAAGAAATAGGGATAATTGATCAACAACATATAGAGATTCTAGTAGAAATGGAAGAAGAAGAACAAACAAGTAATTACTTCCAAGACAACCACTATGAAACTCTTAAAGACAGAGTGGACAGTGTAATAATGCGATTACAACGCAAAAATAAGCATTCAAAAATAACAACAGCTTCTGAAGACCATAAGGTACAGTTACCCAAAGTACAGCTACCAACATTTTATGGCGATTATGACCAGTGGAGCTCGTTCAACGACATATTTACTGAGCTCATTCACAACAACAATCAAATATCCGATACAATTAAGATGACTTACTTGAAGTCAACTGTACAGAAGGGGGCGGCCCAGTTAATTAGTCACCTCTCAACAACTGGTGACAACTACAACAAAGCCTGGGAAATATTGCAAGCGCGATACAACAACGCTAGATTATTAGCAAACAAGTATTTCAACTCACTGATAACCTTACCATCGATACATGCAGCATCCGCGGGAGCAATTCGAGTTCTGCATGATACTACAACAGAAATACTACACAATATCAGCAAGCTTAATATTAATTCTCCCTTCGAAGCACTAGTAATGTTCATTCTAGGCAAAAAACTAGATCCTGAATCTACTAGGCTCTACGAAACAACTTTAGAAAAACCAAGAGAAATTCAACAATTAACGGGGTTTTTAAATTTCTTGGAAAAGAGATTTCAATCATTAGAAGCTATGGGAATCACAAAGATGACAAACATTCCACCACAGCCAATGGCCCCACTAAAACGTGTACATGCCACAACTGTAAATAGCCAATGTCTGGTAAAAGTATGCCAAGGAAAGCATCAATTGCAGGACTGCAGTCAATTCAAGCTGATGCCAACATTAGACAGAAAGAAACTGGTCAGCGAAACAAACACTTGTGTTCGCTGTTTAACTCAACATCCTAGAAGTAGTACATCAAAAAATACGTGCACATCAACCATACGCTGTATTGTGTGTCAAGGCCATCATCACACTCTTTTGCATGGTAATAACATGGCGTCAAACAACAAGGGAACAACACAAACCCTTATAACTAATCATCAAGGCCTTGTATTAATACCAACAGCAGAGGTCAGAGTTGCTACAAGCACTGGTCAATTCACGACTATGAGACTACTCATTGATTCAGGGTCACAGGCAACACTAATATCATCGAAGGCAGCTAATCTTCTGAACATCAAGAAGAAAAAAGCGCATGTCAACATTTCGGGTATAGGTGGGAATGAGGCAGGAGTCTGTAGACACTCGATTAAAATAAAAATAGTGCCAAGATTCGATGCAAACTTCAGCTTAGACATCGAAGCCTTGATATTAAACAAACTTACACAACAACTGCCTGAAGCTGATATTGATACTGGAGCATGGACCCATCTTAACAACCTAAAGTTAGCGGATCCACACTACAATAAATCTCAACCAATTGATATTATACTTGGAGCAGACTACTATCCAATGGTAATAGCTAACAGTATTATTAAAGGCAATAATCAAGAACCAATGGCACAGAGCACAGAGTTTGGATGGATCATTATCGGCAGCATGAGTAATCTGGACAGTAAGGTGAGAACAACCATGACAACAACAAAATCGATCGAGGAACAACTAAAACTTTTTGTAGAGGTTGATAACATTCCTGACAAAAGAAGCCGCACAGATGAAGAAAATCAAGTCGAAGAAATATTCCAAGCCACATTGAAACGGCATGATGATGGACGATTTATAGTAAAAATTCCATTCAAAGACAATCACATCAAGCTTGGAGAGTCTAGAAGAAAAGCATCAGCCAGACTTCTGCAGATCGAGAAAAGATTTATTAAGGATCCACAATATAAACAACTATATCGACAATTCATGCAAGAGTATATCGATCTAAACCACATGGAGCTAACACAAGAAAACCCAAAAGATGAATTCGAAGAGAATGTATACTACATTCCTCATCATGGTGTTATCAAACCAGATAGCACAACAACCAAACTTCGAGTGGTGTTTGATGCATCATCAAAAACAACTAGTGGTGTCTCATTAAACGACATTATGATGAATGGTTCCAAGCTTCAAGAGGATTTGGCCGACATACTACTACGGTGGAGAAAGCACAAGTTTGTGATAACAGCCGATATCGAAAAAATGTTTCGCCAAGTCTGGCTCAATACAGAAGATCAAAACTACCACCGCATACTGTGGAGGAAGGAGTCTTCTGAGCATATGAAGGCGTATAAATTAAAAACTGTTACATACGGAACCACCGCTGCCAACTACCTAGCTGTTAGGTCACTGATTCAGTTAGCCAAGGAAGGAATGAATACGCATCCCCTAGCAGCTAAAATAATGATGAGCGATTTCTATGTAGATGACTTACTCACTGGGGGTGACAACATTGAGGAGTCACTCGAGATAGTACAAGAGCTACAAGACCTTACAGCACAGGGTGGATTTAATCTAAGAAAATGGGCATCCAATTCACCCAAAATTTTACAAAACATTTCTGGCGACCACCAAGCTAACGAATACATTCAAATAAAACTAAATGAATGTATCAAAACGTTAGGTATATTATACAACCCTGCAGAAGATGTGTTTGAATTCGATACAACCGGACTGCAACTTACTAAAAACCAGCCTACCAAACGCTCTTTCCTATCTGATTCATCAAAACTGTTTGATCCTATAGGATGGCTATCACCAATAACTATCATGGCCAAGATATTGATGCAGGATGTATGGAAAACTGGAATAAACTGGGATGAACATCTACCAGAAAAAATAAATACCAAATGGCAGAATTACAAGGCTGATCTGAATGAAATATCAAATATAAAAATTCCGAGATGGATTAACATAACGTCAAGATGTAAAATAGAACTACATGGATTTGCTGATGCGTCCGAGTATGCGTATGCAGCAGTGGTATACGGCAGGACACTGGATGATAGCAGTAAAATAACAACTCAGTTATTAATGTCCAAAACACGAGTAGCACCAGTCAAATCAAAATTAACAATCCCTCGCCTTGAGTTAAACGCTGCTTTATTATTAGTGAAATTAATGAAACACGTACAAGACACCATGAAACTTGAAGATGTAAGCACATATGCTTGGTCAGATTCTACCATAACGCTATGTTGGATTAATGGAGACCCAAGCCGTTTCAAAACATTTGTGGCAAATAGAATTTCAACAATTAATAAAATAGCACCAACAACAATATGGCGTCACGTGAAATCTCATGAAAATCCAGCAGATGCTGCCTCACGTGGCATAACTCCTAGAGAACTCATTCACAATAGCTTATGGTGGCACGGACCGTCGTTCCTGCTGACTATGCCTTTTCAATTGCAGGTCGTGGAGACTTTTCCGGACTTACCATTAAATTCACAGGCAGAGCTGGAAGAAAAGGTAGTGGTAATGGCAATAACAAAGGAACCACATATATTTTTAAATCTATTCAACAAGATTTCTACTTACAATAAAATCAAACGTACGGTTGCATATTGTTTACGGTTTATCAACAAATGCAAACAGAAAAAAATAAGCAATGGCGAGCTAACTTGTAACGAACTTAAGAATGCAGATATAACAATTATAAAATTAACCCAAGAGCAGGATTTCGGAAGGGAAATTGCCAGCATATCTAAGGAAAGAAAGCTAGATAAAAATAGTAAGCTAGCGTCTCTTAATCCATATCTCGATGACAATGGCCTGCTACGTGTGATGGGACGTATTCAAAACTCTAATCTGCCGATGGCCAGCAAACAACCTATAATCCTAAATAAAAACAACATAATTACGCAGCGGATAATTGAGGATACTCATAAAAACAGTTTACATAGTGGCACACAACTTACAATGGCAATTCTGAGGCAAAAATATTGGATCATTGATGGCAAACGAGCCGTAGCACAAGTGATACGAAGATGCGTTATATGTTTTCGACACAACAAAAAGAACATGGAACAACTAATGGGCAGCTTACCTTCATCAAGAGTGAGGCCGGGAAGACCGTTCTCTAAAACGGGAATTGACTATGCAGGCCCTATTCAACTTAGAACTTCCAAAGGTAGAGGCAACAAATCCTACAAGGGATACATCGCTCTTTTTGTTTGCATGGTGACAAAAGCAATCCATATTGAGATAGTGAGCAGTCTCACAACAGAGGCATTCATAGCAGCATACAAAAGGTTTATCTCCAGGCGCGGTCTTTGTACAGATATATTCTCGGACAATGGAACCTATTTTACTGGCGCAAATTCTGTAATGAAAAAGACATACCGTGCAGCTATGACAACACTACCTGACGACATAGCTGCCCTGTTAGCTAATGATGGGACAACCTGGCACTTTATTCCTCCACACACTCCACACTTTGGTGGAATATGGGAAGCAGGAATAAAATCCGTAAAACATCATCTCAAGAGAGTGATAGGAGAATCAACTCTAACATTCGAAGAGTTAAATACTCTCACCACGCAAATCGAAGCCGTCCTCAATTCTCGTCCACTAACTCCACTAACCAACGATGCATCTGATACAACAGTGCTAACACCAGGACATTTTCTGATTGGTGATTCACTAAAAGCTATGCCAGAGGCGATGATTAATAACATGGGGCTAAGAACAAGATGGCACTTGGTGGAAAAGATGGTGCAAGATTTTTGGAAACGATGGTCATTAGAATATCTTCACGAACTTCAACAACGCAGTAAGTGGAAAACCGCCCAACCAAATTTAGCAATAAATGATCTGGTATTATTAAAAGACGACCAACTACCTGCTACAAGATGGAAACTAGGACGAGTTCTTGACACTAATGCCGGGAAGGATAATTTAGTGCGAATCGTGACAGTTAAATGTAAAGATGCCACGTACAAACGGCCAATAACAAAACTATGTAAACTGCCAATTATTGATGATTCATCACCTAATCAGTCCATTGTATCAATGACCGATTCCACAAGGGCTAGTACAACTTCCATCGAGAACAAACCATTGCCTAGACAACAACCTCACCGCCGAGTCAAAACCACGGGTCAGATGAATCACCTAGCAATAGCTATTCTCTCAGTGTGCTGTCTTTGTGGACTCGTGAGCAGTAACATTGAGATTAAACCATTCAACCAATCGACAGGAATTTATTTTGAAAAATTAGGTAAATTAGAAATTATTGCTATGGAGTGGACTCTGGCAATTCAATACAACATGAGCAGCTATTGGGATGAAATCAAAAACTACAAGATAGCTCACAATGAAATACAAGCCGCTTGCAATGAGTTATCCGGTTTTCATTGCAACATTCTAGAACAGCTTAATTGGAAATTCAGGAATCTAGCGGCTGATAATGAATTGCTACTAGGCAGTAACAAGGAAAAACAACGCATTAAACGAGGCCTTGGAGATTCAACAGGCATCGTATTGGGGGACATATTCGGGATTCTAACTCAACGTGAAGCCAGTGAATATGAAGCTCGGTTTGAGAGACTAAATAACAATGAGCATGAACTATTGTATTTGATAAAGAATCAAACAACCTTGATCGACAACACCGTCAAAATGGTGAAACACAACACCAATCTCACCGCCACATCAATAAACAACTTGATACGGAGGCAAAACCAGTTACGAGAAGAAATGACACAACTTCAAGAATATCGAACATATGAGGATAGGGTTCGTTCATTATTAGTTGGCTTTCTCGAATTAAGCCTGGTGTTAAACAACCTAGAGGATACGCAACAAGGCTTACTTGATTTGATCTATGATGCGCATCATGGGAAAATACACCCCTCAATTCTTGCACCAAGTCAGTTAGAGGAGCAGTTGCAATTGATTCGACAACATGTACCAGCCTCCATCTCCGTTCCAGGACACGATATTCACGATCTCAATCACATATACCAGATCATGAAAATTCGCAGTAGGGTAACGCAACGAGGTATTATTATAGAAATTACTTTACCACTCTCATTCACGTGGGACTACACGCTGTTGTCAGTAGTGCGTGTTCCAAATATTCAGCATGATAATACTCAGTCACAGATTGTAACCTCAACCGAATATCTCGCCATAGATGACCATAGAGAACATTTCGCAACATTGACTAGAGATGACGTAAGCCGTTGTCAAATTTTCAAACCAACTCAATTTCTATGTGAAATTTCACCAATTAAGAGCACATTATACAGCCAAGGGTTATGCGAATTAGCCATATTACAACGAAATAAAAACCTCAACACTATGTGCCGCAGCGAGACTATGAATGCAACCAACCATTGGATAAAGCTTCACCAGCCGAATCAATGGATATATGTAGTACCATACGAAAGTACGGTCGATGTAATCTGCAAGCACGTTATCCAACCATACAACTTCAAAGGTTCTGGCCTCATAAAAATTAATCCCGGCTGTATGTTAAGAGATGCGGAATCATTAATCATAGCTGCTGATGCAACTCGTAACAATTTGACAAGACAATTTTACAACTCACATGGGGTATTATTTGGAGGCTCTCATCTAAAGGAATTCACCTCACACATTGTGAATACAATAAAGGTACAACACTCGCTCGAAACAATTACCACGCCATCAACCGACGACATCGAAAACCAAATTGCAACACTGAAGAAATCCGAAGATACCATATCAGATAAAGGCTTTCATCATATTCATCACTATAGTATGATTCACATACTATTCTGGGGCGCATTGATAATTGGAATAATATGGATAATAAGACGCTTACGCAGAAAGGTTACGTCGAAAACGGAGCCACCCTCCCCCCTACCGGGGCTGAGAATGAGTACGGTCTAATAAATAATTACCATAACAACTGTTTTAGCACTAAGAGACCAAAAGCTGGCCCGGGAATATGTTAAGACGAGCTCAACAGTAATTTATACAAAAACTACAACGATTAATAATTTATGACTAATCAGCATTTATAACATTGTTATAAAATTTCATTTATAAAATGCGCTTATTGCATTTATATTATATATCTTCATTTCTTATATTTTATATCTTACATTACTATAAGAATTGTTTCTATAGTCAGTTTTTGCTGTATAGACAATTTTTCCATATATAAACAGTAAAATTTATAAAATAAAGGTCAGATAACAATTAAAACACCAACCTAATTGTTCTTTTACTTAATATAATTTACTTGGCCTCACCCGTAGTAACCAAGTTAATTATTAATTCATAATATCTTGTATATTTAGAAATAGTGGTCCAAGCCCCCACCAGAGGTAAGCGCACTATTCCCTAAATATATAATTTCTTGTGAATCTACACATTCCAATCTGTGATTGGACTTCTAATCGTTGCCTCGATTTGGTAACAAAATTTTTAAATTAACACAAGAAGTCTCTGAGCATGGTATGAAAACTGAGCTTGAAAAAGTTAGCCTTTCCACCACCGCCATAAAAGCGGCAATTTGAAATGATTTTTAAACATTATATTACTGAGGGCTGTCATGAAATAATCGAATTATTCCCATAACGAAAAATCCGATCCGATGTTAATTTTCCTATTATGAAATTGTTGGGTCGATTTGTCAAATGTCAGCATAAAAGTAAGCAGTTATGATTTTTGTTATTCACTTGAAATTGCTAAGTTTCGAGAACACAAAATGAATAAATTCGCAGTAGGATTTTTGCGGTCCGCTTTCGGATCCGATATCGAATTTTTTCATAACAGCTCTTCAGTTTTTTTTTTGACAACTAACCCAATTTACTGTGTCAATTCAAAGAAGTCTATATATAGTGTGATCAGTAGATGCAAGTTGACAAGTACTCGACAAATGTGTTTAAATAATCATTATGGAATGAATGTCAACGAGATTGCAACACGTATAATATTAGGAATGTCAAAAGAATTTCTATTTTTTTCACATTTCGATTTGGTTAGTTCTGTTGGTACCATAAATAGAATAGCCGCAATACTGGGGCACCTAAAACGATCACTTAGCTCTACCCTCGTAAAGTAACTTATGATCATACTTAATTCGGAATGCTAGAGTTTAAGGTCTAAATGACATTTCGTTCTTACAAGACCACTAGTCTTACAATGCAAATTGTCTGAGAAATTTTTCCTGACCGCTTAATATCATAAAGTGACAGTCTGCTTCGATCCTCTAATTTGATCCCAATTACATCGTAATAATATTTAAGAAAAATATACACACACATATAAACCAACCACAACCCCGATGCTTAAGGACATTCGTAACTTAATTACTAAAATAACTACGAGAGAACTGAGCTTAAAAGAACTCGCCTTACCGCCATGGCAAAAGGCGAACAATTGAAGGACATCATTACCCACAAATTCAACAAATCCTCAAAACAAGTACATGTGACTAGTTGTTTATAATTTGGGGGGCTATTATGAAATAATCCTATATCGATTTTTTTCCGATATCGTAAAATTCGATTCAATTTTCGGAATATCCGATTTCGTTTTGACTTTTCAGTTTCAAAATATAGCGGATTTGTCGATATCGGATTTTCATAATAGCAAAATGCGCTTTCGGATCCGATATCGAATTTTTATAATAACCCCCCTGATATTCTGCAATAATGAATCTACTATTATATATCAGTGTTGTTGAGGCGACGCTATGCAAGGTAAACCTGTATATACAATAAAAAATGCTGATTCAACTTTCTGGGGAATTTACGAAATTGTGTTTTCAAGTGATGATATGTGAAACGCATAAATTTCTGTTTGTACTTCAGACTCGTTTATAGCTATTATCAAGCTATTTCATAATCCGGATTAACTTAATTAAAATAAATAAATCAAAAAAGTATATTAGGGGACACCCGGGGGTTTGAACCGGGGACCTCTCGATCTGCAGTCGAATGCTCTACCACTGAGCTATATCCCCAACTGGTAGTTGGTAAACAATATATTGTCATATTGAACAAACCACAACTTATTTAACTGTACAAAGAATACATTTTCTTATCGTTTTTTGTGTACTTCCGGAAGAAAAACTAATTTTAAATATTTAACAAAGCGTAACAATACTGTGTTTGCGTAACCCTTTATGCTATCAAATCAACCACATATAAAAAATTTAGTCATTAATGAAATATTTAACTCGATGATGAAATACACTCTTTCACTGACGTATATAATTATTTTTCATCTGGCACTTCATTTTGGAGTACTTATACAACTCATCCTCCCCCTATATATGTATACATCGTACATCTCGAAAAGAAAAACTAAAGAAAATTGTAATTACAGAACCGTCAATGTACATATATATAATAACATCACACAATTAATTATTATAATTTTAAGACAGTCATAACAAGTTTTTTTTTTAATAGACGTGCTTGGAATTCCCCTATACTTAAACTCTTAAAAGAAAATCGTATAAATTAATTTTTCACCCTCGTCAATTATTTTTCATTTTCACCCCTTTGTTGCGTGTGTGTCACAATATTATTATTTGTTGTAATTAAAATATGAGTAGAAGGAAATGTGCGATGATTATAATTAACATGTTCGATGACATGGTGTGTTGGTCGAAAATATATCTTATTTTGGCGTATGAAACGCGTGTGTTGCAAATATAAGTATGTATTGTTGTAATACGTGTGCGATTTAATCTGTGCCGAAGGTGCAAAACTGAAATATGTTATATGTTTACTAAAGTTAATTTTGGCGTTGCGAATAAGGGTGCAGTTTATAAAAGTCACGTGGCTGGATATAGTAATTGTTAGAAGCGTTGAAGGCATATATAGATAATTAGTTTCAAGACGTCTTTTCGTTAGCGATCGAATATATGTAAGCTTTTAATTTTGTCACCTTGATCCAGTTCGCTCCGTCGTTGTAGTGTAGCAAAATTTGTTCCTCAATATCATTGCAATTAAAATTTCTTTCCTGTATCTTAACAACATTTATATTATTGCTTAAATGGAATACAATTCTACCAAAATGCCATTGCGTACATAAAATATGATTCTAAACCATTAAGTATAATTTATGGCTTAAAGGACCCAAACGGCACTTACCGCGACTCAATTGAGACCTTACGAACCATTTATAAGTATTGATAAACAAATGTATAGGTTAGTCCAACGAATTTTTTTTACAAACAATCGCTTTTTATGTCAGTTCGGAGCATGTTAATTTTTGTTAGTGGTTAAAAGATTTCAACGCGAAATCTCTTAACCATTAAACTATAACCGAAGAACCATTTAAAATACTTTGTATATTTTCCGTAACCGAGCAGTGTAATGCAGTCTAAAGGCTAGTACTCAGATCGATTAAGCGTGAAATGAAAAATTTTAATTCTGTTTTCACTAAGAAGTACTCAGTTTAGCGCAAAAACTATAGTTATCTCAATGCACCAAAGATGGCGCGTATAAACTCTACATATTTGTTTCACGTGAAAATAACGATTCGAACTATTTTTTGCAAGTGAAATTTGAACATTTGAACTGTTTGAACATTTGAATTCTCAAAAAAAAAATCATTTCTATTTCACGTGAAAATAAATAAATTTTTGGAGACCGCGGTAAAATTTCATTTCACTTTGATCTGAGAACTAGCCTTAAAGTCTAGTACTCAAATCAAAGTGAAATGAAATTTTACCGCGGTCTCCAAAAATATATTTATTTTCACGTGAAATAGAAATGAATTGTTTTTGGAGTATTTTGGTGTTTGACATATCACAACAACTTATCACAGAAAAACAAATCACAAATTATTAGAAATCTCTAACAAAATTTAATCATAGAACTTTATCATTTAGAATACATCAGAAACGTAAATGTCGAAATTGCACGTGAAAAAAATGGTTAGGATCATTATTTTCGCGTGAAATTAATTTGTAGAGCTTATGCGCGACATCTATGATGCATTGAGAAAAATACAGTTTTTTCGCTGATGAACTGAGTACTGCTTAGATGAAATTTTTCATTTCTGACTTTACTTTAGTAAAATCATATGGAAATTTCACGTAATAGTCTTTGATTGTTAATAAAATTTCAACCTATTTCTTATAATGCTATTTGGGCACCTTATAGCATTTTGTGGCTCACACAAATCGAATGCCAAATATTAGAACAACAAGTTTAATATTTATGCGTTATAGCTAGCTGGGATCAAAAGCTGCGCCATATAGAAAATTGTTCGTAATGTGTATACTGTTTCCCATATCATGATTGGTGTAAGAAACGAGATACGACTACTATTTACAGGCTGTTAATGTCAGCTAATATTTGTTATAGTATAAATGTCAAACGTTAATGTAACATTTATCGACACAAGGCAGTTGTCGATTGACAAAATGACTATCTTCTTTTTCTGGGAGGCTATTCTAAAAATTTTCCTATTTTGAAAATCCAATAACAAAAAATCCGCTATTATGAAATTTGGACAGGATTTACCTAATAATCGAATATCATAATCCGACTAGATGAATTTCATTTTGTGCCATCGAATTTGATCGGTTTGAATTTTTCAGTTTAAGCAGTAATATTTCAGTAATAAGTTTTCTTGCAATTCATTAAAACACAACAAAATATGTGTGCTACAAATGAGTGAAAAGCATATGAGTGCTAATCTCATGTTTACATTTCACAAATCCGGTCAAACAATTTCGTAATAGGAAAAATTTTCGGCGAATCATATTTTTTGATATCTAAAGAAATCCGATATCAGATAATTTCATTATATCCCCCAATGTCGGTTATTATGAAATAATCCCATTTCGGATTTTTTCCGATATCAAAAAATCCTATCCGATGCGAATTTTCCTCTTATGAAATTGTTGGGTCGAATTTGCCAAATATCAGCATGAAAATATAGTGTCGGATTTTGACATACGATTTTCGAAAAATCCGATTTCGTTTTGTCGTTTTAGTTTCATAATAGCTGATTTTTCATAATAGTAAAAATCCGTTTCGGATCCATCTTCGGAGAAAATGTATCAGCACATTTTAAAATTAAAACCAAAATCTAATCCACTACTTTATATAATATAAACATGAATGTTGAACAAATATACATAATTATATACATAAATACATAATTATAAAAATATAAAGTCACTCAGGCCCTCACTTTGACCGCAGGAGTTCTTTTGGAAAAATTGAAACAAATAATTAATGGACATGGAACGCCATAAAAAATGTGACGAATCTCGTCAATATTAGATTATTGATAATATAGGTTCAACGAAACGCTTAATTTAAAACTGGTACGATTGGATGAAAACACTTTTAAAATTATCTTAGTTAGCCCTCCTTCCTCAAAGATGTATATGTATATCTAGAAATAAGAAAAAATTTAAATAATCAAAATAAGCGACTAACATCTCATTAGCTACGATCTCACCTCTAATTCGCTTAAAATTGTATGTTGAGTTACGAAGCCAACCTTTCCTTTTTTAACTGTACTTTTTATTTTTATTGAACTTGAAATGATTTCTCGATCCACCAATTTACTACTGCATCTTTTGGCACCAACATCAACCTGATATTTACACTTAATTATCATTCTTGAAATACTTTACTTAGTTTTCCAGATATGATCTAAACGAGGTTCTAAATATCTTTTACTAAATAAGATAAACTGATTCGAATTTGGAGTGTCGTTGTTCAAAATTAAATGAAAACTGTGAAAAAACAAAATTTTCTGTGAATACTTTGACCAAAAATGTAAAAAGTAAAAGCATGAACTACTCGATTAGATTTGAAAAATAAAATGGACGTGTAATAAGACAAGTTAAAGGTTAGTAACTCGGTAACAGGTGAAACGAGGAAATCAGAAAAAATGAAAATTTTTAAATTGGAAATGAATTAGAACACTCATTAGATATAAACTAATCATAATTAAGTTTGAGTTAATTAAATAAGAATGCATGAGCTTCGAAATCCAGACTAGAACGTTATTTTTACATCATCGTATTTTGCTATTATATACGCATCTTAGAACCGACAACACAACCACAGTTGCCAAAGCTTGTCACAGAAGGTGACTAACACTAAGTTGTTTCGAACAGTTATGGTATGTTTGTTCAATATTATTCGACATTTCATCATAAAAAGGCTTAGCCTTAGAAGTGCGCTTAGAACAACTTACGGTACACAAAATCGGTCTACCGAACCATGTATGTGAAGTTGGCCCAAAAATCAAACCAAAAAAATGCTATGGCAACACTAAAAATGACGTTTCTATCATATTGTAGTGTAAGCCAAAAAAAAAATTATATTACGACATATTATTGATGTCAGCCCAAAAAACTATAACTATCGTGATATATAAAAACTGTCAGCACAAAAAAAAATTTATCACGACAGTAAAAATTTATACATAGTTAAATACTCTGAACCACAATTAATAAAAGTACACATCGTATGTATTGATTTCGAAAAAAAATGTTTGATAGTGCTGGTGTTAATCATCACCAGTGTAAAGTATTGAACGATTGCAATGGGGATCTCATAGCCACAATGGCCCATATATAGCAATTCTATATATGGGCCATTTTGGCTATGAGATCCCCATTGTAATCGTCTAATACTTTGCACTGGTGATGATTTGAATCAGAACTATCAAAAAATCATAGCGAGACCGATGATCAAAACTGAAAATGTTCACTTATATTGAAATGAAGTGAACATTTTTCGAATTGCTATATATGGGCCATTTTGGCTATGAGATCCCCATTTTAATCCTCCAATACACTGGTGATGATTTAGACCAGAACTATAAACAAATCATTCCGAAATCAATTCATACTTTTGTACGTGTGTAAATTTGTAAATTTCGACTTTTATTATCGTGATACAATTTTTTTAGGCCTGATAGTGTTTATCTATCACGATAGATATAGTTTTTTGGGCTGACATCAATAATATGTCGTGATATTTTTTTTTCTACTTACACGTACCAATCTGTTCAGTTTTGATTATAACTATGCATTCAATTAAATATTGTATTAAATATACAAATACAAGTGTTACTTTAAGAACATACATACATTTAGAAGTGTTATACACATTAAATTTTATTATTTTGTTCATATATTATATTCATACATCTCTATCATGAAAGTTTTCATTTTATATGTTGGTGTTGTCAGCATTAAAAATCGTGTTTTTTTGGGATATAATTTTGGGCCAACTTCACAAAGGTTACCGAACCCACAATTCGCTATATACCATCGAACAATTTGAAACCCAATTTTAATTATTGGATAGTATGCAAATATAGATCACATCCATCACGTATAGTGAAGGGCCGGTCGCTAAAAGTGTAGGCAGTTTTAAACAACAGTGTCTTCACAAAATTTAACTCGTGCAAGAATTAAGTCGGCCAACCCTTATAATCGTTACCGTTTCAGTCATTGGGTTCATGCAAAGCTTGAAGAAGCTCCACTGTTTTTGACTCAAGTTTTGTTGAGCGATGGAGGAAGATATTTAGGGAATGACTTGGCGCAAGCAACCAGGCTTTATATCTCATCAGGCTTCTAATTAATGGAGCTGATCTTTAGAGTATGTGTCTTCTAACATTCAAGAAAAGAATAATTCGTGTGAAATATGGTCCAAAAACCGATATAGTGCATTAATAAAAGGGAGACAGGAACACTGGCTCGGTAATGGCTAATAATAATGGCTACACCGTTTTTAGTGTGGTTCTATTCTATCTGATATGCCATTTAATAAAACAGGAGTCATTGCTGAAATTGTTGGTTAATACATAACGACGTGTGTACCACCAGTATACCACATTAATTATAGTCCTCATCTCATAGTCATCTATAGCTTTTCAGTTTCTTTAATACAGGCTCATTTTCTACAGTTCAACGGATTACAATTCACCAAATTGGATTAAATAATAATTATTTAAAGCGAACTCGAAACAAGATGCCATCACCCCAAAATATAAAAAGCGTCCTTCATCATACATCACTTAACAGTCGAATTTTATATATATATCTACTAACCCATTACGTAAATCAAAATAACTAAATCACTTACATATAAAAACATTAAATAATACATAAAACATTTTTATTGAATCTACGTTCGTATCTAAAACATAATCACATAAAAAATTGCATCCGTCATCACTTTAGTTCTATCTCTTAAGTATTTATATACTATATGTACTCGTCTATACGTAAGAACAGGAGTAGAGCACAAATCTGAGAATAAATCATCGACATTGATTTGATCACATACACATTTAACGTCTCCTACTCGTATTACACAATATATATACACATGTATTGTATAATATGGTGACAAATGCCTTTTCCATCTAGCGCATATATATCTGTGTGTATATATATCGTTCCTCGCTCTTATATCTTATATAATCCAATAAAACAATCATTTTCAAATAAAAAGCAAAAATTTTCACCCCCAAGACAAAACAACATCGTATGTATTATGTATATAAAAAAAAGCAAAACACAAAAAAAAAATTTAATATAAATATTTTACATTTTCATTCTTCTTATCTTAGTCTTCATCTTCTTACTCGCACCTTTATCTTATTTTATTTTATTTTTTTTTTACAGCAAAAAATAATCTCGCGCTACTGGATTAAACCCAACACAAAATCGTAAAGAATGAATGTAAAAGAATTTTCAGCTTTTCCATCCCACTATTTACACCCCCACATCAACTCCCCGGCATGTTTTTTTTTTTTATCTTTTTATTATGTCATTTTCTTATTTCGCCCTCGTTTATCTCTTTTCCAGTTTCCGTTTTATTTATTTTATATAATTTTTTTTGTCGAACGTATAATACAATCTTTAAACATACCCTTTTTTTCTTCGTTGTCGTCTTCTTATTGATACATACATATATATAAGAAAAATAATAAAGCTAAAAGAAAAAAGCTTTTCCAATTCAGTTTGATCCGACATAAAAATCATTTCCCCATACTATATGCTCGTGCATCGTGTACAACACCACCCCCATCCACCTAACATACCACCAACCATCTCAAAGCAAAAAAAAAAAACATAAAAATTTCGTTTCCAATTTTCATTTTCAATCCGTCATCATATCTTCATAGGGTATACATATACTGTGCTGCTGCTGCTGCTATATACACGAGAAAAATCCCTATGGAGACTTATATAGCAATAACAACAACAACAACAGCGACAGAAGCACACAAAAAAAAGGAAATTTCGGTTATTTTTTATCCTTTTTTTTCTCGTTATTTTGTAAAAAAAAGCTCAACTTTTTTTTTGTGGACTCGATTCTCTTGGGATACCACTTTTTTCTGTAGTATACACAGTGCTTGCTATATATCGGGTGTTGTTGGTGTATTTTGGTCGTTTTATATCCATTTTGTTGTTGTTGTTGTTGCCTTCTTTGTATCGCTTTTTTATATGTATGTATTATAGAGAGATGATCAGGATATACAAGACACAGAACAGCAATATAGCAGCAGCAGATAAAAATGAGCAATGTACCATGTAACCCCAATTCAACAGAAACGAATTTTTTATATCGTATTTATCAACCCTTCTCATATATATATAGGTACATGCTGTTTTTGGACGTTTCAATGGGGGTTGGGGATTTACATGCGTGTGTAGAACTGAACCACCCAAATCATTTCGATCTCAATTAAACGTGATGCTTATATAATTGCACAACGGATTTGTTTTCAAAACAAGGTTCTGTTTTATTGGTAGTTACGTACATCCATCATAAACATAAAATATATGTTGTTCCAAACAACATGTATTATGTTATTATCCGGTAGTCAAATCGAGAACTTAAAGCTTCAGGTTTGACTTTTTTTAAATCGTCTGCATATATGGTATATCAAAGCTTGGCCACAGCTTATAGTACTGAAAGATTGAGATGGCAACACTGCTTTATTAGACAACCCATTTAACAGCTGATAGTTGCTGTTTGTTTAGTTTGATTTGACATTTCATTATGGATAGGTTTACATCAGAGCAACTTATTGTGCACACTGTCACAATAGATCGAGCGCACTGAAGAAACTGTAGCTGTTGTACGAGAACGCATTGAAGAAGATCCAAATAAATCAATTCGTTCCCGTTCTCAGCAACTAGGGCTGTGTCCTTCCACTTTTAGGAAGATTTTTCTTGGCTTGGAAGCTTTCAAGATTCAACTGGTGCGGGAGTTAAAGCCAAACGACGATCGTATGCCAATTAGGTGAATGGGCTGAAGCACAAATTGATACTGATGTTGAATTTCCATTCAAAATTTTGTTCTTCGATGAAACCCATTTTTGGTTGAATACGTAAATATAAGCAGAATTGTGACATTAAGAGTAACGATAATCGAAAAGCTTTTGTTGAAACACCATTACATCCACAGAAAATTACTGTTTGGTGCGATTTATGGACTGGTGGAGCCATTGGTCCATATATCTTTAAAAACGATGATGGTCAGAATGTTACTGTCAATGGTATATAGGGAAATGATTAGAAATTTTTTCCTACCTTGATTAGCTGGTATTAATCTTGATAACATGGAGTTCCAACAGGACGAAGCCACATTCCACATACGGCCGTAAATGCTGCGAAAAGTTTGGGAAAATTGATGCTCCATATATTAAGCTCATAAAATGTTCCATCCAATGAAGCCCCTTTCATTGATATTTGTGTAAATCTATAAAAACCTTCCAATGACATTCTATCAACAAAGGTTATCTACCCCTTGATTAAATGACGTCATATCAACATTTACCCTGAAAATCGCTTTGTTGAAAGAATGTGACGAAGAGCTTCAACATTACCTCAAAAGACTCACTGAAGCAACACATTTCTCACTATGGAAAGCCATACTAATCTGAAACGATCTATACACTCTCTCACGGAAGCTGCCAAGAAGTGATGTAGAGAAAGCATATATATTTGCTAAACACCTTAACGAATATATTTGCTTAAACCTAACGAATATTTTGGAAGTCAAGAAACTTTGTTCAAAAATCAATTTTGTTGAAGCGTCTGAAAGTAAGCTAATCAAATACAAGGACCACATCTATATATAAAACGGCACCCGATCTGATAAGTGGAATACTACTATAATGAAAATAGGTCACTATCCAGAAATCTGTAATACTTCAACTAATAAAATGATTCCAACACCCGACAAAGATGAAATAAAAGCTAGCACATATCGCCCAATCAGCTTATTACCAATTCTCGCAAAGCTATTCGAAAAAATGTTCCTGCAAAAACTTAAGCCAATTTTGAACGAAAACAAAACATTTAGATAAAATCAAAAAATGGCTAACAAATTGGAGAATTAAGGCCAATGAGCGTAAATCTGCGCACATTACATTCATACTCCGTAAACGCACCTGTCTACATTTAGATATAGATGAATCACGTGGAAACACCACATTGAAGCTAAACGCCAACATCTCAAATTAAAATGCGTCAAACTTAATTGGTGAAGTGGAAAGTAATCAAACCTTTATCTAGACTGTAAGCTCTTATTGTACAAAATCATACTTAGGCCCATCTGGACAAATAGTATTCAGCTGCGGTGCTCCGCGTGTGCTTCCAACATAATAAAATGGAAAGAATGGAAATACTATACGGTGAGGAAAGAACTGGCGAATCTAGACTATGTTACACCAACTTTGTGCTTCGAGAAAAGGTTCCGAACTATTTGCCCTTCAAAGGAATTTTGGAGGAGTGGGTCGGCAGCGGAAACGGAAGCATAGCAGTTCGTTACGGATGGCTCCAAGCTACAAGATAAAGTAGGGGAGCTGGAGTATTTTATGATAAATTAGAGGTAGATATAGCAGTTCGTCTCCCTAATCACTGCAGCGTGTACCAGGCAGAGGTGATAGCGATTTCGGAGGTCCTGAACTGCTTGAGACATAATGTGGTATCCTCAAATGATATCGCAATTTTTGAGGACAGTCAGGCGCAATCAAGTCACTAGACTCTGTTTCTCTGACGCCTATAGTGGTGTTGGGTTGCCGCTCGTCTCTTAATGAGATGAGTGAGCACTTCAACATTCAGGGAGTGTGGGTTCTCGGCCACTCAGACGTCATGGTGACTGCAGGGCGAACGAACTAGCGACTCATGGTACAACTCTCCAACTGCTACCGGAAAGGGCAAAGTTGGGGAGACCCATTAAAGCACTCAAAACTGTACTTAAAAACGAGGCATTAGCCTCAGCGAACTCTGGTGGACGAGCACCCTCTCATGTAGAGTTTCAAGACGTCTGGCCAAAGCTGGACTTGAAACACTCAACGACACTTATCTCCGTACGAAGACGTGAACTTAAAACTATCGTGGGGATACTCTAAGGACACTGCCCTCTTGGAGAACATGCGAGGAGGCGAGGTCTAGAAGCTTATGACTTTTGTAGAAGCTGTATGGACGAGGAGGAAGAAGAGACGGTAGTCCACAAAAGACATGAATATTTGGGTAAGTTCTGAATGGGCTGCCTCTCTGATCTCGAAAACTGTAAGGTGGGAGACTTATTACGCTACGTAAGAAGCTCAAACTGGTTCTCATAAGGGTAAAAGGAGAGTAAGATCCTGTGGTATCACAACGGACCGTCGCCGGTCTCAGCGTGCTGTAGCATCCACTCAACCTAACCTAACCTAACCTAACCTAGATCTCGAATATATGAATAGAAATATTGACATTCAAAATGGCAGCAACAGACCCCAATTGTTCATCTTTCTAGACGAAGACCAAATCTTTATTAGCGTCAATGGAACAAGATGATGAACCGATATTTCTTTTCTAAGTAGAGGAGAGTGTCTCTATTCGATGAAAGTAAATTCTACTCTGGAAATTATCCAATCTACTGCTGGTACAGGCGATTTAAATCTCTTTTCGCATTCAAAATTCACAAGAATCTACATATTAGATGGATAGCTAAGATGGTAACAGCAAAAAAAAAATTTAAATATATAAAATAAAGTATTAAAGCAACCATAAGTACAAGATGGAAAGCTTAAGAATACAAAACAAAAAGCACAACGAACACACAGAGTTTATTGTACATTTATCTACTGAATATTTTTCCCAATACCCATGCAACATTTTTTGTTATGTAAGATTTAAGCGAGAAATAAAAATAAACGAATGAAAAACAACAACAACAAACATAATACGAGAAAAATGAAAATTAATATTCATTATGGCCTTTTATACCATCGAGGAACTGTGCGGAATAACAACACCACGAAACAGAATAAAAAAAAATAATTCTCGGTTCCTCGCGGTGGTATTTTCTTGTTTTCCCGATTTATTTTTTGTGGCATTATTTTCTTTTTGGTTGTTGTTGCTTTTCTACTCTGAGCTACATCAAGGTGGTGGTGTTGATGTTATCATAAAAAAACGCTTTCATAAAACAACTGTGCTAGACAACAACAACAAAAACAACAAGAACAGCCATATCACCGCAGAGTCGAGAACGAACACAAGAAACGTAAAAAAACAAAACGAGGAAAATTTTCCTTCTGTGAAAAATTGGATTGAATGTAAAAAAAAAAAAAACAAACGACGAACAGTTTTTTTTGGTGGAAATGGTTTTTCTCGAGAAGGTGTATGTATATAAGGAGAGACGAGAAGTACAAAATAAAAAATGGATGGTTGTTGTGTGAAAGAAAGTTGTTTTGTTTCCTTTTTTGTATTTTATATATGTTTCTCGACAGTTGACACAAAAAGAAATAAAATAAAATGGCACTAAACAACAAGGAAGAAACCGAGGAAAATTTTAAGAAGTTAAGTGTTTGAATGTATACGTTTCGTATGTGGTTTGATATATGAACACATTTTATTGCTCGAATGTTTTATAAATTGAGCAGAGGTGGCTTTTAGCGATACAAATTGGTTCGCTTGTTCTATAATAATTTAAGTGAATCCTTGGAATATTTTACAGACTGAAAACGTGTATACGAAATTGCGAAAATATTTTGTCAGTGAATATTAGACTAGGACAAAGGGGTCGTTAAATACCGATATTTTCCTGTGTTAGAGGAGTAATTCGTCCCAAATAATGTAAGTAATTTTTATGCTGTGCCTAACCGCCCAGGCTGCGCAGTGGTTAAAACGCTGCGGCGAGAAGCGGGAGGTACCGGGTTCAAATCCCGATAGAGACAAAATGCTAACAGGGATTTTCACCATCGATCGTTAAGGCGGTACAACTTAGGCGTCAAATAGTACGGTACGACAGCAGACAGACCTCACTCTGGACGACAACGGACGTCTCGAAACGCTTGAAATGAAGCTCTGGTGCTCAATAGTGTTGCAGAGTCTCCAAAAATATCAATTCGGAGACATGGTTCCTATAGTTACACATTTCTGCATGCAGTTTAAGGCGTATTAAATTCAATGCATCGTAGTTTGGGGTGAATTCATTCCCGTACAAAATTCAATTAGTCCAAAAATTGGGATCAAGACATGATTCGAAATTTTCTTGTGTCTAAAATGGAAGAGCAAGAACTAGAAGACATGTGGTTTCAGCTATATGGGGCCACAGCACACACAGCCCCTTCAACAATTCAATTATTGAATGAGTTTCAACCACGAAGACTAATTTCGCGAAATGGCGATTTAGCATGGCCAGCCAGATCTCCGGATTTAACAGCACCAGTGTGGTATAATCAAACGTTTGAAATAGTAATGAGATTCAAGTATCTTGGATCTCTCATTACTCACGATAATAGTGTGGACGAGGATATCAAGGTTCGCCTTGCCGCTGGCAATCGGGCTTTATATCCTCTACGTCCACTTCTGAAATCAAAATATCTTCCAAATACGGATAAGCTGAAATTATGTCCAGAGTGTTGATCTGACACGTTGTCATGTATATGGATGTGAGAGTTGGACCGTGATGGATGAGTACGAAAGATGGCTTTTAACATTCGAGAGATAAATCATGCGTGTGATATAGAATAGCACATACCGAGTTCTTTTCAATCACGAGATCAGGATTTAATGCGAATATGTCGGTAATGTTAGCTCCACGGCGTAGAGAGCGATATGGCATCTTCTAATTGCTTGCAACAGTATGAGGAGCTGGTTTGTGATCGAAACCGATGGTGTCAACAGTGGCCTGTAGAAGGTTTAAAAAAAAACAACAACTAAAGAATGAGTCGTATTTGCTACTGTAGCCAATCGAAATTAATTGTTTGACATTGTATTAATCATGACATTGTTAAAATGTCCTTTCGTGACAGTAATTTTGTTTCGTGCTGACTATACAGAAACTATCATGCCAGTAAATTTGTCTGCGCATAGTATAAATACTGTCGTGATAGTTTAGGTTAGTGTTGCCATCGCTTTTGTTATGGGATAAATATTGGGTTAACTTCACATACGAACCACTTCTAAATTCGGATATAATTCTATGATTTGAGACGACCTTTGATTTCGTTCTAAATTCCAATACCATTCAAAATAATATATTAATTTATGGCTGTTTCGAGTCGTTTCATGTATGTACGTACCATGCTGTCACAATAAAATTTGTTTTTCTTTTGTCGAACCAAATCTACCCTTCAAGTTAGGAACAAAACGGTAAAATGTAACATTTTCTTGTTATTCTACCAATCAGTTTCATGTAGCGGGCGGCCAAAAAAACTTAAATTTCTGTACTTCCTGTATATACGAGTATGTATGTATATATGTATGTACATTACAATTCTTGAAAAATTCTAAGGAATAGTACAAAAAAGAAATGTTCTTAAAATAAAGCGAAAACATAAAAGAAATCTAACCCATTTTCCTCGTTTTCATTTCTTGTCTTCATTTATTTTTTTCTTTGTGTGTGTTTTATTTTTACAATAACAACAACAAAATGTAAAAAGAAAATTTCTATCTCAATATTATCAACATGAAATACAACTGAAGACGACGACGACGAAGAAAAAAGGAAAAACTTTTTCACAACTTTTTTATTTTTCCATTTATTTTTTGCCATCCACAAACGAAAATGGGAAAATGACGAAAACGAAGAAGCAACGGGAAAAAAACAGTATAAAATATGCAGTGAGATTTTTTATGATTTCCCAAGTATTTTCCATTCCCGTTTTTTTGTTTTGTGCATTAAATTTTTTTTTCTGAATTTCAATTTTCTTATTTTTTATACATTCTGTAATTTTCTTTTTTTTATGGAAAATGAAAAGTGGAAAAAATGTAGAAATGAAAATAAATAAATAAATAAAGCTCTCTGTGTGTGTATATATACTTTATACAGTACATATACATATGTATATATAAGCGCACGAGGTGGTGTATGGGGAGTAGTGTAACAGGGATGATGTTGAATATATTTTTTATAAGCACGATTGATAAAAAAAATTCAATAAGACGTTTTTATTGTATAATAATAATTTCGATTTCACTATACTGCTGTGTACAATATATATATGTACATACGTATACTGGTTTATGCTAAAGTCAATTGGGAAAATCGTTAATAAGTTTGAAAATAAAATATTTTAGTGATGTGCTTTTCTGTTTTAATTCGTTGGGAAAACTTTTTTGTTTTATTTGTTTTTTATTTCAACGAACGAGCTTAGCATGTTCAATATCATAATGTTGTCTGAACATTATGTAAGTATGTTGTGTATTATAGACATGCTTCAGTATATTATATTGAAAGTATATATAGGGATATGGTATAAAATTGGGTAATAGCAAAAACCGCAAAATTGCATGATTTTTCGTATAAATTTTTTTCCAATCAAATGAACATTTTGATATCGTTTTCGTGGATGATTTTTTTTTTTGAGTTTCGATTTAATGTTTTATTCATACAGCAGCGTAAAGTGGAAAATTGTAAAGTCATTTTTGTAATAATACATAATTTGATTTTCGGTATACCGCAATTCGAAACGATAAAATAAACATTATGTTGTCTAGGCTATATCTTGTTATACATTTGACATGGCTATACTATTTAGTAAAAGTTATCAGATGGAATAGATAAAAGATGATTAGTAAAAAGTGAATAACTTCATTACACAAACACAGCTTTAATTTTGTTTGGTTAAATACATCTCAGAGGACAACTTAGAGTTGTATCAAAAATGTTGATCGTCGTATATAGTAGGTTTAAAATTTTGATGACAGCAACAAGATATAGAATGCCTTCGAACAATTGTAACTTCTTTGTGAAATTGTGCCAGAAGCATTTTATTAACGTCATTTAAAAAAAATAAAAAATTAAAGAACGCGGAAAACTCTAGAACTTTATTTCAGAACTCAATGTCTCTAAGGGCTTACGGTTCAACCCATATACACGTACAGATTAAAAACACCCAATAATCGTAATTGCTGTTTGGTCACCACTTTGGAAATCGAACCCGAGAGAGACCTTCCACCCGAATGACAGATCAAGCACGCTCCTTTCTCTACCGCACGAGAGCGTCATTAAGTAACATATTTTGTCATAAGAGCATAGTATTATATATTAAATGTCCTGTTTAGTGAAAACTCGTGAGAAGTAAGTAATTGAAGACGGATTTTTCATACCTGCTTAAGTAAATGCAGAACTTGACAGGTGATGTTGTCTTTGATGATGTGATTATTTGTTTAATTAGTCGATTATGCAGGGAAGATGTTTTGACGATATACGAGACATGCGATACTGACGATAAAATATTGGTTTAACTCTAGATTAATTTACGAGATATACAGGTGAAACATGATTGGTGATAAGTACATATGGTAACCATAAGTCCCACTTTTATAATATGAAGGGGTTGTCTTACCAATTAGAGCATCATCTTTCATAACATTTCTTCCGTATATAAGCTACATACATCACATAACTTGATCACGGAGTACTTATGATTTGGATGTTACTGCTTGTATCTCTGGTACGCACTTATACCGGTATATAACAGTCATATATATGAATCTAAATAATATATCATATACACAAAGTAATTTAAAGTAAGTCAATTACCGGAAATTATATACGATAAGAAATGTGTTTCTGATAACATTTCAATTAATATAATTGGATTATTCTTTATAATAATATGTATAGAAACTGAATTGATGTGTGGGGGTATAGCTCAGTGGTAGAGCATTCGACTGCAGATCGAGAGGTCCCCGGTTCAAACCCGGGTGCCCCCTGTTTTTTATGCTTATTTTCTGAAAATCCCGAGATATTTTTATTAAATGCTTACAGCTCGAGAATGGATAATTCGCCCGCATAGATCGATGTAGTCTGCAGTAGTTTCTGTAACCTAATGTGGAAGTTTCTCTGATAACTTGAGCGTCATAACATGACGCAGGATCGTCTTTTGAACGATCGGATATATATCTATCATCTGTTTGATCTCTTATATATTTATAGTTTTGTCGAATATTAAAAGTACCCTTTAATATTAAAAGTTTAGTCATGCTCGTATCACACACAGTAAATAGTTTCTGTCTGTCTGTCTTTATATCTTTGCAATCTGTTTAAGGACTCAAGACTCTTCTTACGCGGTTCAATTACTTATGTCCTACTTTACGCCATTACAGCCACATCGAGGACGTACGGCTATGGATCCGATTTATGTAGGACCATCTACACATTGCATAGCTCCATGTCAGTCTCAGCCTATACTACTGACATTAAAGATGGGTTGGTCCATGACTTCTGCACTTCAACAGGGGATCATAGATGTGTTCATTCGCACCACTGATTGTAATCAGATGGTGAAAAATCCCTTTTGCATCCTGCCTCTATCGGGATTCGAGAACCTGGTACCCCCACGCAGCTTTAAAACCTGCGCCATTTAGTTGGTACTACAGTTAGCTGTCAACATAGATTCAATTATATAATTTGAGACATTGGTGATAATTTGAAACATTGTTCAACTATGCCAATAGCTTACGTTTATCCAAAAATAATGCAACGACGAACAATTGATCTATGGAACATCTCCACTTTTAGATTTCTCAACCTCATAATATGCCATATTGCATCTTTTTCGTACACAAACTATTTTGGATTTTTTATACAAATAACTATAAAACGATGCAATGAAATATGTTGAAATATAAAATAAATAATTATTTTATTTACCCGAAAACAAATAAATTGAATAAATTTAGTGAGAATTCAGTTCACGTGTTTAACCGCCATTACCTAAAAATATGAATTTCTCCTTAAGTAACTCCATCTCTTGAAAGTAGAAGAACAAACTGCTATAAAATGCTATAATGTTTTATTTCTGTTTCGTATTTTATTTAACAGATGTCACTCCAATCTGCTGAATTTTGACATTCCGCAAACAAATAAATCCGCGGTCGTATAAAATTTATTTTCTGTGTATTTTATTCAAAAATTGGTTGATTAAGTTATTTTAAAATGCCGTATGCTAACCAGCCGTCCGTAACGATCACCGAGTTGACTGACGAAAATGTTAAATTTGTGCTCGAAGATACAGATTTGAGGTAAAATGCCCAATTCAAATGTTTCACAATTTTGAGGTTATATTTGTGTTTTTGTCGATGGTTTTCAGTGTTGCGAACAGTATTCGACGAGTATTTATTGCAGAAACTCCAACAGTGGCAATCGATTGGGTACAGTTAGAGGCAAATACAACCGTATTGGCTGATGAATTTTTGGCACACCGAATTGGTTTGATTCCGCTCATCTCGGACGAAGTCGTCCACCATCTGCAGTATTCGAGAGATTGCACCAAATGCATCGAATTTTGTACAGAATGTAGTGTTGAATTTAAATTGGACGTAAAATGTTCTGATGAACATACACGACATGTTACTACGGCCGATTTAAAGTCGAGCGATTCCCGTGTTATTCCGGTGACGTCGCGGAATCGAGATGATGAAGATAACGAGTATGGTGAGAGTACAGATGAAATTTTAATTATAAAGTTGCGCAAAGGGCAAGAATTAAAGTTAAAAGCATATGCCAAAAAAGGATTTGGTAAGGAGCACGCTAAATGGAATCCAACAGCTGGAGTTTGTTTTGAGTACGATCCGGACAATTCGTTGCGACACACTTTGTTCCCGAAACCGGATGAATGGCCTAAAAGTGAACACACCGAATTAGACGACGATCAATGTAAGTTAGTTAGTAAAGAGTGAGATTGAACAGAGATGCTAAATTATAACTAATTTTAGTTGAAGCTCCATACGTCTGGGATGGCAAGCCAAATAAGTTTTTCTTCAATGTTGAGTCGTCTGGGGCTCTCAAACCTGAGAATATTGTGCTCAATGGACTTAAAGTGCTAAAGAATAAGCTTGTAAATTTACAAACTCAGCTATTACATGCTGATGCACTTGCGATTCAGAATTAAACTTTTGAGGTTATGTTATAAGGTTATCAATAAAGAATGTAAGATTTTATAAAGGAATGATAAATTATGTGTATTTCAAGTATTTAGTAATCGTCGTCATCATCATCATCATCATTCTGCTTCATTTGGCGATGCAGCAATTCTGCACTTTGTTGAACCGCTGACGCTTGTAGTGAGTACCATTGTTGTTGATCCGCAGCAGCCTGTTCCTCTCGTGCTTTGGCAAATAATTCTTGTTGCTGTCGTAATAGTTCTTCTTCCGGGATTCCTAAATTTTCAAGTCGCGTCGATTGTCGTCGACGTTTTGCCGCTACCGCTTTGCAGTCGTTCAATACAGATTCAGCCTCCTGCTTGTAGTCCTTAAAACCTACACAAAGATTGATTAAAAAACGCCATATGGCAACGATATTGGTACATACCTAGTCTATCTAATGCCTCAAGAACATGTTCAGCATTTATTGTTTTCTTGTTCTTCTGGTTACAAACATCGTTTGCTTCCGAGCTGATCAAATGAATGAATTCCGTGCAGCAGTTAAGAATTAGCTCGCGACTTTCATTCGCCACTCGTATCGATGGCACGAGTTCTTTTATCATTTTGTTTATACTGGCTCGCGGCAATGTTAAATCTTCGTCATCACTGGGCGGTGGACATAATTCATCGTGAGCATTTGACATATTTACTTTCGAATATCGGAGAACAATTTTCAAATTCACAATTCTTAATTTTTTTTTATTTTGACAACTAAACTGTCAGATTTTATCACTGTCACATACAGGATTTTAGTTATAAATTTTGGTTCAAGATGTCACTAGTTCGATAATAATAGATCTGAGGTCAGCTACAATTCACTATAACAACTGATTGACGTTTATTTGTTTTTGTTTACATACTCGAAATGTCCGGTGCCGAGAAACCATCTGGCTTTGCCAAAGATTGCCTACAATTATTAAGTAATTTACGAAAAAATAATGGATTTGATTTTTCTAATTTCTGTGATGAATGGAAAGCAATGAATTTCCACTACATCTTTAGGTAGGTTGCTTAAAATATGAATATTGAATCGTTTACAGAATTTGTTCTTTTTGTTTAGTGGATTTCGAAATGATGTAGAAATGGTTTTCAATATAAATGAGTACCTGATAACACTTAAAGATATGTTCATCCGTTCCCAGTCACTTTTGGATAAAGTAGGAATATTTTTCTTGATGTACGCAATCTACTACAAACAACCACCTAAAGAATATTGCAAAATTCGAGTCACGGTCGATGAATGGAAAGTTTTCAAAGAATTCTATGAGAAATTACAGAACCACGACGAGTTTAATAAAATTAAGCTTATATTTTGGACTATGTTGAAATCAGGAGCGTTTCTTTTCGTCGAAGCCGAACGCAAATACACATTCGAATATTTTATGCGCCGAGAATTCAACGACGAAGTTGTTAAGGAGAGGCCAAGTTCATTTCGAAACTATTTTGAACGGGAACAGACCAAACTTACCAGTTCCGAAACTGGTATGCTCCCAGCATTAAAATTTCTTGAAGATGCGTACAACGAAATGAAAGACTTACTAGATCAAAGCGATCGAAAGGAGAAATCTTTGCCCAACACATCAATAGTCTCCGAACTTTATAGTGGGTTTAAAACGATTGCCAATATATTTGAGATCGATCCGACAGAAGAGGAATCCGATCAAGCGGGTGGAGAGAGTACGGACAGTGATAATTTACGCGAACAGGTTGAATCGTCGATAAAAGAGAGACGAACAGCTATAAAACGACGTGCCCTTACTAATCCAAATTCTAAATATAAAAATGAATTGGACACAGAAAGCGATGAGGATGATCCCGTCTCGATTATACGAAATAAAAAATCGGATGCCAATGTGACGACGAGTGAAAATTCGTTAAAAATAAGTTTCGTCAAGCCTAAATATTTTGCGAGAGATATGAATAAAAGTACGTGCTCAAAACTGCTCGATAGTATTGAAAAGGTGGCGTTGGATGAGTTACAGGAACAGCCTAAAGTCGAAGTTGTGCCGGTTGATACGGTTCAACCGAGTCTAGATATTATTTTATAAATTATTTTTGTATTAAGCTTAGAATTTTCGAATAAACCAAATATAAAAAAACTGAAACACTGTAAGTATTGATGCCCCAAAAAATAGCCCAAACACTCCGCCAATGGTGACTGGAAATACAATTTCAGCATATTACTACATTAGACAGTGCTTACTTACTGTAAAAATCGTACTTACCGACTAAATCTAGATCGTTACGTGCCACACTACGTATAAATCGCTCAGTTGGGTTGTTTATGATTTCAATTGTGAGTGAGGCTGGTTCTCCGTTCGTCTCCAAAATGGTTTCAATTTCGCCAATATTTTTGATGTCCATTTCTATGCAGGATTGCATACATTGCGTACCTTCCTCATAATGCAGTTGCTTGACGATCAAATTTATTTCCGCTGCGAAAGACAATTATAGATATGAAAACATAAATTTCACTAGAAATTAATCCTCGGTCCGGTTGGTTTCTTTTGCCGCCAGTATCAAGATCCGAAGACGCAATTATACTGTGCAACGATCTAAACAAAGCAACGCAAGTAAGAGAACTCGTCAAAATCCATTTGAAATTAGTCAGTTGGTGTACTAATTTGTTAAAATTGTCAGAATATTAGTACTGACGTGCAAGATGGATCGGGCAATGAATTCTTTATTCAAAAAGTAGGACAAGGTGGAGGTCAAAGCTATTTCCCGACCTTAATCAGAACAAGCTTTGAACCGAGGAAGTAAAATTTACAAATCGTTTGATCTCAAAACTACGGAACAAATTTTTCTACTTACATTCTCGAATACATTTCAATCCTTCGTAGTCGCAGAACTTGTTTTCAACTGTAAACAAAAATATTTTAATAATCAATCAAAGAATAGATTGATTCATCTCCCTGCTTACACAACTTCGGTGACGTATGTATTGTACAATTACACTTTTCCAATTCGACATTAACTCTCATATCGAAGAAACATGTCGAGAAGCTGTATGGCATTTGAATATTATCGATAATTTCACTTGGGAATCGACACTGTCGCTTTTCAATGGGCAAACTCTTGACATCATAATAATTGTCCATTTCAATCGTTTTGAACAGATATTGAACGTACGAATCCGATTTGCGTAAATTAAATAAATCGACCGCATTAAAGTACGGTATATCTTCGGGACTATGCACATACAAAGTGAATAGGATGGTGTCCAAATCTCGATAGGCGAACGATAGAGTTCGATCAAAATTTTCTCGATTGTATTTCATTGGTAGCTTTTGAGCATCAAAATCACTATTATATAAGAAGTACAACGTGATTAGTTAAGAAAAACTATTTGGCGCAATACGTACTTACAAACTGTATAAACTATTAGCTGTGAAACAATAGCCCATTTCAGTTTTAAGCAATTTAAACAAATCCTCACAATTCTCGTACGGTTGCCCCAAGAAACTGACATTAAACATAAACTCGCGGCAGCTCTTCGGAAAGAATAAGTCTTGCAGCACCGTCAAATTTAATCCACACGTTGAATTCTCATTGATACAGTGGGCATCGAACGATTCGATCGGTTGGTTCGGACTCTGAAATAGATAGCTCTGCAACAGTTTTATGTATCCCATTACCTTTTTCGGCTGCTTGATATTGTTTGCGGCCCAAAAATCGTTCAAAAAGTCCCGAATCGCGGACGTAGACCGTCCCTTGGTGATGCACACCGATATGGCCGGAAATGTATTATTCCAATGCAGATAGGCTGAATCGATGTTGATGCTGATCGCATCGTTTTCGTATGCTTGAAACGTGAGGATGAATATTTTCGACATTTGCCACGCTGATGTTATCATAATAGCCAGCCAGAATATTCTAGAATTGTTTGTAAAAAAATATGTTAGATGAGTAACACTAGGCTATGCGGATTAATAACTTATATATACTTTCCGTATACTCCGCATCGGCTGCCCAAATATCTTAATCCATGCAAATAGCCGTTGTCCAGGAAAAACGACATTCGACTTTTAAAATTATAGTTGCGCCGATAAATCGGCCTCTTTACGGCCGAATTCATTGTCCTTATCCTATATGTAGATGTGTATCCAGTTGAAGCTCTGTTCTGTAATTAAATCACAAAATCGTGTAGATTCCACCATAAACATCGGTGTCGTGATTTTTAATTTACATCAACATACTGTTATTAGAGCGATTATTATACGTGTAATTATAATTCCGTGTCATAATCGAAATAGGGGGTAGTCAAATAAAGCCAGACTTGCATAACATTTAACTGCATATCGCAGTTCGCGCACGCATTCCATATCAAATGTATGTCACAACCTAAATTTAAACACAAAAAAATTTAAAATCGCGAACCTAGCCCAGCATGATATCCTTTCTACTTAGATAACGTGCTAGTATATATAAATCTTCAACACGTCGATTAATCCAGTAGTTCGACTTTAAGCACCGCAACTTAGTATCGTCAATATGAAAATTTCGATCATACTATTGATGACGTTTGTCGTAGCCATACAGGGACGACAAATTTTTAAACGTGTTGTTTTATTCGATTCGATTAGTTCGGATACGAGTGCGGTGCATGAAAATGGCGATCATCATATCGAACGCGGCAAACGAGCCGAGGAACGAATTAATTTCAGTTTTCCGGGCACACGATGGTGTGGACCCGGATCAACGGCCGACAATTACGACCAATTGGGCAAGTACAGTGAAACGGATAAATGTTGTCGGGCGCACGATCATTGCGATAATATAGCATCGGGCGAAACGAAACACAATCTGACAAATGATGATCTATTTACGCGGCTACACTGTAAATGTGACAGCGAGTTTCAGAAGTGCTTGAAGGATTCGGACGAAGAGGTTTCGACAAAAATTGGTTTTACATATTTTAGTGTACGCGATCGATGCTATATGGATGAGTATCCGATCAAGGAGTGCGCTAAATATGAGACACGATTCTTTTTGCGACGTTGCGTAGAATATATATTGGACACAACCCAACCAAAACAATATCAGTGGTTTGATTTGCCGTTCTTTGGATCGAAAGACGATGCGTTCGGCCGATGTTGAGTAATATTTATAGTTGGATAATAAACGTGTGGTAGAATTGAATGTTTACATTTTATTAAATCATTATAGTTCGTTTACCTGTCCGTTTTGTATAACCCGCTTGAAACACCCTTGTTCATCCATACCAGTATACGAAATATGATACCTGTTTAAGACACACAACAAATTGCAAACAGTCATTCATTAGTCATCTCTGGGCGCATAACACACCGATTTATAATCAACCGAAATGTTATTGATCGCGTGCATCGAAAGACACAGTGGAACAAGAAAATTAATTTAACATAAAACGATTTTGTGTGTAAATTGTAAAACTCGCGTGTGTGACACCTCCGTTATTTATTGTACAACAAAACATCGGGTAATTAATTTTTGATTCAATTTAAATATGTGTAAATCGATAAAGATGAGCGCCACTATCACTGAATGTACATTTGACATTGAAAATCCTCAAATCAGAGGTCAGTCCTTATGACCAAATCGTGATTACTCTCCTTAAAGACTAATAATCGTTCCAATCTTTCACTTCCCGTGCTCTGTCCACCATAATATTTACTCTGTATAGTAGTTGAGCCTTGTACGGATACCTTAAGCGTGATACTTTGAATATCACCGACAAGTCTAGGCTGCAAAACCTCAAAATCGGTGATCACTCATCTAAGATCGTTGTAATCAAGCACTCGGTATCATTAGTCTAATGTAATTAGACTAAGCATGCGTTGAACTGTATCATAGAAGGCCACCGAAGATTGTTTGTGACAACGAATTTTCTCAGCAAAATCTTGTAGTTATTGATATCATTACAACCCGCATATATGAACAAGCGAATCAAACAAAGAACCTGCCCAAAACATTTACAGTCAAGCACTTAACCGTAAATATTCTAATCTACATAAATTTCAAGTGTAACTGAATTAAAATTAAATGTTCAGTAACCCGATGCCAACAGTACGTTGATTACACTGACAGTCAATTATTAGTAGGTCAGTAATTGTTCCATTTACGAGAACTAGTTTTTCGTGTAAAGCAAGTCAAATAGCTACTCTATAAATTCATGTCATTCGTGTTTTCGGTTATGCCCAATAAAAATCTATAAAAATAAACACTTCTTGTAGTTAAACGATAAAAACTATTATTTTAGTTTGTTTACTATAAGTTGATATATTTATGTACATAAAACTCCATTACTCATGATAAAATTGATTTGTATGAACTACATAACTTAGTTGTGATATTGAAAAGCGGAAAGTTCATTATCAATAAAGTGGAATACATTCGCGTCATTTGATTACTAGAGCGGCAAGTGGTTAGGATCTTTATGACATATTGATGAATATGATGTAAGTAGCTGCCAGACGATTAAGATTTGATTATGTTCATATATTCACGTTTTGTACGGCAGATAATTTTTCATGAAAAAAAAATTCGCCTAAAACTTTTATTTAAAACCCTTAACGTGAATACATATTTTCCTCGAATTTTTAAAGTAAACATATTTAAATCTAAAAATTTGTAATACTGAAAAAAAGTTTTGTTAATAAATTTTGTAGGGAAATAATTTAATGTGAAAAGTTTTCAAAAATTGTTATCTAGAGAAAATATTTTATCTGTAAAAGTTACATATTTTAGATTAACTAATAATTTTTCCATATAAATCAGTTTTACGAGAAAAAAATTTGAACTTACAAAAGTATCAGAAAAAAACAGATCAACCTGATAACAAATGTTAATTCTTTTCGTTTGCTACATAAAATTCCAGTAAACAAAAATTTAACCCAAATTTTTTTACCGTTAAAAATTTTTTTCTACAAAAATAAAATTTTGCGTAAAAAAAATATTATATACGAAAGCTTTTTGAATGGTAAAGTTACTACTCGGCATTTTATATAAAAGAAATTAAGTGGTCGGTTATTTGTGAATGAAAACTAATCAAAAAATAATTCTAAAATTTTTTTACAAAATTTACTTAAAATGTTTATTATATTTTAATTTAAAAATTTGTTTAAACAAGATCTCGTTTGTTTTCCTACACAAAATTGATTTTAGTTACTTTTTTTAGGTAAAACTTATTTTCATAGGATCACTAAAAAAAATTTTAGTTTTGAAGCCATTTTGTCATAAAAAAAAATTTTCTAGTAAATTTTAACTACCTTAATAATCTTTATCTTCTAACAAGATTTTTAGGATAAAAAGATAACTTGAAAATATTATAGGTTAACAATATTATAGGGTAAAAATACTGCAGTAAAATATAATTGATTAAAAATTATTTAATGAAATGTTTTTAACAAATAAATTGGTTTTTGTTTGAAAAATTCATTGGAAGTTTATATGTAGTTCTATTTTTTAAGCTATTTTTTTTCTGCAGTAAATTTTTTTTAAGTAATACTTTTGTATGCTAAATTTGTTTTGTTAATTAAGAGTTTTCTTCTAATTTATTTTTTTAAATCTAGTTTTTGAAATCAACTATTATAAGATATCTAAATTCTTGATGGAAAAAATAAATTTAAGAAAATTCTTTTTTCGATTAATTTTTTTCACAGAATTAATTTTTTTTTCTATAATTTTCGAATATTTTTTCTGCTATAAATTCTACTTAAACCAATACTATCACGAAAATATTTTCCTCAACATTTTTAAATATTAAAATAAGCGAGAAAAACCAAAATTCGTTAATATTTCTTCTTAAAAATAATTTAATCTTGCAATTTTTTCTTTAATAAATTTTTTTTCTGGTAATATTTTTAAATGCTAATTGTTTTAGTAATAAAGATTTTGATTCTAGTGCTGTTTTATCTATAGTATAGTATACCTATAGTATAGTGTACTATATTAAAATTCTCAATGAAAACTTTTTTTTTACGATAAATTTTTTTAACAGAATTAAATTTTATTTGAATATTTTTAAAAAAAATTTCTGATACAAATTATAAACTATGATAAGGGTTTAAATTAAAATATTTATCAAATTAAAAAAATTATTAAGAAAAATTTTTTTTCATTTAAAATTTTTTTAATGTAAAATATTTTTGAGGAATATATAATAATATCAATAAATTATAATAGCTAGCTTTTGAGATTACTGATGAGTAACATAAAAAATAACATGAAAATTTTTATTATTGAAAATTTTTTTTAATGAAAATTTTTTTATCTTAATTTTATTTTTTCATGGCCTAACATTCAAATTGAAATAATTGTTAAACTGAAGTTCAATTAGATGATTTTTAGGTGATCAAAAACATTGTTTTTCTGAAAAACATTTGAATTTGTAACAAGTGTTTGAAATTTGAACAGAGCTTACTTGTTCGACCTTACTTGAGTGACGCACTGCGTACACTCATATGAACAATCTAAAGTGTTTGATTTACGTTGTTATATATAAATTATAAAATAAAAACTGTTTGAATTGTGATAAAACTAAAGAGTGCGATAATCCAGGTCATGTACAAGAACAATTAAACAATTGAAAAATAAACAGAAAAACCTCTGATATATAATTAACCTTAGACTTTATAGTATGTTTCTAATAAACTGACAAATTTTCGGTAATTTGGATCAATGAACTTCTCTACCTTGATACACGCATGCAATAATAAAATTTAGATGGTAACCCGTTGTTTGGAAGTGTCATAAATCAAACAACACCCGAATCGAGCATATATAAGTATTCAGTGAACTTATCTGTGCTTTAACACAATAAATATAGTATCAACACTAATCCGGACATAAAATTTATTATTATTAGTTTAATTTAATTAAATCCAACAACAAAAACTGCGACAATATGTGTATGGACGATATATGCGGGTAATTATAAAATCGAAAAGGTAACGAACCGGTTAAATATTTTCAAATCGCGATTATCACGCATATTTATGTTAAATAATTATAAGGAAGGAATATTATTATTTATCCATAAATTAAGATTTGATGAAGATTGGTCGAAAGAAGTAGAAAAAAATATACGTATACAGAGATAATAAATCGGGGTAAGTATTTATAAGGCCACGACCGATTGGTAAGCAAATTTACATAATATAAGCGGTTATCAAACAACCTATCATGATATTTAACCTGTATATTATGTACAGTGTAAGGTACTTGGCCTCTTACGACATTAAAGTTATAAGAGCAACCAAAGATTTAATATGAGCTCAAAAGCTGGTTTTATAAAGACCCACGACGTGTAAACATTCGGATGGTTCTGAAAAATGGATTTTATATCTCATTTCACTATTCCAATATCCACTTTATATATTGTGGCACGTTATGCACTCGACAGAGGACTAAAGCGCTAGAGACTGTTCCAAGTGTGAAAATTTTGGTAATTCTCACTATAGCTTGTACGGATCAGGTTCTTAAGATAAGAGAAAATTCTGAAACGAAATAGATGCGGGAAAGACCCTCCATCTAATACCCAAACAAAAATTTTCTTGTAAGGTCCCTCTGTCCAATACTGTTCGACCGAACTGTAAGTACGATACGGTGCATTAAGCTTCTGAGAAGTGCAAGCAATAGGAAAAATTCAGTTTCCATTTAAATTTACGAGTTTTTCTTAACAAGAGGTTATTGATGAATAAAGCGTTGATACCAACCCATAACATGTCTAGAAGGTTAGCTCAAGCCACAGTTATCAGTAATTCAGAAACTCTGCTTAAGAATTTTAGATGTTCGTTTAATGTCTCTACAACTATCACTAAGTAATCGAAGTATACAAAGACTTATCTATGCAAGTCATTTGGGAAGCAATATACCATAGTCTGATAACCATTACAGTAAATTGGTATAATGGATGTTCAGCGACAGTAAAGACATATCCTTCAATCTCTTATATTTAACTTTGCCAGAAGGTGTCTTTGAGATCAATCTATATAGATAAAGTTAGTTTTGTAAGACGCTCCAGTTCTATCACCGTTATCGCACCGTACTGTAATCGGGAAACTCTTCCAACTGGCCACTTTCGGCTATGACCCCTAATGAGAGGTTTCGATCGATTTATTTGCAATTTCATCATCAATGCGCACACCTTTTATTATATTCCTTATAGGTTTTGCATTAGTATCATCAACAGAATGTTTTAATAGTTGTGTTCGTGGAGGTGATATAACATAGTGGAATTCTAAATGAAAACAGAATCTCGTAAGGCCAACCATGACATGGAAGAGCGAATGGCGTTAGTAGTTTTATAAATGAACTTGAAATACTTAAATATGTCATCGTGTAACACTAAGCTATTTACCTTACGATCGCAACATTAAAAAAAACGAAAACATGCCGATATATGCGAATACACAAAATAAGCGCGACCTTGAAAATGTAAATTTAATTTACAACTACACAAAATAACTAAAAGTGCGAATTAATTAGATTAAAATATATAATTTAGCGACATGTTACATAGACCGACTGACAAACATATATACTATATGTCTTCCAAAACAAACAAAACAGCTTTTTGCGCGCTTTTTTATTTTGGGGGTCAGGTTAATTTGCTTTGGAATTATTTATACATTTCGCGGGTGCATATTGATATATTTTTTATTGGAATTTCGACGAGCGGCATAATTATTGTTTGCTCAACGATTTTTTTGCTGTCGGCTTACAGGTCGTTGTTAACCGCCCAAGTGGCGCAGTGGTTAAAGCTACCGGGTTCGAATCCCGATTCGGGACAAGATGCAAATGGGTTTTTCACCTTCGATCGTTTGGTCGGTGCGATCGGTGTGCAAAATGAACATATATCTGGATCCCCTGTCGTGTTTAGAATCCATGAACCGACCCATCTTCCATGTCCGTACTATATAGGCTGACATGGAGCTATGTAATGCGCAGATGATACTACGAAAAAAACTCGAACCTATAGCCGTACGTAGAGTGGTATCACAACGGACCAATCGCTGGTCTAAGTGTGCGATAGCATCAAGTATCTCTTTCACTCCGTTGCCATTTAATCCAATCACACAGACATCAAGTTGATTGGATTGTTGGAATAAGATATTGTCTTAAGGTGTTTCACTTCTACGAAGGATGTATTCCAACATTTGAAAAGTATCGGGAACATCTTCTCGTCAAACACCAGAAGTAATTGCAAAACATCATTGTGATTGCAATACTGTCAGTTTTGACTCAAATGGGCTGCCTTTATCAGTTGTAATCTCAAGGGGTATTCCAAGGGGTGTTCGAACCTCGATGATGGACTGGTTGTGTCTTGATGTGCCTTTGCACTTTGCTAGCTTGATATCCAATGCAACCACGCACCCAATTTGTAACGTCAGCGTTCATGTTCGGCCAAACATACCGATTTGAAATTAATTTATGTGTAGCACGCATGCTTGGATGAGACAGACTATGTAGTGCGCTGAAAACTACTTGTCTCTGTTACAATTGAACTAATGGTCGATGAACTCCTGTTGATGTCTCGCAATATAATTTAATATCGGATTGGATGGTAAGTTCCAGTTTAAATTAAGAACTCGCGGGGCGAGATGAATTCTCGATCATTTCTCTTAATTCATCATCAGACTCTTAAGCCTTGGCTAAATCATTAAAATTTAGCCTAGAAGTTCTGTCTATACAATCAACGTGATCACACGGTCGTGACAAAGTGTCTGCGACCACGTTGTGCTTGCCTACTATTTGTTGTACGTCCGTCGTAAACTGGACGATATAGTCTAATTGTCGAGTCTGCCGTGGACTCTTATCACTCAGGGAGGTTATTGCCGTGGTAAGAGGCTTTTGATCGGTGTATAAATGGTAAATTGCCTTCCTTCTACAAAATATGTAAAATGTTTTATTGCTAAATAAATAGCGAGTTGTTCTCTGAATATTTCATTTCTGCTGTTGATAATTTTCGGTAAAAAAATCCTAAAGGTTGCCAACATCCGTTATTTAATTGTTGCAACACTGCGCCAACGAGAACTTTTTACTGTTCTTATCGGCATCTTATTGAGAATGCCAAGTGTGTGTGAATAGGAGACAGCAATCTGGTTAATTTTGGAATGAATCTGTGATAACAATTGACCATTCCGACGAATCGCTGAATTTGTTTAATCGATGTTGGAGCAGGAAATTCATTTATGGCTTCAACTCGCCTTGGCGAGGATAGTATTATATGATATCTGCAAAAATGTGTTGGCTGAGGAACTCTAGAGCGGATATTCCGAATTCACATTTTGAAATTTGAAAGTTTATTCCACTGTGAGACTGTGTTCAAATCACTGTTTGAGATGAAGTTTGAGGTCTTCCTCGTTTTCACTTGCCACAAGAATGTCGTCTATGTAGACGAATACATTCATGAAGCGTTGAAATGTGATTCCTTTGTGAAAAAACCGCACGCGAATTGCCCTCATTGCTGAATTGTTGTACCCTTAAGACATTAGCCTTCCACCATCAGTCTACAAATGCTGTCTACAAATTGAGCTGTCTTCCTAGCAAGAACTGCTTTATTTCTTCTTGCAATTGTCACCCGAGTCTGCGCTTCATTGTAGGCCAAATTTCGTTCCTGAACAGCAAGACGTCACTCCTCATAAAACCAATCATTTTTGGGCGTAGTTTTCACTATACCGAAAATTTCTTGGGCCGCACCGACAACCGCGGTTTCAATACTTCCTAGACACTGTTCACTTCAGATATATATGAAGTGTGTGACGTCGTGTAATTTTATTTCAATCCCGTGACCTTCATATATTTATATGGAGTCTGATCTAATTTGTAACGCAAATCTATATCGGAGAAGTGCATTATGTATGACTCACATATAAGACGATTATAATTAATCTTAACATATATAATAGCATATAATTGGAATGTTTGCTTTTAATTAAAAATCAGGCATGTTCGAGTCTTACATATGAAATATAAGATGAAACCAATTTCTTAATTTGTTTTTGTCTTTTTGTGTACTCTCAGCTATAGGTCAGACACAGTATATAACTACACTATATGTGTGATATAAATTGTGGGCTGTGGTGATTTAAATTAATTAATTAATTAATTAATATTTATACATTTATAACAATCAAATTTAATTACAAAGACGAGTGGTGAAGTTTTCTATTGGGTGAACGAACAAAGTACTGAGAATAATATCTTGTATGAATGACATAATTGGGACGCCGTAACCGACTACATACGAGTACATATAAGATGTTTAATCAAAATACTGCACACATATATTCAATAATTTAATTATAATTACAGAAATATATCTTCAATTGGTGTTTGTGATGTTCGAAGGAAGTGCACTGATCTCGTTATTGCCGCGCGCCGCTTATAATCATAAACTCTGATCATTCGTTGTTGTTGTTGTAAATATATACAATGAAGTCATGTTTATCTTATTATATCGCGATTTCAAATCTTATCTCAAGGAAAGTTGTATTTTCTGTTTTATATTGAGATGTAACAAGTGTAATGTTAAGGTCGAATCGAGATAAATAGAAATATGTAACAAATATGTGTTAAGTGCACATAGTCAATGACGGTTAATTGTATAAGTGTCTATTATGCACTTGAAGTATTTAAAATAAAATCTGGAACTCTGGCCTGAAATTGCTTGGACCTTAAATCTTACATACTCGTATAGATGAATTTCTTATATTGAGCAAAATTCGTACCAGACCTCCAAAGCGTCTATCTCAACACGATGTCATAGTGGTCAGATTTCAGGCTGCCTTATGTACTTATCCATTTCTGAGCCACAACTGCAAAGTGACAAGAAGTACAACAGTGGCAGATATTGATTTAATTTAACTCCAGGTGGCATTAATTGACAGCTAACAGGAAAGTATATTCTATGTAATGTCGTTTCGCTGGACCAGTTTCGATCTGATGACGTCTTCAAAAAGATCCATACCTCATTGATCATTCATATATGGTATGTGTATGACGAATTCGTGTAGATGGTTGCGAAACACATCGGTCCATGACTATATGATAATAAGTTGTATGATGTTTAGTGAACTAGATTTTGGAATGCATTGAACTACAATTGAAAATTTGGACTGTACCGTTACTGAAAAATGATGTTCGAATTCTGTAAACAATCGCAAGCTTGTTGACATTTTAAATAGTCAACCCAGCGATCCAACCAGATTTAGTCACCTCCTATATACGACAAGCTCTCGATACTGTGGTGGTATTCTATGGGTCTCAGGTTTCGTTTAAAATATTTACGGAACATGGCTACTTCCACCCACAGGGCTGCCCCCACCCACACACATACCGAGTTCTATTCAATCACGAGATTGGGAATTTATTGCAAATTCTTGATATCGTGCATGAAATTAAAGGACAGCGAGTACTCTGGCTCGGTAACGTTCTGCGTGCTGATCCGAAACGAATGACACAACGATCTTTGAAGGGAGAGCCGCTTTTCGGTACGTGAAGAGGTCGCTGTCGGCGATCTGGCATCTTCTAACTGCTTGGACTGTACCGTTACAGTATGAAGATCTGGCTCGTGATTGAAACCGTTGGAGTCAGATTGATGTCACGGTTCGGGCCAACAATGGCCTGTAAAAACCGAAAAAAAACAATCGCAAGGTAAAAAAACTGTTCTTGATAAGAAATGCATCTTGTATAAGAATATAATAGGCCCGAAATGATCGCATCTCGAGTGGCTTTTTTCAAAGAAGTTACAGGATTGCATAATCAACTTTGATATAATGAGGTAGAAGCCTTTTGGTGAATCTCGACGCAGTATACTCGACACATAACAGGATCTTATAATCTTCCTACTATTCCACGGGGTCACTGGCTGTTAATTAAATACTTCCATCCTTTTATTAATCTATTATAGATCACAACCCGAGATTGATTGACTCAGAGCTCTTAATTTATGAAGTGGCTACTAATGAAACTGTCCTGTTTTGTCCTTATTCGAATGATATATAGCGAAATGAATACAACCTCAAGGAAATGTAATATAACATCTGTCTTACGGTGCTCGGAGAAGAATCACAATGGAGACTTCCAAGACGAATTTTGTTCAAATCGACCAGCTTTACTCTGAAATAGTGCCATTCCCTATACGATAATGGACTTGAAACTACTATGAGTCTTTAAACTGGTCATATTTCACTATTACCAGACCAATGGTGGTTTATCTTGACGTGGTGGATTATATACACAATAAAGTATAATCCACAGCATTAAGACTGGATGCAACGAAACCCCACGGGGCTTAATGGAATAGTTGTAGATAATTAATTGGGAAATTATATTGCAGCCTCATGTGCAGCATATTGCAGCCTCATTGTTACATTGTTAAATATCGTCAAAAATATGGTAGCCAACAGGCACAGTTTGACAGCATTTTTCTGCCACTGATCAACCACCCAAACGTTAAAATGAACTGGTTGAATCGAACGTCGAAAGGGACTAGCGAGAATCCAAATGTGTCGTAGCGTCACCGAACTATCATTAGATTTGCATTAGTTTACGTATATATGGTAGTCGGTAGCCAAGCAGTCACTCGAATGGTTGACACTGAACCTGATTTTTGATGATCAATTGGGGAATGGAAAAGCCACACGAGATCCATGAAACGCCATTGCAAGACCAAAGAGTGATTGTTTGGGCCGAAATTTGCGCCAAAACAATCATTGGATCATATTAGTTCAGAGAGACGAAGCATTCGATGAAAATCGATATCTTGGCTGATTATGACTACCTTGATCTTCAGATTTGACTGCTCAACAGCAAAGCGTACATCAGCAAATCTTAGCTATCGACGAGCTCAAGGATAACATATATCATGAAGTCATGTTTATCTAATTATATGTCACGATTTGAATGGAACTCTGGCCTAAAATTACTCGAACCTTTGTGTCATATATATCATAGCGTTTAAATCTTACACAGTTGAATTTCTCATTGGGCAACAGGCGTACAGAGCTGTATTGGATCTTCAAGCAACTGATGATCGAATATTACCTCGCTGTGCGTGAATAGCCAATAAGTACCACAATGGCAGATATTCGGTATCCGCAAGGAAATATAAATCTGTCCTTGATAGGAGACGATCGGAAAATCACAACTCGGTTCGATTGTTCTAAAGAATTACTGGATTGCATACCATACCTTATAACCTCGATAACTGCTACTTGATACCATGGGATGAAAACCATTGTGGCAATATCGATGCGGTATTCCATATATAACAGGACTCTATTTAGGATCTTCTTACGGTTCGACATGTGTTAAATAACAAATCTACTATTGAATGTAATAATTCAGAGTTCTTGTATTTCGGAAGGGGTACTACTGGAACTCTCTGCTCGATCTTACTCGAAAATCTACTCGATCTTATTGAAATGCTGAAATAAACTTGATCCTAAAGACAGTAAAATGGTCGCGATAAGTTCAATTTAGAAGTGCCAATGATGATGCTTAAAATTCCTGTTTTGGATGGCACAACAATCCAAGAAGTCAATAATAGATTTGAAACTACCATAAGCGAGGTAAATTGGAACAGGTGGCTCTCATTCCTGTGAATTATGATTGTACTTGAAGTAAACCAATGAAGACTTACTGGTCATATTTAACCATTGCCAGACCCATGGTCCGTTATCTTGATGTGGCGGACAATATACTTAATAACGAATAACCCAGTCCGACTGACACAACACTATTAGTCGTTTGGTGACGAATTGTGTTGAGCACGAGACCGTGAACGATCGTCAACATGAATCAACGACCAGTACGTTCAATGAACAGGGAAATCGGTGGAACTGAGAGCGCTGGAAACACTTTGTGGCGCATTTTGAAGAAGGATTTGCTTCTATAAAGTGCAATTAACACAAAACTTACTGCCGACTGTCCAACAGTTTCTCTAGAATGGTTGACACTAAGTCTGATTTTTAAAGCAGATTTTAATGAACGATTTCACACTCTTTGACAGTTGCAATAAGCAAAATTTCCACATTTTTAGGCGACGGAAAATTCAAACGTGATCTGTAAAATGCCACGGATGACCCAAAAGTGACAAAATGGGCCGGTATTTGTGCCAAAACCATTGGGCCATATTTTTCATATAAAACAAAACAGTCGATGAAAATCTATATCGGTGGATTTTGGCTCATTATGTCTCATTATGTTGACCCTTACTGGTGACCATTGACTGGACACCCAAATTTCCAGATTTAACCCCTCGAAACTTACTAGACCATTTATTTTACATACCAACATAAAAGATGGCGCACTCGTTACTCGATTGTAGTGTCAGGTATATAAAGTCGATGAAGCAGCATGACACTTATTTGGACGTTGAAGAAATGAAGCTGCTATTGTTCTGGTTCGTGACGATACCACTCCAAGAAAGTTCTATGCAATTCGAATATTCTCTGGCATCCTCACGGAGACAGTGGCCGGTTTTGCGATTCTTGAAATTCATGTGCCTCAACATCTTTAAGACAGATTTTAGGAGTCCGAAAGGAGGCTCTCCCTTCTGAGATCGCTGTATCATTCGGTTCGGAAATCATTTGTGTCTTGGTCTAAAAAACCAGAGATCAGATATTTGGTTTTATCTCACTCAGTTGCCATTTAATCCAATCACACAGATATCGTCTGCATATGCAAAAAATTGATTGGATTGTCGGAATAAGATATTTTGTCTTGAGGTGTTTCACTTCTACGAAGGTTGTCGAACACCAGAAGTAATTGCAAAAGTTCTCGATAGTCTGTTCTCAACATTGACACAACATTGTGTCTGCGTTACTGTCATTCTACACAGATGTACGTATTTGTTTGGCTTTCCTAAATATTCAAGAGCATACCAAAGTCTTTCTCGATTGGTTGAGTCATATGCTTGCTTCAAATCTCGGAATACCTGGTGTACACCGCGAGTTGCATAGTACGTGGAAAGTATCATCCGTAGCGAGTAAACTTGATCAGTTACAGAGCTATACCGCGATTATTCTCGCACTTCAAGCGATTACCCTTCTTGAATATTGGGCATATTGTCCAATTCTGGCCAATTGAATCAAATTGAACAGAAAGTTTTGACTCTATTTTTAGCTCTTTGTTACAATATACACAAATTGCGCGCGAATTGCTGATAAATCATCATATCACAACATTTCACCGAAATGAATCATTTTACTCGACATATATAACTATTACTCTATTTTCAAGGTCAATCAACTAATCAGCATCATATTATATATTTCTTATGAATAATCTTCAATTCAATATATTCTTCGGAACTAAAATAATTTGATTCTTCCGGTGTTTTCGGCGAAACGCATATATAAGCCATCATCAGCGCGACATTATTATAAATTCAAGCGAACTGACAACGACAACAAATAATTTACTATATAGTAAATCAAATATTTACTTATTTACTATAATATATAATAAATACCTTTATATATGTACGACGACACAATAACAACGATTAAGCGCGACGAAAGAGTAAGAAAACTAGTAACAATACGCGACCGCGACCGCGAGTACTTACAAACACATTAATGTAATTGTTTAGTGATATAAATTAGTGGAGAAGAACAAATACTGTTTTGTTTTGTTTTACTAAGCTAAACAAAACTAATTTCTATAAATTTAAATCATTATTCATCATCAACATCCAGTCGCGAATGAATGTGTGCTGTAACGTCTTGTTATTGTGTCGAAGAAAGTGAAAAAAAAAATTTATTTTTGTAAATAAATTAGAAAAAAAATTAAATAAATTACAAAAGTGTTAATTAATAAATTAAATATATAGATAATTTGTGAATTTGTGTGCAATTGTTTAAATCGTGTACCATGTTTGTGATAAAGCTAAAAAAAATCGTTATACTAAAACTGTTTCTTATCAACTACTGTGCTCTAGTCAATTTGGCCGTCATCGATCCAAAGTGAGTGCCCGTCCGCGACATTAATACAATGGCAATAGATAAACGATGTTGTTCAACTTGAGTGTATATATAGTGTTTTTGGTTAGTTCTCGAGATTCGCGGTTTCACCTTGGCTAGATACCTTGAACGAAATTCGAGCCTTGCCGTTAACTGTTTGGCTATGTCGCGTCATTTTGTATATTGTTCGTTTCGAATCGAAAAAAAATTTGTAAAATTGTAAAACTATCGGAACTATAAACTAATTAAATATTCGTCAGAATTAACAATCAAGTTCACGTTTGTTTGTATATAAGCCGAGTTTATAAGTACATAATAAGCGTTCGATTAAATAATTTGTTGTCGTGACGTAAGCTCATTTAAAGGGAAAATTATAAGATTCGGAAATTATTTTCTGCTCGATTGACTCACTATAATATATTGATTGGAATTTTGCGTGTCATTATGTGATTTAGAATGTGAGATAAAACCAGGGCGTAGAACCGGGTGCGAAGCGCGGGCTAAATCTGGTCGTATACAGGATAGTAGGCCAAATAGCCGACTTCACCTTACTTGAGGCAGTGTTAACCGACACTCAATATAGTATAGATTTTGTCGCTTTGATTCGCTTCATTATAAACATTGAGCCAACATCCGAATGACGGCTTCCAATATCCTTTATTCTAGAGTCTGGCCGTGATAAAAAACGATCGCAGTGATCAACTCAAATGCATTGCTTCACTCGCTGTTTGGCAAGAAGCTCTATCTGGATGGAAGTCATTGAGGTTACATTTGAACTATTGGTCAGGACGTAATGACAATTCTTGAACTCTCGGTTCCTTACTTACGATACGCCAAGTTATTGCATAGGTCATCATCTCGGTCAATACCAACGCTCTAGGTCAATATCATTCAGTTTGAAAACATTTCGTAATTCGTTCTTAAATCTCGGCTTCATGGGCTATGCCTATCAAGCTCGTCTACGCACAAAGAGTCCAATTAACCTATTTCAGGTGATAAACTATAGCACCATGTTTTGACTACTTCAACATCTCCTTCGAAGTCTCCAACCTTCAACACTAAAATTCTGCTTACATGCTTTGATCTACCTTCTGATTACTTTGTTTCAGAGGGCAGACGGTATTGGTCGATTTGCATAGTTCAGAGTTAAAAATTCTGCTGTGAAGCTTATAATTCATAAACCTATATGCTCACAACATAGTCCCCTCCTTAAAATGTCTTGCTTAACTCGAATATTTCCTATATAGTGTGACATACTTTACCAATGAGTTGAGATCCAACGCGTGCAGTCTGAAAATATATTTCAGATCTTCACAAACGATTAACGATGTGTTCCTTTTTGGCTTTTGGAATCAATATTTGTTTGGTCCTGGTCAATGTAGGTTGACGATCCTCCGAAAGTGTAATTTCTTAACTTCTCCCATGGTTCACTAAACTGGTACGGTTCGCTACCCTGATAGATATATAGAAACGATACGATAACAGCGACGATTATCATATTTACATTATAGTTGTTGTTGCTTATGCATATATGAAGAAATTCTACTTTTACCACTTGATAATGTGAAGGCCAGACAAAGCGACGACTTAGAAAACAAACAATAATGAATAAGAAAACTCGTTCAAGATGAATTGACGTAATCGGTTGTGCGATGCTGTTTAAACATGATCGCGTGTATATACGGAAGGTACATGAATTGAAGATGCACAAAAGTCTATTATAATATATTTGGATTGAGTTGTTTTTGTGTCAAAATGACAAACGTGATTAGATAAAAGATAGCCCGTGATTTGATTGCAGTATAATGACCGCACACGGACACAATAGAATGATAACGATCTTCCATTCAAATGCATAATTTACAACACGTCTTATCTATATTTTCAGCTTCGAAGTAATATGGAACATTCCAACCTCGATGTGTCATCAGTATGGTATACGATTCACAAATATAACCCAAGAATATGGAATCGAACAAAACGAGAACGATAATTTTCGTGGCAACGTACTCAACATATTGTACGATCCGGGTAAATTTCCAGCCCTGCTCGAAAACTCGTCGGGCCATCTGATAAAGCGTAACGGTGGCATACCACAATTGGGCAATTTATCGGAACACCTGGAAATGTTTCGCGAACATTTGGCCCACCTAATACCAAATCGCCGTTTCAATGGCTATGCCATAATTGATTTTGAATCGTGGCGGCCAATATTTCGACAAAACTTTGGTACGCTGCAACCATACAAAAACCATTCGTTTAAATTGGAACGCGAACGTCATTGGTTTTGGTCGCAAAAGCAAATCGAAACCGAGGCAGCCAAGCAATGGGATCATACCGCACCACCGTATATGCGCGAAACGTTACGTATTTCACAGGAAATGTATCCGAATGCGAAATGGGGTTACTACGGTTTTCCGTATTGTTTCAACAAAGGTGGGGAGCGCCAGTGCCCGAACGAAGTAAAACAAGAGAATAATAAAATTCAATGGCTGTGGGATAATATCGATGCACTATACCCATCTGTATACCTATCGGAAAAGATTGATCCCGCCAAACGAGCTGGTCTCGTGGCGGGACGAGTGCGCGAAGCTAGTCGCGTATCGCAGCGGGTGACACACTCGATTAAGCCAAAAATTTACACGTACCTAAGGTATTGCTATACCGACTCGCGCAAATTTTTAACCGAAAACGATTGGCTCAATTCGATCAAGGAAATGAGACGAGAGGGTTCCAATGGAGTCATTATATGGGGCAGTAGCTTTGACCTAAACACAAAGTAGATATATACCGATTTTTAAATAATTTACAGGGTGACTAACGAAATCGTTTTCTTGTGTATATTTTTTTCAGAGCAAAGTGTCTGAAATTCAAATCATACGTCGAAGACACCCTTGGCCCAATTGTGTTATCAGTGCGCGAACCACGTTATTTGGTTGGTGAGATAAACATGTCGGATGCGAGGCAATAGCAGCACCGGTTACTATGAATATACAATTTTAGCTTTATGTGTCATTGTGTCCTACTATTCCTAATATACTATATAGTGTAACTATTTATAAACTGAAAACTATAAAATAGTTTTATCGTATAAAATTGTAATTGTTGTTGTGAATAAATTATTTTTAAATTATTGATAAAAAAATTTATAGTTTTTTGTTCGCTATACACTATCGAGCTGGTATTTATGCGAGTGTACATTTCTTAATTATTAAGATGTTTTTGTAATGACCTATTTTATACAGTATATGCACTATCGAAGAACGACGAGCGTATAACAATTTACAAACGGAAAAAATATTGGTATAATTTTTTAATTCGCCCGAATGTATGCTAAAACGTGTACATGTAAACCAGATTGTGTATAACACTTTTTCATGAATAGTTTTTCCAATTGGAATTTCATGGTAAGGTGACCAGACATATTTTTTTGAGTATATACAATTTTGTGAGAATATGCAAGTCTGAATTTTTGGGCAATTACATATGTTCTTTTGATCAGTTAAGATTTGTCAACGAGTGGAAACCGGTCGTACTGAATAGATAAGATCGAACAAAGGTGAAGAAGGGAACAATGGATAAATAATGAATGTGACAGTTCGGTCGATTTGAGCTAAGTGCGTAGACACAGGTAGAGATCTAACAGGAATCTTGATTCAGGAACGGTGTATTCCGTCCTAGTAAAATGATGTATACTGAGGCTGGTCGGATGTAAATCCAGGAAGCGTGATTTTAAACTGAAATGGCTTGGACTAGGTAGTTCTTACTTAGTTCATGGGTACTCAAGAAACATAAATAGAGAACTATTCGAACTTTATCTCAACAAGTAATTTTGATATTCAGCAATAAAAATTAATGAATGAGACCAAAGAGGTCTGGGATATTTTGGTGAACTATGAGTATTGGCAAATTGAGAAAACAGATTAGATAACTCTCATGCTATGAAATTAGGTTAAATAAAAAACTGTCTACATTTATCGAAGATAATATTAGGCATCTTATTATAGTAAAAGACATCGAAACAGCCTCATGGCCATCGCTAACTTTCGTCAGTAGTTATTAGCCTTACAATCATTTTTAGGTCTTTTCCATATTTAGGTCGTTCCGTTCACCGCGTGTATTTGGGAACCTATAACTATGAGTGTGATCGGATGAAACGGCGAGTCTGCTGTCGCTTGATCTCTAATCAGAAGATGTATTGCGCTCACAATCGCTCGCCTCGGTATTAGATAATGATTCTAGGACTGCTGATTGGATATGATAAACGTTCTTTGAAGGTTTGCAAGCAGTGTAAGGGAAGGAAAAAGTAAACTTTGAACGCTTTCTATGCTCCTGTCATTCTCTACACAAACTGCATTGCCTTAAATTATGTCTAGCTTTTGAGGATAACAAAAAATTCAAAGTCTCGGGCATAATGGGCTCGAACGTTAATAATATAGAAGCAAGGAAGCTCCAAGTATCTTCATCTCTAATCCGAAGATGTACCGTACACAGTCACTCGCCTAGTGAGTAGATAGTGATTCCAGGACTTCTGATTATCTAAATAAATTAGAAGAGGAGTTCGTTTTGTCCGCATGGTCTCAAGTATCAAAGTTTATTTCAAAAACTACTGTACGTCGTTACGATTGAATCTGACTAGTGACAGGTCATACATGCTTAAACTTGAGGTGTAGTAACTATACGCTACTCTCTTTTAGGTTGAACTTGGGACAATATTGAGAGCGGTATTATTGAGCGCTGTCATTCCGTGTTGTTTTGTGTACTGTTAAAGATTGTCAGCATTTTTGACTTAATTGTTTATGACTGGTGAAAATAAAGAACTGAATTAAAGCCGCGGCTAGACAGTCCAATGTAATTAACAAAGTTATAGTATTGGAAGTACTCCGTTTGCATATCTTTCAGACAGGTATGGATGTCGGTCATGTCTCTCGACGCATTAATTGGAGACGGACAGTAATGGTGTCATTGGGATTGAGTAGGTATTAATAAATGATACTCAGCTAATTCTGCCATATAGAGAACCATGAAATCTCCAATTTCCAATGTAATGATTCAAAAGCTAAACGTCTCATACTACATATCGCAAGTGAAAAACTGCCGTTCAACGCTCATACGCTTTAACTCATATGTATACAACTAAGTAATAATGGCTTGCTGGTTCGCAAGTTCTACTTTTGATCGACATGCCCTGCTTACGATAAATAATTTTGGCTTTCTACTATGCGTTTCTTTTTCGTGGTGATATTTTCCATTCGTCTTGCTGAGCCTTAAGGCAAAATGTGATCTTGATATCTGGTAACTCTATACAACCAATGGCAATTGATTCCAACACTGTTCTCTATGATACTCAGCTACAAGGATTACAAATTAATGGGGTGGTCAATGATTTGGACTGAGCTTTATGGTGTTTGTTTTTAGATTCATATCTATAAGTTGGCAACACTGTTTTGTTTGACAACCGATTTAATATCTGGCTTTTGCTTTGTCATTAGATTTATTTGCCATTTCATAGTGAATAGACTCACGCCGGAGTAACGCTTACAAATTGTTGAATTTTTATATCAAAACAATGGTTCTGTTTGCCGAAAACATCGTACGTTCCGTGCAAATGGATCGTTTTGGCACCACGTTTCCTCTAAATGATAAGAAGCAGCCATAAGACATCGTACAGTGAGTACCGATCAAGCGAGAGACGCTGTTCAGCGTAACATTGAGGTAGGCTAAAATCAATCAATTCGATGTCGTTCTCAGCAACTGGTGGATGTGTCCATGCAGTAAATGGAAGATTTTCTATGAGGATCTTGGTTTACTTGCTTATAAAATTGAACCATCGTACACACCGCCAATTCCAAACATAATTTTATTCAACATGTTATGTTAAATGACGAAGCATACTTTTGGTTTTTTAAATGTATATGTAAAATTGTCGCATTTGGAGTGAAGATAGTCAACAAGCATTTGCCAAAACGACATTACATCTATAGTGAAAATTACTGTTTGGTGCGCTTTGTGGACCGGAATCATTGGTCTTCCAAAACGATGATGGGCGAAATATTACAGTCAACAGTAAACAATGATTTCAAACTTTTTCGTCCCCCAATTGGCTGGCATAAATTTAGCTGGTATGTGGTTCCAATAGGACGGTGTCACATGCCACACGCGAGGAATATAATTAATTTACTCTAAGAAACATTTGAGGACTAACTTCACGTAATGGTCCTGTTAAATGACTATTGCTTTGGAGAGTGAGTGAAAATTAGACATCAAATTGTAAACCTGTAAAGAAGAAAACATTTTGTGAGACCAGAGCTTATTGAACTTATTGAACATGTCAAGGTCTACTTCAGTATAAATGGGGCATCGATAACTTATGTTGCCTATCTAATGTCATCCTTAAAACAAGAGTACACCAAAGGTTTCACTTCTTTCTAAGCTATAATACACGTATATACTTTGAAGGTCTCCTGCCCTTCATATTCTCTTTAAACAGACTGTATTGAATCGTGTCTAGGTTTCGAGGATCAACTAATGACCATGAATATAGTTTATATGTACTGGATGGATCAAAACATTTCAAGTCTAGTGACGAATCCTGGGTTTGAACGTTCTAATATAGGAGCAAGGAAACTTCAAGTTCGAGCACCAGTTCAGCTCTAATCTATCTAATATTACAGAGATCACCATAATTGGAACACTGAGATACAGCATCAAACTCTAGGATGCTATACGTAAAAGTTTACGCCATTCGATCACATGGCGCATCACAATAATTAGCCTACTTTCAAGGAGTTGATCACTCGATCATATACATATACAGACATACGATCAATATTCAAATATAACAGAAATTAATTTTTCGAATCGATATTTATAAAAACCCACGAACCATCATTATAAGTGTGAAAAGTGCTGTATCACAACAAGAAATCTCATTTCCATTATGGATGATTTATTGCCGTAAATTATTTATCCCATTATATACCGATCGTAACGTATCGATCTATTCAAATTTCATTTATAATATTAAAAATCGATTGATAATTGATTAAATTTATTGTGAAAACAAATGATGAAATCCCGCAGTGATAACCAACATCTTAAAAGACAACAACAACAACAACAACCACAATACTCAAGACGATTTATTAGTTGGTTTTTTGTTGTTGTTCCATTCTATTTATCTTATTTCTTTGTGTGATCATATACATATACCTTCGCGCAAGTACGTTCATATATTGAGAAAAGATCAACGATCAACGCGCGATCATCAATGTGTAAATTGATTTGGAAATTGAATTTTATTCCAATCAACTCTGTGTATAAATTTTGTTGTTGTTCCGCGGCTTTGCATAATTGCACCGGACGAGCTGGATATGTATGTGGTACGATCGTGAAAAGAAGAGAAAGGTGTTTCCCTATATATAGATCCATGATATATCTATATATAGGGTGGTTCGAACAGACTGTTATTTCACATTCGAGCTCGGAGTCAGAATTCAATCATCCGATTAGTATAGTGCTGTGCTGAGATTCTTGAACCATGTTGAGAAGGGGTGTGTCTCTATATTTCAACTGAATATAATATCATGTCTTTTAGTTCAACGCATCAATATCATGTTTCATAACATAAGGTAGTTTCGGTTTCTCTTACCCACCTAAACAGTCCGTTACATTTCTTATATATCAGCTGTCATAACTTGATTACGCCAGCACAATGTCAAATAGGTTACGTATTAATTGCTACTCATGCACACTAGTATCGATCCATCAGCTCGAAGATGTATGTGAGCTCAATGGCTTTATAAATTATGCTGCTTTAACCACGGAAACTCCAACCAGCAGAGTCAAACTCCACTCTATATATGTATCATCCAGCTTGAATGTCTCAGTTCCCGATGGTAACCCGGTAAATACCGAAGATTTTCATTTCATTGTTGTGTTGATCTTTGAACATTCAATTCGCTTTTTTCTTACATTGGTCTCACTCATCCTGTATCTCTGCAGAATTGAGAATTTCAAATGAGCTCGATCATTGATGTCTACACTATATAAACCAGCTTCTTCATAACATCACAAACCGATCCTGCTTTTTAAATTTGAGAGGTTCGACACACTTCAACCATTTACATTTTGGGTCCTGTTTTTTGGATCCTGGGACCCAAAAAGGAGTTTTGTATTATGCCTATAGTGATTCTGGCCACATAATCGTTCTACTCCTGAGTTAGTTGATCTTCGAAGATTTTAGTCAATCTGTCCATAGAATCGATGAACACAGTATTTTGCTACAATCACTATAGCCGGAAATATATCACGCATATCCGGACGTGGGAGCAAATATCGGAGAAGAAAATTTCACCTGGAGAGTGATCAATATACATAAGACTATGTTACAAAGTAGCCAGGTATCATACTCCGATCACAACTAAGACACGATCGGCTTACACTTAAATTGAAGTAGCCTGATACAAGTGTATTTCTCCTTTTACACGTATCGCGCTAGTGAGCAAGGAGTTTTTATTTTTATCTAAAAGAACCGCGTAAGGTGCTAACATTAAAGAAACATATCACTTTGAAAGACGATCAGCCAATATTACTACTATCGACATTTCGATTAATAGATTAGATCGTCCACAACTTGAATTTGGAGCAAAATAGAGTTTTCCAATCTCTCGAAGTGTTGAATATCTTTGAATATTTCCGACACTTCATTCGAAGGTACTCGGTTGTAACAACACCACAGAGACTTTGTGCCACAATAACTCTCACAAAACTCATCTCGGTAGAAGATTCTATATGACGACCACCTTACGAACCATTTTAACGTATTGCTGCATATTGTAGGTGGTCGGGCAGCTCAGCAAATGCATTTACACATAGTCGCTTTTTATGTCATCCGGTACATGTTAATTTTTGGTCAACGGCGAGAATCAAACTCGAGACCGCGGCGTGCTGAGATATTCTCTAAACCATTAAGCAACAACCGGCGACAGGTACTATGTACGAGGCTTAAATATGGTGCTACCTAGTTTGGATATGTCGTGAATGGTTCGTTATATTGATCTAACTTCATCGGTTCCTAGTCGAAGTATTCCCGGTTCGTACAATGATGGAAATAGTAAATTTTTTTTTGTTACCTGTCTTTATGTTCTGAGTATACTCCCAACTATTTCGCAGATCTCTTCTACGTTTAGGTAGGACGATTAAAGAGATCTGTGGTTTTTTCACGCATATCCGACATACACTATCAGAGGATAAAAACTCCAGCGGGACAGAGACCAGTATATGTACAGATAAGGCTATATCGTCAAGTATTACACGATCTCCGATCACAACTGACCTTTGGACCTGGTAGATTACCTAGGCTCGATTCGACTTATACTTAAAACAAAGTAGCCCAAACAACATATTACTCTTTGAGGGAAGGTCTTTGAAAAAATAAGTCGCGATGGTGCTATAACATTAGAGAAAAGAGCACTTTGGAAAAAGGTCTTCCAAAATTACTACAATCAATCAGTGAAGTCATTTCTATTCATGGATTAGAAACGTCTTGACTAATACAAAAAGTGAAAAAAGGGTTTTAGAATCTCTCGAAGTGTTGCATACCTTCCGAAACGTCATTCGTATAGAGTGAAACTTTTGAAAGGAAATAATGACTCTCACAAAACCCATTCTGATGGGAGATTATGTATAGCGACCATATTGTGCATACCTTAAGAGATTTGTTGTCTGAGTCAGGATGAAAAAGCTTGAATTGGTTTTCGGCTAGTTACAGCTAACAAGCAAGGCCCACTATTAATGAGTTTAGAGTAACGGGTCACGATTGGATCATTGCGAAAAAACACAAATTAACCAATTGTTTATGTTGCCCTCGAAATCTCTGTTTGACGAGGTCAGGAATTCGTTAGATATCAATTGTTATATCAAATACATTATACCAAGGTCAGTACAGAATGGGTTGGGGATGTACGTAAGGATCAGAAAATATTATATTTTTAAAATATTTTAGTTTCGATTTGTTATAAGGGATAAGTGGGGTCCAAAAAACATACACCCAACAGGGATGCTCCCTAATATCAATATTTGAAGTCGACTCTATTGAGACATGCTTACCATCCACTTTAGAATTATTAGGTTTCTGATCTCTGTTTAAGATATTCCAGTCGTTGTGTTGGGCGAAATATCAAATACTATACATACAAAGCTTTGATGTGGTCCTGCCTTGATCGATTATGTCCTTAATCAAACTCCATTAATTATAAAGCAGAGCATTCCTGCTTGGTGCAGTCCTGGTAATCGTATATTCTTTATGAAGTTATAGTAACGTTTTCTTGCCTCTCTATACGTTCTGAGTACTCCCAACTCATTCGCTTTTTATAACGTCCTACCTTAAGGCTCGATTTATGTAGACCACACTAAAGTACTATGACAGGGATGATGGAACAAACCATTAGTTCTGTACTCCAACGAATGATGATAAATCGATTATGAATCCAGCCCATCGATATAAGAACAGAATACCTTCCAGTTCCACCTGCCATAGTTTCAACCACTGTTCCGATGAGTCGGTTCGTCTGCTGGCTAGTCAGATTATCTTATACGAACAGTTGGCGTTCCCTTAATATTTCCTAACAAGGTTTGAATCACCCTATACATAAATGGCGACTATATAGTTAATATTTTACCGCGCATTCAATAATTTATTTTATTTTTTGTTTGATTTAAAATTCGATTTGTACTCTACACAAACGAAATCAAATAAATCATTTAAGAAATGAATAATGGATACGATCATCAATTTATACATCGTTACATACAAAGGTATATCTTATATATACTCGTAGCTAAGCGCTATATACGAGTATATATAGTTTACAACCGTTTTATTTTGTTTTTGGCACCTGTTGAGAGATTAGAGGTGAAAATTGAATTTATGAAGAAACACTTAAGCGTATATATCATTCATCAAAGTGTTATTAAATAAATTGATTCCAAAAATCGATATAATATGCGCGCAGACATTTTTAATTGTAGATACGCGATGCCGAAGGGTGAATCCTCCGTATCTGGTATGCATATGAAGATCGACATTTTGATCGAATATACCGCAGATTTAATCAACCGCAGGTAGCTGCTACACATAGATACACACACACACACCGAAATAACTTACGGTCTATTGAACATCTCCGGGTTAGACGCCGCATATCAAATTCCATCCAAAATAGTAAATTTAATCCGATAATTTCTTTCATAATTTTTTGTTTTTTGTTCGGACCTACGAGTATACAATGCTAACAACTATATATAGGTAAGATGTCAAAAACTATTTACCTTGTTCTTTTTCATAAATTACACAAATATCCTAGCATTGAATACAAAAATTAATTTTAATGCTGGGATACCTTTCCGTTTATGTATATATAGAAGGGATTCGAATCCCTAAATCGAAAACCATCGAGTACCGAATAATGAGGGTTGATTTTTGAAAGACTTCGGGGCTTTCATTCTTTTGATTTCTTTTGTGAATGTGTACGTTTGTCTAATCCAATGTTGTAACGCATCCTTAAACAATTTATTGGTATATGATTCGGTATGATATCGTCGTTATTTTACCGAAATGGATATTTTTAAGGAGGTTTTGTTTGTCATTCTTAAGGAGTTTATAACTGTTCAAGTATTTGAGTAATTAGTAAAGTATTTCTTAAGATAACAGCTTGTGTCAATACTACTTGTCCGGGACACTTTTTCAAAGACCAAAGCAGACACTGTAAAGGAAACGTTATATCCAAGCTAATTTCCAGCCGATCCTTTATCGTCTAAAATGTTAAGTTGAACGTCGTCAGTACATGGCTTTTGTAACAATACAAACATCACCTTACGGTTCGTATAACCCGCATACACTTTATTTATCTTATTCGAGAAGTGTCCCGGGAACTTTAACATTGCTAGCTGCAGCCAAAATTGACAGTTTAATTTTTCAATCTAGATCAATGACGTCTTGTCACGCAAGCCATGAAAACCGATAAAACGGTAGATTCACAAAGAGATCTAGAAATCTATAGATCCTTTTGCTAGGAAGTATATAACCTTACGGCGGCCGCTAAACTCAAGACACTTATATGTGATAATATGAAGGTCACTAACTACTCTAGAGAAACATGATGGAACTCATATCAGTACAAATCAGAAAGCCTAAGAGGTCTAATGAAAACTTATTTTCCCGAAAGTGAGCATTCTAATACATAGTATAGATGGAAATCAATTCCCACACCGCAACTACCAAGTTTCAGAGATTGGAACTTAGTACCAAAGGTTCGTTCTCAAAATTTCAAACCCCAGGTCCAGACGAGATATAGCCGGGTCTCTGAAAACACTAAAAATCATACTTGACCACCTTGCACATATTTTCAGAGAAAATTTGGCCTTGGGATACAAAATAATGGCAAAAAATCAGGACAGTGTTCATACTTAAGAATGGAAAGCCTAGATATGACCAGGCAAAAACTTCAGGCTGGTCATATAAGCCTGTCCTCTTTTCAACTTAAATGTTTAGAGTGATTGTGGTATACTGGTGGAAAATCCCATGTATTCCAAACCACACACATACCAGAAATGTAAGTCTGTTGAAATGGCACTCCTTAAAGTCATTGAGTGGATTGAACTCGCTGGACAACAAGGAATCTGCCTTGGGAGGTCAGGATATGGACATCATAGATGAGTTTGATAACGCCAGTAGAAGTACGTTTTCGGGAAATTACCTAAAAGCATAACTGGGACTACAACAGATCATCCTACTCGTCAGTGGTGATATGATGATCCCTACTGATTAATCAGTATGCTGTAATCTGACTGGTGTCGAGTTATACATACTAAATCCTGACGTGAAATTATCTGTCTCTCATGATAGGTACGCTACTGACCTTTGCCGGAAATTGTTAATTTTAGAGCAGTACTCCATAGAAAGAAGATGAATTCCTGAGATACGCGTAGTATACCTACATCCTTTCTGAGAGTCAGGCAGCTCTAAAGTCGATTGACTACAATACTGGTTCATCGTAGCTTATATTGAAGAGAGTAATTGTCTAGTTGAGTTGTAATTGAAACAATTACAGGCAGCCTGAATTAAGTTAGACTTGAGTGGATACCCATGGTCACACGGATATACCATGAATGAAAATTAAACTCAGTAAATGATGAACTGGACAAGAGGACTTGGTTGGAGGGTTGACAAGCTGCTGAAGTACATCGTATATGGAGTTGAATGGACGATGTCGCATTCTACTAAAGGGAGAATGTTTATTTAAGGAGCGAATCAAAATCGATGCATTTACCAACGTCTACGAGATCCGCATACTAGACGGATCAACGAAAGCATAAGATGAGAAACTCACCGCCAATGATCTGTAAATGTTGGTAGAAGAAGATTATTAGCTGTCTCAGCAAATTATGAACTAGACCAGATAAGTTGATTGTATAGGCTTAAAATGAAATATGCTTTAGACTGGTTTGAACACCAAAAACAAATTCTGGAATAAATAGAAATAGAAACGAATAGTGCATCCCAAAATGTTCGATCGATTAGTACACTTATGGAAGCCCGAGTCGTACAGTTCCAAGGAGAAGCTGCGAAAATATTACAAAACCTGCTTATCGCACTGTACCAAATGTTGAGTGTGTATTTAAGGAGCGGATCAAGGTCGTTTTGTTTCGACGTCTCCGGGATCCGTATACAAGCCGAGCTATATGGTCTGCAATCACATCTTTAGTCAAGGTGCTTTGGTGGCTTAAAGATTGTATGATGGTATAATATGACCACTAGACCTCAAGACAATTCTGGTAAACAAAACATAAGCGAACGTAAACACATCGAGGATGCTATGAAGTTTATTGGATACGATGAAATTGACATTGACCATGTATCCTATTTCAACGAATTGACAAGAGACTGCTAGACGATAAAAAATGAACTAGGAGAAAGACAGTCTATTAAAATGGGGTTCAGGTAGGATAAGAAAGGGGACTGCGGGAACAGCCATTTTCGGTATGACGTTCTGGTTCATGGATTTCATAGAAATTTAGTTCAAAATTTGGATGAGTCAGTAAGGAAGAACATCTGTTTAAGGTTGGGACAACTGGTAAATATAAAGTAAGCATCCAGATTTGCCGCTAACTGACTATTATAAAAAAAACAATAAAGACATAATATTAGTAGTAATACAATCTATATTTACTTCAACCTTATGGGAGAACATGGCATTAATTTAAGAATTACGAAGGCATTGGTGGCAAAGAGAAACAGAGTTAACTAGACAGCGGCTTTTTTAGATTTCTCAAGCCTTATAAGAATAAATTGAACTATAAACCAAAAAGTTTGACGCCCGAGCAGGGACTTGAACCCTGGACCCTTGGATTAAAAGTCCAATGCTCTACCGACTGAGCTACCCGGGCCAGTTGACTACATGCCCAACAAACAAAATCGGTATACAACACAAATTCGATAAAATCTAAAAGAGACACGTACAAGAGGAAGAAATATTAGATCGTTTTGCCAGACTGGAATGGCACCATATTTTAAGTTTTATTAGAAGCTCTTCGTATAATGATGACACGCAAAACTTGTCAATTATAGCTGCTTTCAAACAAGCTGTCTGACAACATCGGTATAAACTATACACTATTCGTTTTAAACAGTCATTGGAACGACAATTCAAGCTTGATGAACTGGACAAGAGGACTTGGTTGAACTTTACTGAAAATAGTACCATCACACCAATGGTCAAGATACATTGGTGGCCAATAAGATCTCAAGTCAAAGCTGCTATAAACCTAAGCGAACTTAACCACATCGACGAAGTTCTGAAGTTAATTTGATACACCGAAAGGGGTGATTGTGGGAGTGTAGCGCTGAGAGACATACAACCCATTTCCCTTATGAAGTTCTGATTGGTGATACACAATATCATGGACATCAGGGACTTCATGAAGAGATTGAGTTTGTATCAAAATTTGTATATAGGCCAGTTAGAAGGCGCAACTGTTTCAGATCGGGAAAAATGATAAATATAAAGTAAAAATTCGGAAAAGAACAAAGTGAATTATTAAGGTGGATTCAGTGTTACGATCCTTCCTTCGTTTCTTCAAAATTCGTCCAAAATTTATTTAAGCAATTACTTTGGTTAAAAATGACGTTTTTTATCATGTGCCTTTTTTTTAATCAAGTTGGTTTAACTTTATCTTTTGGACGGAACGAACATGACGAAAATAAACAAAGCTAATGTAAAAATTTTAATCATGAAGGAATAATGTCAATCACTTAAATTTTTTACCTATAGATGGCAGCAAAATCCTTTATGAAAGAAAAACAGTAAAGACTCAATAGTAGACTCATTGGAAGGACGATGTTCTGAAGTTTACCGGTTTAAGAAAACATAGATGGCTATTGAGGACATTGTGGCAAAGAGCAATAGAGTAAACTAGACTGCGCCACATTTCCCAAGCCTCATAAGAATGAAATGACTTTAAACAAAAAATTTGACGCCCGAGCAGGGACTTGAACCCTGGACCCTTGGATTAAAAGTCCAATGCTCTACCGACTGAGCTACCCGGGCCAGTTCCTTTCAAATAACGCACAATCCGCTATCTTCATATTTTATTATCGTCTTGAATTATTTATCGACATTTTGGTGTTAATTTATGATCCTCCACCTCATAATTTTATATTCACAATATTATTATTTTCCCCATCTCATTCACATAACATAGTCGATTCGATTTATGTATTTCTTCGTTTTATTTCTGCTTTCTGCACCAAACTTGATGTGTGTAACAAATTGCTATCTCGCCTGCTTCGATTCGCGTTTGTTTATTTATTTATTTTATTTATTCGTTTTTTATATTTTTATTTAGTGTGACTGCTTGTTTGTTTGTTTGTTATACACTTTTATGATTAACAAACAAGCTGCGCGCGTTTATTTTTTTATATACGATATATTTATATAGGCGGAAAAATCTGCTTAAATAATAATAATTTTTTTACGATTTGTATTATTTATTTTTATTGCAATTTGAGTACATAACTATATAAATATAATATAATATAATGAATTGATTAAATTAAATAACTATAAAACAAAAAATTATTTAATGCATATTATAAAAATACATTTTTATGGGGTTCGTGTTCGTCGGCTAACCGGAAATAACAAGATACAGAAGACCTGAAACACATATACATATACATCCATCTCAAAAGATTTATATACATCTTCAGTCAATGGCATTCGTGTTAATAAGACAATTAATTATCTAATTGATTATATACAAATTTGTTCACAAACGATATCAATCAACCTGATCTAAAACGACCTCTATTTTATTCTCAACAGTTAAATTGGTAGAAGACAACGTCATAAAAAAAATTAAATCTTAAAGAATTTTATCTTATCGTCGAATCACATAAAACATTTTAAAATTAAAATTTCTCGTTGGATTTGGTGTTAACATGTTCGCTGGCAGTTTAACAACATTTGTATACATCGATTACTGGGCAACTTTGATGGTCGTATAAAAAGTCTCTGCGGTTTTTGCCACTAGATGATGTTGATGCCTTCCTATATCGGGCAATACTTAACCGATAGTCTCAAGTGTGCATTTCAGCTTCTTTTGTTTGTGACAATTGTTTTATATAGGGTTGTCCAATAAGATGGTTCTTTTTTATATTTAAAAAAACGATTTTTGTTCAAGGTAAACGAAGATATACTATTAACATTTAAAAAAGATATCATCTAAATGGTTGCCACTTCCAAGGTTTTAAATGGATTGTGGCGCATTAGGATAAACCTTAACTTTCACCAAAGATTATATTCTATAAAGATAGTTCAATCAGAGTAACATTTTAAAATACAAAAAAAAATATTCCGGGTACCGCTACATAGTGACGGCTACCTCCGATCTATAGAAAAAACAAAACAACAAAATCGTTCATATTGTAAATTTTTGCTTTGGTTGGGTCATCTTTATGTTAAATAATCTATGCTTTCACGTAGCCCCAAAGAAAAAAGTCTAAAGGTGTTAAATCACAAGATCCCGGTGGCCAACTGTGATCACATCTTCGAGAAATAACACGTTCAGGAAATTTTTCTTGTAAAATTGCAATTATTTTACTCTGGGTACTTTATAACTCTGGGTTTTCTTCAACCCTATACGGGCTAAAGCAGCCATTGAGCCATATTCTCTGTTGTTCTTGATCAACTTGCACGGTTTCGATTCTTCACATCACCAGCCGTCCTAACAGGTCAAATTTTTCCGCCAGTTTCACTATTGCCCTTTTCACTATAGTTTTGCGAGCTGCGACAAAATTATCACCATTTCTGTAGTGAGTTTTAACAATTTCAATGCATTGTTGAAACGTGTATCGTACCATTTTTAGTAATGGCGTAGTTTCGACTTGTCAAATGTCAAAATATGACAGCTTCAAAATTGACAGCTGCCCAAATAGCAGGCTATTCATAATGAAACCTCTTATTGGAAAACCGTTTAATCCAATGCTTGTGTAAAAAGTTATATTGATTTGAAAATGAGTGAAATATCTGAAGAAAGTGTACAGTGAGATAGCTGCGAGTGAACGAACGACAAATGAGTGATTTACTTGATTCCGCTCCGGAAATTAGATTGTCAAAGTTGCTCATTGCTCTGGTCAACCAGTCACTGAAAAAGTCGATGAAATTTTGCAATTGGTGGAGCAAGACCGGCACGAAAGCTGTCAGGACCTAGCGGAGATATTAAACATCAACAACTATGACAGTGTGGAATCATTTGATGAACCGAATTGGCATCAGTGAAATGCTGCTGACACTCAACGTAATTGAACAATTTTTGAAGCGAATCAAAGTGTGAGATGTTCTGAGTTCCGAATTTTTTCCTAGCAATATTATGTAGTCTACAGATGTAACCATTCGCGGTGTGATAATACCAAAAATAATAATAGAAGACATAAACAAGGCTCTGAAAACATTCAGCATTGGTTACGGTCCTGACTTGCTTCTTCGCTAAAGATTGCACCAATTTGAAACTACCACTAATCATGCTGTTCAATCAGTCACTGAGATTGAGACAATTTGCAATAGGCAATTCCTTCAAAAAAGTGGTACCTCGACCTGGTTTTACCGTACCAATATGAATTCAAGAAAAAGAGATCAAGATCTACAAACCTTCTTGAATTCCCCAGCAGCACAGTAAAAGTTATAGAAAGTCACAAGCAAGTTGATGTGGTGTACACTGATTTTGCCAAGGCGTTTAAAACCCATATAACCATTGTAAAGCACTAGAACGGGTATATACTCATTTGGGCCTAGGTGTTATTTTCGTAGAAACGATGGATTTTATGATACAAACATTAGTAAACTGGAAGTTATTCAGAATAATTTAATCCGTCATTTAATTTGAAAAGGCGGTTCGTATTATGACCACGAATTACCATATCATGAAAACCTACAGCGTTTACCATCATATCTAGATAGCTGTAAAACATACAATATAGCAACTCTGGAAAATAGGCTTAAGGTTTTAAAGTGCTCGTTTGTCGGTAACATTTTATTTGGGTCACATTGATCAAAGCATCCTAAATATATAAAGCCAGAATGAATACTCAGTTTTTGAAATGAGCTTTATTTAGTGTATCAATAATGTACGTTTTATCAAGAAACTCATACGAAACGTGCAAATTTCTTTTTAAGTTTGTAGCTATTGCAACTTGGAGCTTTTAAAATTTTATTTCATAAAATGACTAAGAAAGGGTGAAATTAGATGTGAACATATACCATTTTTTCCAAATCAAAATAAATCACGATCAAATTTAATTATAAATTGATCTATATTTTTATAAATTTTGTGCTTTTCATTTCAATATAAACGATATCCTCTAAAATATATTTTCCTCGCTCTAATTCTCGCTTGGTTGTACGACGAAAGTCAAACTCATTTCTTAATAAATTTAGAAAAATAATATTGACGAAAATACACATAATTGAACGCGAAAACTTAAAAAATTAATAATTAATTTATTTAAATGAAATTATGTATTCGAAAAAATTAACTAAAACCGAATTTTTAAACATAAATCAGTTAAAAAGATATTTTTAACATGCAGTTGTTAATAAATAATATTATCAGCTGATTAATGTTTACACTTCAAAATGAACACATAACCTAATCACAATTTCTATTTTGCTACACATTTATTCACAATCACAGCACAACACTACACTATATTCTTAATCCTGAAATACATCGAATCATTAAAAATGGTTTATTAATGCTGTATCAACATAAAAATAATATTTAATTGCATAATTATGCGTTAAATACAAAACCAATTTTCATAATGACATAAATGTCATAACAATGGGAGAGAGAGAATATTTTTTTATATTGAATGATAGTTCGATGAAATGCCATTACTAGCGTCGCTGTTGTATAAAAATTTTGCAAGCCATTCATGTTAAAATCATACATGTGTGCATGTAATCATTAAATCTAGTTAAATGTGTATAGTGTATATGAGATTTTGTACATTGGTATTGTTCATTTTATACATGAAAGCAAAACAAAAATTACAATACAACTTAACATTTAATGAAATTGATTTGTTTGGTGTAAAGTGCCATTTTGATTTATTCTCTTTGTGAGCATACTTAAAATAAAATATAGTTCTCGTAACCTAACTATGTATCTGTCTCTGTTTTCATTTTAAGTTATTAAAATATCATATTTTAATTTAATGAATAAAGGAAAATGGAAAAATAAATCGAAAAATGATCAATTTCAGGATGAAATTTGAAATTTCTGTTTTCAATTGAATATAACCTAAGTTAAATTTGAACTACTTTTCATTCAAATATTTACTATATAGTAAAGCCTTACCTTTCATACATTTTGTATGAAACTGACGTTGATTTTTGTATTTTTTGTTACACTAAATAAAGCTCATTTTGATCATTCTTGCTTCGTTTAATCGAGACTGCTTTGCATTGATGCACCTTCAATACTAGATAATTTACAAATTAAAGTACGTAGACCACTAAAAAGAAATTAGTTCCTGCAAGTTGATGTAGATAGAACCAACTATCGTTCTAACGCACATAATTGATGACCACACACACATCATTCATGACAAATTGATAATTGATCATTACAAATTGATGGAACTTGGTTGGGAACTTTAGATGCATCCCCTGTATATAACCTAGACCTAGGATGCAAGGTCCAGGCTACAGGGGATGCATCTAAACTTCACAAACAAGTTGCATCAATTTGTTCCGAGTCTGATTGAAAAATCCGCGAAGACTTTTTATATGACCATTATGTCCATCCACCATCCAAGAAGAGGTTTATACAAGATACAAAAAAAAACAAATTAAAATTCAACGAATGATCATCTAATTAATCTTATTTAAGATATTGTTGTTGTTATTATTACTTTTGTTTTCTCGTTCTTATATCATTTGTTCTATTCGAGAAGATCAATATCATGATCAAATTAAAATTACAAAATAACAAAAAAAAACAATAAACGGGTATAAAAAAAAATATTTTTTAACCGTTTTCTTACACGATTTATGACGATCGCGTCTCTTCCATTCTTGTGTTAAAAAATCAATAAAATTAATCATTAATTTTATTGGTGCATATACATATATGGAGATCGAGCTTACCCATAAGGTATCGGACATTAGTATATAAATTCTCCATCAGATTCAAGAAATTGATTATAAACAAAAGAAAACTAAATATCGCGATCAATTCAATTTACACTTTCAACTTATCATCATCGTCCAGTTCTTATGTTGTATATACACTGTCGAGTCTTATCGAATAAATTTAAAAAAGTGATCGCACAGACCTACAACGATGCGCGATCACATTATTATGTATATATGTATAGTTTGAATTGGTGTGAGGATCGAATTATCAATTTGTATGAATTTAAAATTTATATTTTATTGTTGTTGTATAAATAAATAAATAAATATTAAAATATAAATTTAATCCGCGCTTTATATACGGATGATCGTGAATAAGTTGTTTTGGTTTAATTATTTATTGGTTTTGTCTCATAAAATTGCCGCTCGCGCGATCGGAATACATTTAAGAGATCACACATTATATACATAGTTTTTGTATATTTTTTAAATCGATACTCGATCGTATCTCGGTTAGACAAGTGGAATATCGAATTTAGGTTGTCAATTTATCTATTTTAAGTGTGACTCGTCGTGTGTTCTAATATGATCGTTAATTCGTTACATGTCAAATATTTTATATATTTGATCGGGTGACGTAATTATATGCAGGGGTCGACACTCGATGCGTTATAAATATGTACATATATGTTTTTGTTTGACGTAGACACGTTTAGCGCGAATTATAGCATCGAGTCTGTTCAAGAAGGTATTTCACCAGAATGCACAGTGTGATGTGATGATATATTTTGACCCATTCTCGGTGAAAATCAATGTTGAAGGTGTCGACTATCTCATATTTTCTAGATAATATTTTGACCAGCAGAATATATGGAAAAATCCATTGGACTTAAGGGAATTTGACCCAGAGAATATGGTGGCAATTGTTGTGAAGAAATGAAGCTGGAAACATTTTTTCGTGAAAAACGTTGGATCACACGAACTTTATGGGATGGTACCGAGTCTTGTTGAAAGTAAGGAAAGCAAGACAGAGCGAACACCAACATTTGACTCTTTCACCTTTTTCACAATCGCCATTGGAGAGCTCCAGGGACTATTACTTTCTTCGATGACATCAAGAGAAATCATATACGATCAATTTCGTGGTACATTTGTTTTTGCACGGTAGGTGACATGGCATAATGCCGTTGTTTTACCGGTTGATCCTCTCCAATGTCGATGGTGTGATGAATCATGTGAGTTTAACCCACTCCCAAACGTTCAAAGCTATAGGCAACTTATCTATGGAGTCTTGCAATCTCTTCTTCTGATCGGCAGAAGGCTGATGTCAGTTGTGATCAATGCAAGACAAAGGTGGTACAGGAGGATCAGGTAAGGGCAAGGGTGTAATTAATGAACCAAATTTCTGCCAAAAATTGCATCCTATATTAAGGCTTGCTAAAGATCGGGTATGACAAACAGCTTCAAATCACAAGTTTGACCATTGTAAGAAAGCCTGCGGCATGGATAAAACCATGGATTCGAAGTGGAGAACCATTGGCAATTTACACAAAAGCTGGAATGATATTTAGATCCATAACAAAATATTTTTATTTGAATAGCATCACAATCTGTATACAAATCTGTATATATATTGCTGTTCGGGCCAAATATCGTCAGTGGCCACTCATATATACTCACGAGCTCGAAATTGAAAACATTTGCAAACCTGCTCTCATATTTTTCTTGATAATCTCAAGAAATTGATGTTCGTATAGCGATAAATTCTTTACATCGTATTAGAAATCCGTAAATGGCTCTTTTGGGCGTTGTTTTCTTGCATCGATGGGTCTCATTATATCCACATCGGTTCGACGATCTTGGAATCGATGTGTAGACAGATTTAAATTGCTCCCAATTACTATTATAGGATGACGTTGTAGCACTAGCCAATAATGTTCGCTTGCAATACCTTTTAACAGACAGGGCAGATCGTTGATGTGTTTAGGTATGAGTGTTATTAGTTCGAGCCATCTGTTCAACACGATATACAAAAACTTTTCGACAACCAATCTAGATGTTAAACAATCAAAGTAAATTCCCCATTTATATACCAGAGTTGACTGGTAAATGGGTTTCGAAACTGTTGGAGTATATAGGTCATGGTATATTCTGCCTTTTTATAAACATAGCTTTACTGTTCACATCTTGCTCGAAATTGGGGACAGGATAGATGGATTGGGTCTGAAAGATTGGACAACCGTACCATCCGTTACTATTGGAAACCCTTGAGCAATATTTGGATTTTGGTAAGCTACATGACGATTACCAACGGGTGTGGTTGATATTTATTAACAGTTGGTGTTCTATCTCTATAACAATGTGCGGATGATGTAATGGTTTCGGGTGCTGCGGCAAAAAGCTAGTACCTGATGGTTCAGACTCCTGTATTAGATTATCAAATCTTACTTTAGGTTGAATTTGTTGGGCACGAGAAAGAGAAGTAGAAGATTAAGATCTTTGCAATTGACGTATGATCTATACTCCGAGTTCGTGACTGAGTTTATTGTAAATCTCCGAGTTAGTGACTAAAGCATGGCTACCAAATAAGCATACCTGGATTTAAAGTGATTTGGAGGAACTTTGGTGTGAATATCTTCTAAGCTTTCTTTAACATTAGATGTTACTACATTTTTACCATGGGGAATCTCAGGCTCATCAGGCTTGCTGAGTTAACATTGCTTTCGTCTTCTGTCTCAGAACATCCCACAACAATTTCAACATCAGCTAAAGATGCAACTGAATCGCTATAAAGAAGTTTCTGAAATTTTTAGTTTGTGCAATGATTGTTTGAGTAGAGTACAGACGGCTAGATGTTTTTTCACTGCAACTTGCATCGATTTTGTTGATGAAATTCGTTCTAGTCTACTGCTTATGTGGATCAAACGAGGAATTAGAATGTCAAAATCATTATTTTTAAAGTGGTTAGTTATTTGACCTTGTAAGCCGAAATGTATTTGTTGTAGTTTAGTACTGCATAAAGTGGTGTGAAGTGGTGTTAAATCCGGGTCTCTTATGTGGCCATGGAAATTCACAATTTCTTGAAATTATGCGTCCAGAAAATTTTATTGAAAATAAATGGATTGTTGCACGACCTGTCACTTCATCTTATCAGGAGCGTGAACATGATGAATATGTTGAACCGATCTATCTTCCATTGATCACTTTCTTCAAATCGATCATAATTTTGCCAACTGCACGCTCAGTAAGACGTCCATGTCGATCAAACTCGAACAGTCGACTAGAACTTGATCAATTCAAGTATGGGATTCTAAATATATTGAATTCTCATAAAACTTCTGATCTTTGCTGGCAAAAAACTGGTGCAAGTGATATTTGATCCTGATTTGAAGTAAAGGCCTTCCCGTCCAAAAATTTTGTAGAGACCGGAACATGTAATAGTCCAAAAGTGCCAAATCTGGCAAAAATTGGGGGTGTGGAAGTACATCCCATTCAAGATGTAAAAGCTTTTGGTGAACTACCAAACTTGTATATAAAGTCTCGCATTATCGTAATGGACCACTACACTTTTCCTATTGATCAATTCTGGACTTTTTGTTTGAGTAAATCATTTAATTTGTCCAGTTGATCACAGTACACTTCACAATTAATCGTGTGGAATTGTTCGGTATAAGCTTAAATACGATCCCGTTGAAATCCTCCCAACATTGTGATCATGAACGGTTGAATTCGACCAATTTAACCTTACAACAATCTCACGAGCTGTTATTCGGCGGCAAAAATATTGACAAAAATATTTTTATTTCGCCCTGTGCATTAATTTTCCTTGATTCTATGATGTTTCTTTCTTTTTCTTTGATTTTCCATTAATTTATCAAATTTGTATTAAAATATTTTTTTTAAAACTTCATATTTAATAAAAAAATAAAAAAAAACTGTGGCATTGTCATCAATAAAATGCCATGGGATGAGAGAAAACTGCACATTCCGAATCCATGTTTAAACCAAGTTACGCACCATGGTTAGCAGTGACACATTATAACGAAATCATGGTTAACTCGAAACTGTAGTTACGAAACCAGATATGTGTCTATAGTATTAAGTGTGAAGTTGGCTGTGAAAAAATACAATTAGGTCCTCTGTTGGTAAAAAACGAAATGACTTTCCCAACAACCTTATCTCAATTAACTGGATTGCCAAAAATACAATCAAATCTATACAAACATTTTGACAATACAATTTTATATCAATCGACCACGTCATATGGTGAGAGTTGATTATCCAGCACATTTCGACTTCCCGCCATTTATATGTATACACATTATATCGAGGATATAACCCAAAATAACAATTTAATTTAAAACTTTTCAAATGATACTTCCATTTTCGAACAAAAAATAAAGTCAAATTGGTTTCTTATCAGTTAAAGAAATCAAATCAAAACATAAAACTTAAATGCATATTATAACAACATAAATAAACAACTTACAACAACAACAAAAAATTGGATTATTCATAAAATAAACTTATGTTGTTGTACTTTTGCGTGGATCATGCAAAAAATTTGTTGTGTTCCCGTTTCTGTACATGTATATTGCCAACAGATCGGATTTCACTGTGCATACTTGTTCGTCTGTATATGCATATAGGAGTCGCATGATCCAAAAATCGCGAATATCATAGTTATCTCTGGCGCCAAAACACTCAGTTGACTCGTGCTAATCTATATCAGTCTTATCGATTCCTATGTATATGCGGTTTCCGTTTCGGCTCTTGTGTGTTATATATACACAAACACGCAAAAAGGTTAATTTTAAGAAATTTAATTTCTTTTATTATAACTGTTTTGTATATTCGTTCGCCTTTTGCGGTCGATGATAAATTTCGATTAAACACGCAAATTAGTTGTGCATTTCAAACTATATATGTATGTCGGGAACACTCATAATTTTGTTTGACTATCGAAAGTATCGATACTTGCTTAGTGTCCCAATCTTCCATATTTGAATTTCTAAATTCTGCAAGCAGTTATATTCTGGATCTTTAACCTACAACAATTCTGCATTCAATGGAAGCGCGTGTCGAGGCTGGAATTGAAAATTCTGACCACAACCTGATAACCGTAAGAATATCTGTCGAAACACCACCAGAATTTAGACAGCATTCAAGGCGTCTATGGTATTTTAACGAGGCTGACAATGATGGGTTATGTTCATTTTTTCAACATTTCCCATGGTAGAGCCATTCTTTTCATAACAATCAAATAGACGACACCGTTTCCAATTTCACCGAAACTGTTCTACATGGAATGAATAAATATATCCCATCATTCTTTTCTAATCCTGATTCTAATTTTAAAATATTTTCAAAAGAAGCCGCCAAAGCGGTCAGACAAAATAAATCTGCTCACAAGAAATATAAGCGCAACGAAATTTCTTTTGAAGAATATAAGGCCACACGTAAGATCTATGTAAAAAAATCTGTGCAAAGGAAGCGAAAAGAGCCGACAACAAGAAAGCCGCTATAAGGTTTCCGAGTCTAAAATCTCCGATCGCAACTTTTTCAAGATGGTCGCATCGGTTGCCAATAATTCTAAAACATCTATTTCAGCATTGAAATGTGCAGACGGTGCCTTGGTGGTAGATCCATATTTGCAGGTCGACCTACTGCCAAACGTCTTCACTTCGAACTCGACGTAAAATCCGTTTTGTGGTTCCAAAATGGATCCAGTCAACACTCGGAGGAAATTGTCTTCAGGAACCTGAAGACAATAAACGTAAATAAGGCCACCCTATCTGACGACATTCCTGTTCGAATTGAAGGAGTTTGCCAGTAGCTTGGCTCCAATATTAACTAAACTTTTTCTCCTTTCTTATAAGCAAGGTAGATACCCGAATGCCTGGAAGAGTGCGATGGTGCAACCGGTCCTTAAACGTGGTTGTGATAAAACAGATCCCTCAAACTACCGGCCAATATCAATTGTGTCAGCCGTGCCTAAAGTTTTTGAGAAATGCGTTAACCAACAACTTGTGAATTATCTTGAGATTAATAAAATAATCTCAGATAAACAATATGGCTTTCGCGGAAGTCACTCCACATTCTTGCAATGTTGCAAACAAATGGAATCTCGCCCTTGAGAACTTTTAACAAGGTTTTGTTAACTTGTGGCATACGGCTTCGATTTCTCAAACACCGAAAGATCAAATTTGTGTAAAATGGAAGATCATAAACAACACACTCCTCAAATGCCGGAGTCCACCAGCGATCAGTTTTGTCACCAACTTTGTTTTTGTTATACATTAATGACTTGTTCTATTTCATTCGAGGTCGAGCGTACTCCTTCAGAGTTAAACGGTAAACGGTTGGAAGTTGTCACTTCGCTGAGTTCCGATTTGATTACTATATTTGAGTGGTGAGGTCAGGTCAAATTTAACGAGAAAAAAACACAAATATGCACGTTCTCTCGTAAAAGAAGTCCCTTTTGTGGTAAAGGCTACGTTCTCGTGTAATAGACGCAGACGTTTTTTTTAGGTCGCATTAGGTTCTCCAGATATATAAAACCTTTATTAGACCGTGTATAGAATATTGCTCAGATTAGGGGTGGAGATCAGCGGCGTGCTATCCGAATCATACGAAACCTTAGACTTATGAAAGATCTAGACAGCCTACAGCACCGCAGAGATGTTGCAGAACTCTGCGTGTTCTATAGATTAATAAATGGTAAATGTTCTGCAGAATTGAAGGACAAAATACCACCATTTGTTACGCCAGGTTAATGCGCATAAGTTTATGGCAAAGCTGCCGAAACCTCGAACTGAAGGTGCAAAGCGCGAATGCATTTATCGAATATCTATAGAAAGTGGAGTTCGTTGGTCGGTTTTCAGTTTTCGTTGGAGTATAAACACAAGTTTAAGGCAGCTATCTATCTTTACTTGAAGAATCGTGCGTTGGGTGCACGAGCTGTGATAGTTACAGCCTGCACCTAATTAAAGTTATTTAAAAAAAAAATCTGCTTTGATGTCCAGAAAAGAAACATGAAACAGTTGTTCTATATGCTTATATGGCCAATACAATCATATGGCTCTTACAGAGATAAGCTCCGATGGCAAAACAATACCATCTTTGGCGATGATACCAAAACTGCGCAAAAATTGATAGGCCATTAAGTATTACCACTTGAATTACACGAAAGGTTCTACTGCTTAATGTGGCATCATGGCAAATGTATATATCAGGAAAGAACTATGTAGAATGACTCATGTTGTGAACAATATAGAGGAGTTCATAGCCAAGACAGTGAATAAAGTTATCCTCTTTTCTAATACCATACCTATAATATAGGTCTCTATCAATACGTATCGACCTATGTTTGCATTCTCCATAAAAAGCAGTTTAGTCAGGCCATGCGTTATCGATCAGCTGATAGGGTAGTATTTCCAATTTGAAGATTTCCAAGTATAGGGTTTGGCCGACTTTACAACAATTGGCCAAGCGTTATCATGCTACCCATAACGATTTTCTATATATTTCGGGTTATCGTAGTGTATTTCACGATATTTATTTGATTTTATAAAAAACACTTTACCTTTACTGCAAATAATGGGGCTGTTGCTAACATCAAACAGTGAGGTTCGATATCTCTTGGCTTCATTTCATACAGCACCCATATTCTTTGCATTTGAATCATTTTTAGGCTTTTAACCGTTTGGCAACTATTGTATGACCAAGTCCTAATCATTCTGCAAGTTGACACCGAGAATGTTGGTAAAAGTATGAATCACCCTGTATTTCAATGTTTACGAAAACGAAGAATAAAATAACAAATATAGTGGGCGGATCATAAACAAAACGAAGATTCGAAATAATTGAAAACGAAAAACAAATTTCTATAAACCCTAGAAACCATCAATAGTCGTATAAATATGTATTGTGAGTTTTATGTTAGGTTGTTTTATGAAACACGCCATCTGTCAATTAAATCATATATTTTAAAGGTAGAATATCATGTTGAATCAGATTATGAGCGGTTTACCCTTGAGGTTGAAACAGATGTACTAGAGCAATCCTGAAGAAGGTGTTTAACAAGCTGCAGAGATATGTACTGAACAAATAATACTTTATATGATATCAAAGGGTGGGATGTCAAAGGAAAGGAAAACTGAACTAAACCTAGCGTATCAATAAGCTCTGCATGTTGAGCCACCAATCATAATTTAACCTTGTTTTGTACCAGTTATTTGTGTGGGTCAAATTAGCCCAATCATTCGGATAGTGGTATAACTTCTTGGGTCGCTTTCGCCAATATATTGCCCAAAAAACATTTTTTACTCTCATTGACTGAACCAGAACTTGTTTTTTTGGTAGATCATTCGATTTTTGAACCGAAATCACGCATTCAAAATTAGATAGCTTTTGTAATCTACCAAGTAGGGTCCGGTAAATCCCATCGTGTGCTTATTTGGTAAATAATATTAGAATAGAAAAAACTTTTGAATGAAGTTCCACCCAAGGTCGAACAGCAGGAGAATGAAAATCGAGGTACGGACCATCTGTTGTCAACAAGACCCGGTTTCGTTTACGAGCCAGCTCTTCATACTGTTTTAAGCAATTAAAAGATGTAATATATGCTCTCTACACCGTGGAGCGATCGTCGTCTATAGCGACCTCTTCCCCTAACGAAAGGTGGCTCACATTCGGTGATTTTGAGACGAAACCTGAATGTTTTGGTGGATCAAGTATCTCTTTTACTCCGTTATAATCTAATCCAATCCAAAATCATCTGCATATGCCAAAAGGTGATTGAACTGTCGGAGTAACATATTGTTTTAAGGTGTTTCAATTTTATGGAGCTTCAACATGAGATTAAAAATTAGGACCAGCTTTTCTCAACTTCGACTACATCACTGTTATTTTACATAGATGATCGAGTGATATTGGGTTGATTGGTATACCTAATGTACATAGGAGGTGTTATTCTCATCTTTTTAGAGATCACTTTTTCTGTAGACTGGGCTTAACGCGGCCACCTTGTATTTTTTGGGCCTAGCTTGATTTCGCCATACCAATCGAATGAGGGCGAAACGAGAGTTCGACGAAGTTACCTCCTCGAAGATCGATTACCGCATCAATGTTAACGCATAGGTTGTCATCCTATGTTTCCGTATGGCAGTTGGCCCAATTCGTTTATATGTTTTCTTAGAAATAACCGATTTCCAACCTTATAAGAGACAAATTTCACTTTACCGAGAGTTTGCAGGACGTCATTGATTATTGATGTTTACAATACATGTCCACCTCATCAGGCTGGAAACTAGATCTGAAAATGTTTACTTTATTGATAGTTGTGCCATTTAAAATTAGTCGAAATTATCTAATAAGATTGATTGCATAGTTCCAGCGAACGGTAAAAAGTAAAAAGTAAATCGCCCGAGCAGGGACTTGAACCCTGGACCCTTGGATTAAAAGTCCAATGCTCTACCGACTGAGCTACCCGGGCTAATAGACTTGGAAATAAATTAGACTCATTCACGACATCACCTATTACTAATCCGATTAAGCCTGACACATCTAGTTTTATATATAAACCATCATGTATCGATATAGCATGTCTGGTAACATCTCGATCGCGCAGATTTATAAATTCCAATGCAAATTTTTCGACCAAACCAAATGTCTGTTTGTTTATCAATTCGACGAGTGAATATAAATAAAAAGAATTTATGAATTTATTCGACTTATGTACATAAGATTTTTTGTTGGTGGTCCAAATGGCATTGTGTAGGTTTGGAATTTCTTTTCTTCGTATTCTTCATCTTGCGCGTACAACTACTCATATATATATTTATACGAAAGAAAGTTATCGTTAATTTGTACAGCAACAACAACAATTTTTTTTAAAAATAAGAATATTGATAATAAAATTTTAAATTTATTATTCAAATTAATTTTATTGCTTGATTTGTGGTGAAATAAGAAAAAAAAACAACAAAATTATCGAAGGATACAGTGGGAGTTTCAAACTAGTTTCGATCAAACACTTATATGTATATAGTGGACCTGTATGATGCGGCACTGTATCTGATGTGGTTAGTAATTTCGAATCTATTTATTTATGTAAATTATATAAAAACCAGCGTAAATTACATAACGTAAATTACACCATTCGCAGTGCCATCTGTTTTAAAATTTAAAAATTTTCCAACATTCAAAATTCAATCAATTTAACAGTGTATGAGCATAAACTTTGTCAAAAAAGTCTATGCCCACGGTTATTTTCAGAATATGTGTCCAAGTTTGAGTACATAGCCCTACTCCGTTGAGCTTAGAAAAAGAAATGTAAATGGAGACCTCGAGGGGATTGTCAGGCATCAAATGACGTAACCATTCCAGATCAGTATTCAGTATCTCATCCATAAGGCATCAACTTTCTGGTAACTGAGTATTTATTTAATTCTAGTGGTTCCATTTGATTTCCAAAACCAGGCGTCGTAAAACGTTTTGGGTTCTTAGAGTTTTGGGTTCTTAGCAGTGTAGCAAAATCGTTTCCTCGAATACATTAAGTGAAATTCGGATTACAATCCGTTTAGTAAATTTTAGACGAAATGTTAATATTATCTGATACATGTGCATATCGTGAAAAATTTATAACATGTTGCCGTCATTCGATTTGACCATTTACAATTAACAATCTTCATCTGAATCTAAAACAAAAATTATTTTGACATTTAGTGTTAGGTCGAAAAACATTGTACACAGTCAATTATTTCATAAATTCTATTCGTAAAATAGTAAGAAGATTTTTAAACAGACGGTGCTTTAGTTTCAATTAGATTTGATAAGAGATGGCGCGTCAGTCGCAAAAACCTTTTTTTTTTCATTAAATCAACACTGTTGGTGTTTTACATGTAAAAAACATTTTACTTTTTTTTATGTAAATTATGTAAAAAAAACAACGTAAATTACATAAAAAGTAGATTACATGTAAAAAACGAAGACAACATCATTCGCAGTGCCATCTGTTTAGAAATGTCAAATTTACCGACGTTCGCTTTGCTCATTATTAATTTATATAGAAAAAGGCGTATTTGCAAAATCGGTTAGTTGCCAAGTTATAAGTTGGAAAGCGATTTTTCTCACCTTCACCATTAACTTGTTAATAATTTTTATCTTAGTCAAAAATTATTGTGACATGCAGTATGTAGTCGAAAACACCTACACAGTTAATTATTTCACAAATAACTATTCGTAAAATAGTAAAAAGACAGATGGTGCTTTAGTTACAATAAGATTTAACGTTTTTTACATATAGAATGTAAAAAATAGCCTTATGTAAATTACACATTTTTTTCATGTAAAAGACTGTGTAAATAACATCGTGTAATTTACATGCCCAATAGCGCTTGTAAAGTACATCGTGTAATTTACAAACCCTACTATGGGTGACCTGTATGATGCGGTACTGTATCTGCGATTGGTTATATCGAATCTACATAAGTGATACGCGAGTATGGCAATAAAATCTAACACTTTCGTTGTTGTTGCTGTTGTGTTATAAAGAAACACGTCTTATACGAAATAGATGGAATATATAGGTGTTGTGATTTATTGTAATTAAAGGCACGATGGTTTCAAATTTCACCATCGGTCATTTTATCTTTATTAGATACTAATTACCCTATCCTAACCCAACATAAAATTGTTGCTTTATCTTAGATCTATATGTTGTCTATTCTTTATATAAGACAGTTAACTTTAATCCATTATCAAAATTAAAACAAAACATAAATTTTCTTATTTTATATCTATGTGTGGCTTTCGAGTCTTGTTCGAGAGGATCGTAGAGGTAATTTATGTATACACAGTTACACACACATATATAGGGTTGAGCTCTGTATAGAATATTATCCAATAAAGGTTATGAACCACTGTGGTTGTTTTTATATATGTTGGTTTGTTTTGTCTTCGTTTTTAATCTCCTACAAATTTTATTAGTTTTCTTGAAATCTGAGACCCATAAAAATGTCAAAATTACTAAATAGCTTTTAAAATATCTCTACATTAAAATCTATCGATTGAATCGATTATAAGAATTAACTGGGATGTGGAGGAAAACAATTGTGTGTTGTGTTGTGTTGTTGTACGTCTTAAGGAGGTTTTAATTTATGGACCTTAAACATTTTATTGTTGTAATATTTTATGAGGTTTTTTATTAGGACATCCTTACATGTATATATGCGTAAGTTTATCCAGGTTAGCGGGTATATGGTGGATAAACATTCCAACCGTCATTTCATAATTGAAGGTTTTAGCATTATTTGCAGCATGGCATTGCTAGTCTACGTGTAACTCCGAACATATTTTTAACATAATCTACCCAATTAAAGTAACAGAGTTGATAAAAAATAGAATCTTCTTAAAGAAGATTCTATTTTTTATCTGACTATACTTATATTGTGAAAAACAATGAATTTGACTCAGAAGACTCAAATCCTATAAATCTGGACTTAACAGACCTAAGCCAATGATTAAAGGCAGAAAACTGATTCGGCCCAGATGAATAAGACTAATGCCCTCTATAACTAAATAGGTATAGATAGAATCACAAAGATAGTTAAAAAATGCACAGTATGTCCCAGTATCTTAAAGATGAATTTCGCTTAAAGATTCGATAAGGTTTGGCCATCTAGCATTCCATGTTAGCCTATATATATAAATGGTGGTCCATCTATGCGCGTTCAAATTCAACTATCGGTTATTTCAAGTGTGGCAACACTAGCTCATTCATGTTATGACAGAAAATTAGTTTAATATTTGACACTTACGAAATAGTCGCTTTACGCTTTAGCTAAATTGAAAGTGCGGTGAGTCTTCTACTCAAAGTTTAATAAGTTTAGAAATGAAATATCTACAAGCGAATTTATGGATCAATGAGTGAAGTGAGTTCGCGAACCTGGAAGGTTATTATAGATAAACCAACATGTTGCAACTGTTGCTGAGAATGTACCTGAGCATATATCAACATCAACTCGACATCGAGCTCAGTAATTTTTATTTTTTTTTTTTATTTTTATTTTTATTTTTTTTTTTTTTATCGGTCTTTACAGGCCATAATTGGCCCGTACCGCGTCAACTATCTGGCTCCATCGGTTTCGATCACGAGCCAGCTCTTCATATTGTTGCAAGCAACCAGAAGATGCCAGATCGCTCTCTACGCCGTGGAGCCATCGTCGCCGACAGCGACCTCTTCGCCTACCGAAAGGCGGTTCTCCCTTTAAAGATCGCTGTATCATTCGTTTTGGATCAGCACGCAGAACGTGACCGAGGCAGCGTATTCGCTGTCCTTTGATTTCATGCACGATATCAGGAATTAGCATTACATTCCTGATCTCGTGGTTGAATAGAACTCGGTATGTGCCATCAACGTCGCGTTTTGGGCCATATATCACATGATGATTCTTCTCTCGAATGTTAGAAGCCATCTTTCGTACTCATCCGTCAAGGTCCAACACTCAGTAATTTAACTGAAGCAAAATTTTCTGTAGTGACTCACAAGATGATGTGGTACAACTTGTTGATAGATGAGTATACAATTATCTGATACAATTATCAGAATTGACGAATGGATGGAATTGGTTTTAACTGACAAATAACGCGTTATATAACGGATTAACATAATCTTGCTTACAAAAATCTAATGATGTTAGATCCTAGGTTTTTGGAAACCAATTTTTTCACTGGCCAGATAACGTGTAGCGCCATCCTGTTGAAACTACAAGCTTTAAAAACAAGACGAACTTTCAATGATTCATTATGAAATGGTTTAATCATTGAAAATTTGGACTCTCAATTTGGCCCCTATAAATACCTCGATGCGCGGTGCAAGATAATTATTTCAACATGAATTGTATATTGTGGATGGCTCAGTGGTTAAAACAATGTCTATATGGAGCGAGAGGTACCCCCTCTCGCTCCATATAGACAATGTTGGAGTGCAGAATTAATGACCGACCCATTTTCCATCTCAGTACTATAGTCTGACATGGGAGCTATGCGTTAAAAAGCGAATCATGAAAAAGTTGGGCGTTTCGTCAGCCCCAAAACATATGAGAAAGATTAAAATTTTTCATTCGCAAACATGTTTGAAATTCGTCTACCTAAAAATCGGTTTAGATTCATTCACATTATAAATAAATTTGCGGCATTCGATGTAATATTGTAGGAAAACATCCATTTATGAGACTGAAGTAGATTACTAACATTAACGACCACTTGTATTATGTTTTGTGACAGAATATCGTCATTCTGCAACGATACCGAAGGCTGATATAACGAAAACGGGGTGCAAAATACATTTGGACATCCAAATAATGAAAATGCATCGTCCCAGCTTAAAGTTAATATCGACGTCAAATACCACATGCACCATACAAACGACAAAATACATCATATGTAGTGAGTTGATTCTCGTTTAATGTTTACCGATGTGTATATGAACAAGCAAGTAGTACTCACGAAACTCTGAATCTTTGCAAATTCTTAATTGTTACTCAAGGCACTATTTCGCGGTTCGCTAATTCGCGTCCTTCTTTACGCATTTACAGCCAAATCGTGCTATATAGGTCCGATTTACGTATAGAACCATCTTCATATTGATCGGCCATTGGTGGACCCATGAATTCTGCACTCCAACAATGGATCAAAGATGGATTCATTCACACTATCGATCGTAATCAGGTGGTGAAAAATCTATTTGCGCATTCTGCCCCTATCGGGATTCGAACGCTGTACCTCTCGCTCTATATAATCACCGTTTAAATAAGATTTCCATTTGGTGTGATTGTTTCAAGAATCAAGTCATCGCTTAGGCCAAATCTGTTTCTGTCAAATTGTTGTCATAATCGGAAAGGAGCAATAGTGGTATAGAGCGGCAATATTGCAAATATGGTGGATTCGTATCCTAATTACTACATGGGATTTAGCCATACACACAAGTAGTTTTGATAAAAAGTTGTCTTGTTGATCGACAGTTGCACTTTTCTCTTTTTCTCAGACATCGATTCCCGCAGACACGCATGTGTTTCACTGTTCTGTAGCTATACATCATACATATACTTTGTAGGCAATATACACTCCTGAACAAAATTAACGCATTTTTTTTTGTAATAAAAAAAATCCCGCTGGACAATTTCAGTGGAACTGGTATCAAATGATCCTAAATTTATAATTTTATCAAAAGAGGCACAAATGTGGCGTTATGGAATTATAGCGGCTATTTTTCATTGCAAAATGTTAAAATGTGTCGAACTATTTTTTTTTAAAATTTTTAAAAGCGGTTTAAAACATTAAAATAGCTTTATTACAAATTAATTTGATTTATTTAATAATGAGTATTTCCCCTCCCCTCCCTCCCCCCCGTGCCCTTATTACAGCTTCCATCTTTCTGGGCATACTGAGTAGAATGCTTTGTTTCATTTCTTGCGGAATGAGATTCCATTCTTCTTGCGCTGCAACTCTTAGATCTGCTGTCAAATCTGATGCAGAATTTCTAGCTCTAATACGGCGTTTTAGAATGTCCCACACGTGTTCAATCGGATTAAGATCAGGACTCATTGGGGGCCACTTAAGTGCACGAATGCCAATATCTTGGAGATATTGTCGTACCGTTGCAGCAACGTGGACTGGAGCGTTATCATGCATTAACAAAAAACTGTCATAACCTATGAGGCCCACATATGAAAAAACGTGATTGCCAAGAATGTTCCGAGCATAACAGTCTGCATTCATCCTCAAACCAATCTCCACCAGCTCCGTACGGCCATCCCAACTGTTTCCACCCCAAAACATTATTGAACCTCCACCAAAGCTTATAGTTTGCACCATGTTACACGGTGCGTAGCGTTCTGCAACTCTTCTGTATACAAGATTACGTCCATCTGGTTTCCATAATTGGATTCTGGTCTCATCTGAAAAGAGAACAGTGGCCCATTGATCAGTTCCCCAATTTGCATGAGTATGAGCAAATTCTAAACGGCTAGATTTGTGGCGGGGAAGAAGCCGTGGAACTTTTACGGGCCGTTTTGGAGTAAGGTTCACTTCTTTTAATCTTCGTCTAACTGTTCTGACACAAATATTCACTATTGACGTGCACTAATAACTCATTTTTGAGTTGAGTAGAAGTTCGCTTTCGATCTCGTAACGAACTCATTTTTAAAAATCGATCGTCATGTTCGGTTGTACACCTTTTCCGTCCTTGTCCGGGCTTTCTTTTATACTCTAAGGTCTCACGATACCGCTTAAGTATTTGTGAAACCAAAGACTGATTAATTCCTAATTTTCGTGCGATTTGTACCTGTGTATAATTCTCCTGATACAATGTGACCACTTTAACCGCCTCCAGCTCTTCAACGGGTGCCATATTACAATGGATTTTATATAAGGTGTTTGCTTTAGAACACATTTACAAGAACTAGTGGTACTGCATTTAAAAATAATTGATATGCAATGGAACAAAAGCCGATCGTTGCGTTGGATTTCAAACACAATGCACTTTTGATTAAGCATTTTTGAAAAATTTAATTGATTGGCTTGCAGTAAACTTTATTCAAGGTGGTTTCTGATAAAAATATAAATGTGCTATGACACTAGTAGTGTTAAAATTGACCAGCGGGATTTTTTTTTATTACAAAAAAAAAATATGCGTTAATTTTTTCCGCGAGTATATATATATATATATATATATATATATATATATATATATATATATATATATATATATATATATATATATATATATAAATAACCCTCCTATAACACGGTATCTTGCAACACAGTTTTGCAAGATACCGTGTCATTAAAAGATTGCGAAAAAAATTCCTATAACACGGTTTCTTACAACATGGTTTCACTCTAATGCGATAGAGAAACCCGTATATTGGAAAGCGAATTCAAAAGCTTAGGTAACTGCAGATTTATTTAGAAAATTGTTTCTAAATGTTTTGTCTCAGAGGTCGAAATTTATTTTAAGCAGAAAAATTAAGACTTCAAGGCGTTATTGATAATTGATAATATGCCAGGTCATCCAGAAGACTAAAGTCATCCTTACGTTCAAATAGTGTTTATATCTCCTAACACTCCTTCATTGCTCCAATCATTGGATCAAGGTATTATTTATACCTTTAAAAAATATTACGTTTATTTTATAATTTTAATAAATGATGCCACAACTGTGCCAAATCTTTGAAGTAACAGAAGCTTGGAAACAATGATATCCGATTCGCTAAAAGAATTACAATATTAAATGGATGTTGGAAACAGATATGGCCGGCATCAGTTGAAAATGGCATCAGAAAATGACATTAGTGGCATATTAGAACTTGCTAGATCGTTGGACGGAGAAGGTTTTCTGGATATGACTAATGAGGATACTCAGGATTTATAAGTAGAAGTAAGTTGGTGAAGCCGATTTAGTTGAAATGGCATCTCAAACCCAAGCAAATCAAGTCGATTCCAGCTATGATGAAGATAGTATTATAGGAGGGCTACCTGATGTATATATATATATATATATATATATATATATATATATATATATATATATATATATATATATATATTTATTTATAGATACTTTTTTCAAATTGGACTTATAGCTCTAAAGAAAGACTGTCTGATTGTAATATATTTCTTCGCAAAACTTCCCATCTTCTCACCGTACAATTCTTAATTTTCAAGATTCGTAACTAAATAATCACCATATTGTTAAAAATGTAATAAAATGCTCAATAAAATCAATTAATCCCATACATCACACACAGACATACCACAAACAGTATTTTTATGATCCTTTAATCATCTCTTGCCCGACACTCCGGTAGCATTCGAAATTATACGCACCCAACAAATTACTTTACAATAATATTTCAATTTGCACATTTTCCGCAGATACCGACATTTTCATTATCATATCCGTTTCAAAAAATAAACTATAACAAAGAGTCTCCTTGTTAATACATCTACTATATAGAATCCCAAGTCATTTATTCAGACAAAGACTATTGTTGGTTGTAAGAGGGTTGATTTTGAAAAAATAAAAAAATAAAATTAAATTGCATTTAATGGTTTTGTGCGACCTTCCTTCCCCTCTTGCTTTTTTTTTGTACAGGGATACCCACTAGCCTAGAACAACAACAATTTGTGTGTTATGTAATTACATAGCTATTGTGTTACGTTAATTGTCTTGTTATTGTCAATGTTTTATGTATATATGAGAGCAGTCAAAAGGTGTTTACTATATTTGTTATGTGATTCAACTTGAGGAAGTTAATTTAAGGATGAGTGGATTGTTGTTCATTTGCGCGCCTTCTTGTTATATAAAGGGAACTAAAAAGGGAAGTTTTCGATTGTCAGGAGCATTTTTAAAAATTAACACGTTTACGTACTTTAGCCTGAGCGATAAATATATAAGGATAGCTCATATGTCGAGGATGCATTAGCATTTTGCCTTCTGACATGCTACATCAAAACTGAATTCTAACTGAATTCTGAATTCTAACTTGGATTCTGACATTATTATAATGACTTAAAAGTCACTATACTCACCTGACATTTCTAGACTGTTTTCCCAAGATTTAGATCAATCTAACTTATAGGTTCATTGACCATTTCAACGTCACAGAGACAAGTACATCCAAGCGCATGGACGCTATTCGTGAAGTAGAAAAGCAAATATCGGGTTTTTCAATAAGAGCACTTCAATTTTTTTTTTAATAAAACACAAACTGTTTGAATTTTGAACTAACTTTTTTGTTATTTACCAATTTGAACATATACATTTAAGTATGAAACTCGATTTCTTTTGCATGACCGCCGCGTGCACGTTTTACGAAGTCCAATCTTCGACCACTCTTTCGCATTAATCGGCCGAAATTCTAGCAATTTCACGTTCAATATTGGATCTGAGCTCTTGCAACGTCGCCGGCTTATTGGCATAGACCAATGACTTCACATAACCCCAAAGAAAATAATCTATAGAGGTGTCAAATCAAACGAGCGCGGCGGGCAATGGACGGCCCCATTTCACGAAATAACACGCTCATCGAACTTAGTCTTCAATAACGCGATTGTATCGTGTGCTGTTGAAACCACATGTCGTCCAAGTCCATTCCATTCAATTACGGCCAAAAAAAATCGTTTATAATATCGCGGTATCGATTTCCATTAACAGTAACGTGGCGATGAAAAAATATGGCCCAATGACGCCGCCGGCATGTAAACCGCACCAAACAGTGACTTTTTTGGGATGCAACGGTGTCTCATGAATCACGTGTGGGTTGCTTCCTGCCCAATAACGCATATTTTGCTTGTTAACAAATCCATTAAGCCAAAAGTGAGCCTCATCACTGAAGATGATTTTTCGGTGAAAATCTGCATCATTTGCTCTTGAGCCCAATTTACGAATCGGCGTCGCTTCAAATGGTCAAACGGCTTTAGTTGTTGTGTCAGCTTGATCTTATACGGATTTAGGCCAAGATCTTTACGTACAATTCGCCACAATGATGTCACAGAAAGGCCCAATTGGTTCGAACGTCGTGTGAGCGACACATTCACGGTTATCTTGAACTGATACCCTGTCGGCTGCGATGTTTTCAACACTTCGAGCACTTCTTGCTCTGGAGGGCACCAGAACATTATGTAGCGAAAACGTAGACTCAAATTTTGCCACTATACGGTCGATTGTCGAACGGGTTGGCTTGTTAAATGGGCCGTAAAATGGCCGTAATGCTTTTAAAGTAGCAGCAACAGAACGATTATTTTGATAAAAAATTTACACGATTTGCAATCGCTGTTCACGTGTGTAGCGTTCCATGATGAAATGTAGGTATATTAATGAAGTTTCCTAATGACAAAAGAACAATAAAAAATATGGCGTCGTTCGCCGTCCCTATCGGAAAAAAGTTGAAGCGCACCTGTTGAAACACCCTATACTAATGTCAACAAGTAAAGTGAAACATATATACACTAAGGCCATTTTAATTTCTTATCATCGGGAATCGAACATATTCTGATGGACATATAGTGGGACGCTAGAAATGTTAGAAAAAGCCTTGAGGTTACACAACCGATGGGCCTATTTAAGTCGAAACTCTTCTCTTAGCTTACGCGTTTAATAATCGCTCATAGAATTTATAGCCTCCATCCTAACAGGCCAATGGTATATGTTCGAAAGATTTCCTCTTGTTGAGAATACGAGCAGCAATCAATCAAGAACAGAAATGGTCCAGTAGAACTAGTATATATGGAGAAGTCAACATAAACTTCTAGGAGAAATGTTTGTGTTCAGATCACAAGATTCAAAGTCTTTCTTAGCAAATTCCACGAGAAGAGCGAAAAATAATACCACTGGATTCGCAAGTCAATGTCTAAGCCACTGGTTAGTGTCGATAGAGTACGAACCGGTCTATCATCACCATCCGAAGGGCCGTACAGAGTCATTCGTCGTTATATAGGTAACTTTTCGTTTTAGATCAAATTGGTCGAAATGTGTAAATATTTGTAAAGTGTTTGAGTGTGAAACCTTCTATATTTATATGTCCTTCCAAACTCCGATGCCACAAATGCAACAATATACATGCAACACTCGGCTTAATCGAGACAACATAGTTATAGCGTTGGCACATTACACCATCATGATTTCTTTAACCTCTTCCAAGATGGTCGAATACAAATATATGAACTTCCATTCAAATTCAAGATATATTTAACCGTCATAGTGGATTCGCTGACCGTTTAACTCTTTGTACATATTCCGTTACATTATAAGATTCATCACCAAATCCAAAAAGTGTGTTTAAAATCCGTGGACAAATATGACGCAACAATTCATATTTATCACTGCGCGCGTGTATACTCGTACATCAATACTGGAGACTATATATGTTATGGATTTTTATGCTGTTATGTTGAATATAATGTTATGAAGTTTTATGTTTCTGATTATCATTTTTATTATTATTTTTATTTTTTATTAAATACTAAAAAAATAAAAATATTTAAAATAACACCAAAATACCACACAAGTTGTTAAGATGGTGTAAAGCAGCAGACTTTTTTTTCATATTCTTAAGGAGAACTGAAAAGATTAACTTCAATTTTTATTTTAACTTGTAGATTATATAAACGTATATACGAGAAGAATCTCACATCACACCACACCATCCGCAGGTAATTTATTGTCATTTTATTCAGTTCTTTGTTTTTTTTTATTTTACTTTAATTTTATTAACTCGTTTTTGTTCAAAACAAAATATTTTAAGATGCTTAATTTAATTTCTTTCGTCCACCATATTTCTTAGTATAATTGGTGACTGCGGGCAAGGATTTAAATTGATATGGTAAATATTAGAAATATGATTTAATGAAAATTTTAAACCCGTAGTGCTCGAGCTACCTAGCCGTAATGCCATGAACTGTCTCGGAGTTGCAAGTAAGGTTGAAATCCGTTTCCTAGATCGTCCAGCAATAAAACAAATGAGTGCAGGAGAATCATTCACATAACTTTTATTATATTACATTGAGAGCCTCCTATAATAACAAGCCATATATTTATAACAAAAAAAATTGCATACATAAAATTAACGTCAGAACATAATCCCTCTACATTTGAACACAATTACTATTTTGAAAATTCTCATATTCAACTACAGATTATAAATTGATTGTCATTATCAGAACCAATGACACGATCGATCTCGATATGATCCGTATTATCATATACTGGCTCGTAAGCGATGAATTCTCAATTTAAGCAATAAATTGAGATGTGGTTATAACTCAGATAAATTCAGAACTCGCATCTTTAAACGAATGGATTAAACTAGATAAATATATTAAATAAATGAATAACCGATCATCTCAATCACGCATATAACATATTTCTTCTGTACAAATAACATCCTTATAGATATTGTAATCTATAGTAGATAAGATCTTCAGTTCTCTATATGTATGTTGTATACATGATATAAGCGCGCATCAATAACATGCGAAGATGATCAATCGATTATTAAATCAAAATATTTGTATCCATACAAAGAAAATTACTAGCGCACAACAACAAAATATTTACACGATCGCGGGTTTCTTTTGTATGTATGTGTATGCTTAAAAATATGCTGTTCTTTTGTTTATTATGATTTATGTAATTTAATTTTATGTTTTTTATAATGTTACATGTACGATTAATCATATACATTATGTATAATAATGTGGTGTTATACATTCACCAAATGATCTATATAGACCCCTAAATGTATACTATTTAAGAAAAGTGGTTTGATTGTTGATCAACTCGCTTATCAATTGGGATCTTAAGGGTGTGTGGTGTATGATCATAAAACCGTTCTCAATGGTTTTTATGTTAAGGGAAGAAAAAATAATCTGCATCGGCCGGGAATCGAACCCGGGCCGCCCGCGTGGCAGGCGAGCATTCTACCACTGAACCACCGATGCTGTTGTGAACTGATTTACTAATTTCGTAAAAGAATCTTCTCATTTATAGTAATAAAATTTTTTGATAAATCTAGAATTCCCATAAAGAAAGTTCCGGAATTTCACTGCAGATGGACAAGATCTAGTTTATGTGATATACTCTAGAAATTGTTATGGTATACAACTTGGCTCCCACCGTTTTCCCATTGGTAGTGTTAGCAGGAAGTAGGCGTCGACATAAATACATCATAATCGGCCAGTCATGGAAGACCTTTTGTTGTCTTGTAAACATAACCTTATATCCCCAGTATAGTCAATTAGGGTTTACATGATAAAAAATGTTAGTTTTAAGAACCAAAATATCGTCATTTATGGGAGGTTCGTTAATTTATTACTTCAATATAAAATGGCTGCGACTGCGGGTTTCACGGACGGAATCTTCTCAGACACTTAGGATACGGTCACTATGAATGAAATAAGCGTATCGTGATTGGTATCAACACTTAATTGTATTGCGTAATGAAGACTCGTGTCAAAGTCAAGAAGATTAGGCACGACAATTGGAAGTGACTCAGCAATTATTTTCAAAACGCCTCAAAGACCAAGCATTGTAACTGTGGATAAAAATGGGTTAATTACAATAATCAGGTTCGAAAACCTATAATGTCTACGTTTCCAAGGTCATGATTTGTATTAGGTGTGACTATCCCGATATAGCATATGAAAGACAAACATAGTTGCAATATACCGAAATTTATGATTAAGTAATTTTCCAGCATTACAACGTTCGGCCTGATGTTGCGAAAGTGTAGTCAAAACATACTTGGGAAACTTGAAATGGGAAGACCTGACCTTATAGTTTGGAGAGAAGAGACCTTGGAAGTTCACAAGGAAGTGAAATATCTCGTATACTCTTTTCAATCTGTATATACTGCTGCTGTTCACCAAATCAATGCAACAGACAAAGTTGCCGATGATTCTGTTGTAATCGAGCTGCATTACATTGAACAAGCAACACAGAATGTCCAACTCAGAGATGATATTGAATCGCAAGGTGACACTTAAGAGTGAACAATAGAGAGATCGATATATTTAATGACAAATCGACAGTTGAACTTATCGCACTTAGTGACAATTATATCGTTTTGACAGAAATGTTAGCTATATTCTCCTTATACCGCGGCAGACCTATTAAACCCGTACCTCCATCTCGTAGCCTCAGCTTGTCGAACTAAGGTTCGTAAAATGATCTTAATGTTAACGTTTCGTTCAAAAAATATTGCGCTGTAGACAGGATTCGAACCTGTTCGGGTAGAACCCAATGGATTTCAAGTCCATCTCCTTAACCGCTCGGACACCACAGCATCTTATGAAAATGTGTACTAAATGATCTTTTTAATAAAAATAAACGATCACGACAATATAATTATTTCTCACTCGAATTCATCCCAAAGCCGAGCGATCGATGTAATGGCATTCAATTATAATGTCATACAGAATAAAATTTATCGATATTTAGACGATCAATAAGACGATTCATTCATATGTAACGGAAATAATCTAGGTTAGGTTTACGTATATATATAAACTATTCGTGTTATGACTTTACAATTATTCCCTCCGCGTAAATCAAACTACATATTCACCACGATATATGTGCATGTGAAGTGTTAAAGAACGTATATATACGAGTATGCGGATGAAAATTATTATTTTTAATGAAAATTTATTACAAAAACGCTTTTAGGTATAATTATTACTATTATATACTATTATTATTGTTTTTTAAATCAATTTTCAATGTCATTTTTAGTTTTATTTATTTAGTTTTTAAATTTATGAGTTTTATGTCTTTCGCGATTTTGTGGGAACTGATCGACGTTTCAATGTATATTTCATACATTATGCACAGTGTGTGGGACTCTCATCCACTTAAAACTTCAGAAGATATTTTACTTACATTCGGTCTGCCATCTTTCCGACCAGTAACGCTCGAAAGGGTGTCTTCTTCAAACGTTTGTGACGGTCAGTAGAAGTCCTCTTTGTCCCGCATAAATTAGTCTTCAGTGTTTATATAACTTTACTCTCAGAGACTTCGGTTTCCTACTTGAAACAACACGCCCATGCAATATGTTGTTGGATATTACGTTGGACAGTCTCTATACGTCCCTAGTGATTATATAAAGGAGTAACTTTGAATTCCCATTGGCGCAGTATGTCACTCAGTGTACATTGTTAAACAAATGTTCTAACCCTCATATAATGAGTTCCCTTCCGGCTTCGTAAAGTTTGACTATTAATATTATGCACCGGACCCTGTATTTGTTTTGGTCTTTCGAAGCCAATTTTATTAAGTTCAGGGAGACCACATAAATTAGACCTGATAATCCTTTATTAGATGGCTCTCACCACATGCTTATAACAGACGTGATCCAATAAGGGTTTCGGGAAGTTTTTTCAAATTGTATTTGTGACGCATAAGTTCAGTTTATGACATTTGATGCTCTTGGATGATCCATTCTATATGGGTCCAATTTTTCAACACTCTTTCGAGCATCGATATAAACAAGTGATTGTAGACACCCCCATAAAAAGTAAACTATAGTTTAACGGCGTCAGATCAAAAGGTCTTGGAGGCCAATTCACGTGTCGCTTTCTTGAAATGATGTTCTGATCTAAATTTTCTTCAATAAATCGACAGTTGGGTCTGCTGTGTGGAACGTTCCACCATCCTGTTGAAACCACAAGTCGGTTACACTATATGAAACTTTATTGTTCACAAACTCTGTAGTTTGTGGCATTGACGTTTACACGCTGTCCTATATTTATAAAGAAATATGGTACGATGATGGCACCTGCCCATAAACCGCACCAAATAGTGTTTTTTCAGGATAATTGGAAGGCGAACCACATAAGCACGATAACTATGTTGGTTTTGGAACTGCATCGGCTGCTTTACCTGCGGAAGGATCAATATTACATTGGAAGATCTTCAATCGTTTCTGGCTGTTCATCAGTCAAAATTCGACAATTTTGTTTGTTGACGTATCCATCTAACCTCATCTCTGAACATTATTTTTCGATAATAAAACGAATCAATTTGAAGTTGCCCCATCACCCATACACCAATTTGATGACGCAAAGGTCACGCGGGTCACGCGGGTTCAATTCTTGAAAAACCAGTATTTTTTATACCTTCAAAGCAAGATCTTTCTTCAATACCCAGAGCTTGAGAACGGAGACGAAATGATTGATTGCGGTCTTCACGTACACTTTCAGCTATACAGCAGCAATATTCACATTATAGATCGACTTAGTTCACATAAGATCGAATTAGTATAATTCTGTGTCGGGTGAAAAATATTGAGTTCAGTATTGAACGATTATGAACACCATAAAACGGTCGAAGAGCATGAAAACCATTTTTTATACTGCGGACACCTTTGTTTCCACGTAAGGCTATGGTGAAATGTGAATGAATACTGAACACAAACGTCATATGAACATAATTTTCACGCATTAATCCCAATGTGAATTCCAGTTGAAAAAGTACCTCCTACTGGATCACTCTTTATTTTGCTAAGGTTTTTCGCAGAACTCTATACGATAAAGTCATCCTATGTTTAATGTGGTCTATCATAAGCGATGAGATAGCACCGATCTCGACGAGGGCCATTATATTTTTACTTGTATTACTTTTGGTGAGAAACACTTTCGCCTCTCCGATGACCTCTTTCAAACTCTAGATCTTTTGTTTTGTCAACATCTTTTGAGAGATTTGTTTGGTTTCAAGTTTAAGACTATATCTGTCTCTCCCAAACCTTTCTTAAAAAAACCTGTTGTCCGATTTCAATCAAAATTCTAGAAGGGCTTTCTATGGTTTGCGATTTGGGATTCCCCAGCAGGTGCTCCACTTTTTTTTTGACTATAGTGTATTAATTTCCTGCTTCACTTTGTACCGTTCAACTATTACTCTGCAAATCTGCTGTCATCCATAGACGTGTCTATAGTGACAAAGTGATGGTATTAATCTTCTCTTCCAGTTCTCTAAACCCAAACTTGTCATTGTGCGAGATGTTTGGCACACTTGTCGCCCTCCTACTCTTGTGTTATAATTTTTATAATTGCTTTTTTAAAGTGTGTTGATATAGGCTTATGAGTGCTTATTATATTCATGGCCATCCTCTTTTATGCTACTCTTTTTTCGCTCCCTTAATCAATAGCTTCTTGTTGTTTATAATTGGGATTCGTGTAGTGATTACTGTTATATTTATCATAAAATAAGCTTACTGATCGAGTGATCTTTTGGCTTAGTTCTCAACCGCCCAAGAATTGAACACATTACCCTGGATTCTGAAATTGAACCACCATCTAATTTGAGTAGCATCACTATATCATATTGTTCACTTGTTCGGTTATAGCAATCACGTTTGTCATCACAACTCGCAGGAGAAAAAACGAGTACCTATCACAGAGTTCAGCATATCATAGAACAAAAATTATACAAAACTTGTAATAAACTAAGGGAGAATATCAGTTAGAGGACGACCCCCACCCGTCTAATGTTGCCCTGACTTAAGTATTTTCCTAATAGCTCCTTGTTATATGTGATTCGTATAAAGGATACTGTGATATTTATCATAAAAAACTGACTGATCCAATGATCTTTTGGCAAGGTTCTCAACCTCCCAAGAATTGAATCACTCTGGTTTCTATTTGTACGAAACTTTTCTCTAAGATGTTGTATTGTTTTAAGTTTATGGTATATTTGAAGTGGAACCACCATTTCGTTTGAGTAAAATTACTATATAGCACGAGAAAAAACGATCACCGATCTCAGAGTTCAGCAATATCATTGAACATAAATTGGACAGAAATTGTAAGAATTAAATGCAGAAACTATTAAGTGGATCAAAAGATTTAGGATCGATTTAAATATATATGTGTCAGTTAGGGGACGACCTACACCCGCGTATAGTGTTGCCCTGACTTTATTATTTTCCTAAAGCAAAATATCACCACCGTCCTAATTATATTCTAAGTGATATAGATTCGATAAACGATTCGACTTTTATACAAGACACACCACCAATTTTGGATTTGATTTATAAATCGATAAGCCAAGTAATTATAATCGCGCGGCACCGGTAATAAATAAAATCTACAAAAAGTGTTTCACGCCTTAATATACCGATATAGGATCTACACACACATATGATAGGCTTATCGTGCCTGTATACAACACTTAAATATTTATAATTCCTTATTTATTATAATAAATTATCCACGATTCTTGTTGTGTCTACGATTCGCGCATATATAAGAAAATTGAATCGAATATAAATTCTATATCATCAATAATTTTTTACTTTAATTCGTAAATTTCATTTCCAATTTTCAGGTCCTGCATCGCACCAACCAACTCTTCTCGGTTCATTTCGATCGCTCGTTTGTATAAATCCAAAACCAACAATTGCATGGCAATAAATCAATTTCACTCGAATTGAAAGAATACAAATTGGTATTCTTGGTGTTTCTTCTTCGCCACTCGTACATACATATATACATCGTTGTCTTCGTGATATGGTGTCCAATATATTCGTTTGGTGCCTTAATGTCTGTTTGTTTTTCTTTTATTTTGTGTATTTCTTCGCGTTTGGTTTCTTATAACAAAACAAATTTTTATCTCCTCGTTTCGTTTTATCTCTTATATACACGAGTACCAAATAACACTTTAACTTAGATTAAAGGTTATCGTTTAATTCAATTTTGTTCGTTTGTATCTTATATATGTTGTACATACATGAGATACGTGCGAGAAACGATACCACCAACATTGAATCGCGTAAAATCACTTGGAGCAAGATAATTGAATGATTTATATTCAATAATTTTGTATAGCATGAATGAAAATTGATCCACACACACACGTATACACAAAAGGAATGGCGGACAGGTTTGGTAAATATTTATGCAGATTGTGTTTTATGATGTCTGGATGTTGTGCAGGAAAACCGATCGCCAACACCTGATTTAAGATGCAAGATAATGTATATTTTGCCTCGAATGGAAATTGTGCTTTTTGTAATACCGGGTGGCTACAAAATATTGAACCGATCAATTCCGGCAGAATATTTTTGTTTCGTCCTGCGCCTTTATTTTTCTATTTTCTTTGATTTTCCATTAATTTATCAAATTCTGTTTTAATTTTTTTTAAACTTCAAATTTTATAAAAAATAAACTAATAAATAAAAAACCTAATATTTATAGTTTTCGGTATTCACTAACTGTATAACTTTGGCACTGCCATCACTAAAATGCAATGAGATGAGAAAAAATAGCTCATTCCGAAACCTTGTTTAAACCAAGTTGCAAACCATGGTTAGCAGTGACACATTAAAACGAAATCATGATTAACTCGAAACTGTTGTTACGAAACCAGATATGTGTCTGCAGTATAAATGGTGACCGCGATTCCCTATGCAACTTTCGGCTCTTTTTAAGGCATTTTACATGACATCTCAGACTGAATTTCTTCAATTTCGTGACGAATATTGTCTTTAAGATGTTGAATCGTTTGGGCCTTATTCACGTAAATTTTTGACTTTAAAAAGTCTGGTGCTGTTAAATACGGAGATCTGGCTGGCCATGCTAAATCTTCATTTCACGAAATAAGTCTTCGTGGAAAAACCTCATTCAATAATTGAATTGTTGAACGGACTATGTGTGCGGTGGTCCCATCTTGCGGAAACCACATGTCCTCTAGTCCTTGCTCTTCCATTTCAGGCACGCGTCATGCGTCTTGATACCGTTCGGCAGTAACAGTAACTTCAACACCTTGGTCATTTTCAAAAAAATAGGGGCCAATGATGTTTCCAGCATGAATACCACACCATACAGTTATTTTAAGTGGATGCAATGATGTTTGATGAATTATTTGAAGATTCTGTGTTCCCCAAAACAGACTGTTCTGGTTATTGACAGGGCCACTGAGATGAAAATGGGCTTCATCGGTTATTATAAATTTAGACTAAAAATCTTCAATTTCACCAGACAGCCTTAGGATTGCATTACTGTAATCAACTCGTTGATCAGGATCACTCGGTAGCAATTTTTGGACTAATTGAATTTCGTACGGGAACATTTTCACAATTCGCTTTAAACTATGAGCAGAAATGTGTAACTAACCATGTCTCCGAATTGATGTTTCTGGAGAATCTGCAACACTATGGCGCACCAAAGCCTACGAGACGTCCGTTGTCTTCCTGAACGAGGTCTGTCTGCTGTCGTACCGTACTGTCAAAAATTCGCATGTAAACGATAAATTGTGGTTTTCTAAGGCACTGCGGACGATTAGGATATTTTCGACGAAATTTTCGCTAAGTGGGAATATTGGGACGGTTATTTTCAATAAATATTGTCACTATTTTTGCTCGTTCTTGTGGCGTATTGTGATCCATTATAAAATTGGGGCGTCTACACAGCACAATGGTTAAAGCGAAACTGAGCTAAACGTCACATAACCTAAGATGGCGCTCAGTTAAAATAGTATAGTATATTAGAAATCTGATAAATTTGCATGTCGTCATGGGGTCATGATCATAACCATCTGACTGGGATGAAGCTACAGTTTATTCAATTATATCAAACTCTTTCAAAAATGGACAACATTCCAGCTGATGTTTGGAACCAACCGTACTATGAAGATGGCTGCAATAACACACCAGATCGTAAGTGTTCCCTTCGAAAAATCATTTTGATCAAGAAAAATTAGCCATTAATTTCGAAATTGTAATGAGATCGCAGAAGCTAAGTATATGATTGAAAGATTCAGCATTTTGAGTTTTGATACAGTTACTTCTGTTGTACAAATGCTGCGGCTAACGATGAGAGACGAGCATCAATAAATTTTGACATGAGTACAGTCATCAGGATGGCATGAAGTCACCTCCTTTTAGAATTTTATTCTTCACTGCAATCAATACTCGGCCACCTTCTAGATAAATATGTACTAAACCCAAAATCGTTTCTATATGGAAAATGTAGTCTGACGAAAAGTATATTTTCGTAATTGGAAACATCATTAGATCTATTTATTGTGCAAAATTCTTTAGCCTATCTTGCATGCCATAATATTATAATATGTGATGGAGCAGTGCAAATGCAAATGAGGATGTTCACGCAAATCGCAACTCGTTATAATTTTAAAAGCATGCAAATTTGGAAGTGCTGCATCCCAAACACAAACAATAACGTCGAAATTATTGTCAAATGCCCAAAAGCCATGATATGGACTTATCGTAGATGTTGACTCGAAGCGCAGTATAGACGATACCATATATATATATAACGCTATACTCACATCAAGTATATAGCTGCAACAAGATATTAACAATCTATCACATTATCAGATACTCCAAGCACTCAAATACTTCTTTAGCCTGTGCTCACAAAATATACTGAATTGTAAATAAATTTTCAGAAGGCAAGGACTGAAATTTGGAATCCCCATATGATCAAATTTAAAATACAAGCAAATAAAATATAAATATCATTAGTTAGGTATTGTATGTATATAGGGAAAACTTCAACCATAAGGAAACCCTCATAAGTCCGGGTAAAATAATTTTGACATATTTGGAGATGTGTATATAACTATGTAATATAGATTTGATCAGAAAGATATATACGAAAAGAAATAGGAGCCTCGAGAAATTTTCACACAAACAGCTATCCCTATATCTGCCACCTTTTAGATATAGATGTGCTAAACATAATCGTAATTCATATAGAAAATACAGTCTGACGAGAGGTATTCTCCTAACGAAACATTTATAACAACCAAAACATCGAATCCCGCACCAGTATTCAAAAGGATAATGTGGATGAACATTTATAACCCTAATGTCTTCCATGCCATGCAGAATATATATAGGATCTCATGAAGCAGTGCTAGTGCAGATGGTATACACAAATCGGAGGTCCCGTAGTATACATCCTCTATTAGGCTGCGAACAGCCAAAAGCATGCCAAACAGCGAAAAGCCAAACGTTAAAAGCAGGAACAATTTGGGAGTGCTGACTCAAACACATAGGTTATATCGTATAAAATGGACTTACCATGGATGTTAGGCAGAATATTGACTATAAGAAAGTAAGGTTATACTCACATCATGATTGGCTGCAACAAGATATCGATAATCTATCACACCATATCAGAAACTCAAAGTTTAGCATTCAAATACTTCCGTAGGGATCCAAATGAATTACATTTTTACTATAACAACGTCAGTGCCCATAAAACAATCATATATATTGTTGAGAAATTCACTAAAGTTATGTACTTGTTTGTATGGGGAAAACTCCAACCCTAAGGGAATCCTCATAAGTCCGGGCAAGATAATTTTGTCATATTTGGAGATGTCTATAAGTGTGATACCCTATAATATGGTATGTTCGGTTGGTTGCGGATTCATTTTAGTCTAGTTAGTTTCGGAAACATATCGGATGAGACTTTATTAATTTTATGGTAACACTGTCTATACCTTCTTCGAAATATCGGAAATGCTTTGTCATGCAGAAAGCACCATTGATGTTAGAGCACGGCAGTTCCATTTTCATAATTGTACCATATACCCTGAGTATGTGGCAAAAGTCGGGCTTTAAAATACTTTTTCAACCACCTATATACATAAACAAATCAAAACTACTACTATTGCATTGGATATATTTATATATATATATATATATATATATATATATATATATATATATATATATATATATATATATATATATATATATATATATATATGTACACAAAAAACTATACAATACTGGAAAATCAATAAACTTCGAAATACCCTTGATATGTTATCCTGTTTCTTCTAAAATATATCATTCAACCACCCCAAAAAAGAAAATTCCATCATCCACCATACCACGTGGTTAAATATTTGTGCGCAACTCCTTTTCACCATAATAAAATCACATCCCATATCGCCCAAATCACAAGCCAAATATAATTTTCCAACCAATCATTGCATTGCAAATTTATTTATATCTCCATCTCGGTTCCGCAATGATTAAGTAGACATTTACAATTCGCCCCATAGCTCCGCCCCCCAGGTTGTACATATCAATGCAAATCAACTCGTCATTGGTTATTATCAACAACAAAAGTTGTGTGGTCGTCGAACTATATATTCATCGTATATTTGTGTCTCGTTCTATTCGCACATTATCGCTTGGCGAAGAAGAGGGGAAATTTGTGTTGTTTCGACCAATAGGCGGCCGCGCATTGGGATCGAATAAACAAACAAATTCGTTCTTTTCTTTCTTCAAATCTCGTCGTTTTTAGTTGATCTTGATACCGCGAGTCGACTAGATTAGCGTGTGTATTGTGTGCTAGTTATTTTTTTTATACAGAGAATAATACAGTGGACGTGTTTAGTGCTAGTACTTTTTCTCGTGGTTTAATTTCGAACGAGAACACAAAATAAAAATCATTTGTGGTTTTTTATTTTGCTTTTCGATATTGTTGTTGTTGGTTTTGTAAATAAAAATCTCGAATTTCCCGCGATCTTTAGAAAAGTTTTGAATTACAATTGGGTTTTTGTGTTGTGTTGTTCAGTTTTTTTTTTAAAGGATAATTTAAACCCAACAAAAAATAAATACAGTGCCGAGCCGATTGATAAATTATTTGATCGATTATTTTCCGCGATCGAGTTTTCATTTTTTTTACGATATAGTGACGAAATCAGATTAAATTTCAAAACAAATGAAAATTCGTGAAATAAAAAACTGTTTTAAATAAAGAAAAAGTGTTGCTTTGTTAGTTTTTCAATGTATATTTAGTTTTGTTGTTGTTGTGAGTGAAAATTACAAAATAAAAGAAAAAATATCAAATTTTCAAAGTGGAAAAGTTGTTTAGTGCATTCCAAAATATATATATGAAAAAGAAAACGTTTTGTGTGCGCGTGTTTTCAATCGGATACTCAAACTATAGTGCGAGAGATTAAACAATTCGAGTGAGTATAGAATATATATATAGTTTTCTCAAATTATGTGATCGAATATCAAAAAGTTTTTCCGAGATTTTCTTTCACAAATAACTCGATATAATATATATATTGTGTTATTATCTCATCGATACTTGAAAATAGATTTTAAACATTTGATCGTAACATCATCATAATGATTATTGCGGATCGTGAGGCGGACGGATCATATGAAAAGCGTAGTAGATTTTCATAACAAAATAATTTTTTATTTTTTTGGCAAATTTTCAAAAACCGAAAATCTCTCAAAATGCGATATATACTTTGTAGTTATGTATAATATTATACAGCAGTTGTTGTTGTCATCATTGTTGTTGGTGGTGGTTTTATTTTGAAAGAAAATCTATTTTTGTAATCTTACTACACATGAAAATGAAGAAAATTTATAAAAACGATAAAGTAGAAAGAAATTAGAGTGAAGTAATTTAAGATGAATCGAAGCATTTTGTTTTTGTATTTTGTTATAAATTTGAGTTGTTTTCGCGATCGCATGTGGGTTTTAGATAAATTCATAATTTTATTTACTCTATATAATCTTGACTAGATAATCCTATGACTCAATCATCCCGCGAATCTATTTATCCACTTCACTTCATAGAGAGACAATATCGCGCAACTTATATATATTCTCATTATGTCAGATGCTTGATACGTGATCACGTATGTGATCGCCGACGGTACACTAAAAGCTTTTAGCGTATTACACATCCAACCATTACGTTCGGTTTTTGTTTGTTTGCTTTATTTCGAGTCATATATATTGTGAAAACCTGCCAAGTAGTCAGAAAGTATCACTAATTGTATCCAATATATAACATTGTAACGCATGTTCGATCGTTATACCAAAACAACTGTTGCTATATATATGTGCGATATACTAAAGTGTTTTGTTGTATAAATTTCACTGTGAATCAGAATTTGTCAAACAAATGTAATAATAACGAACGGGCATAGTAAACATTTTTACTGGGCCAATGAATCACAGTGATCTCACGTTGATTACGTGATTATTGTATGCATATAAGCTTGGTTGGTTCTAGCCCCGCTTACATATATTTTTTAACGGGTTTAACAGGCGATTGTTGGCCTATACGCGTGTTAACAAATTGACTCGGTTTTAATCACGAGCCAATTCTTCATACTGTTGCAAGCAATTAGAAGATGTCAGATCGCTCTCTACGCCGTGGAGGCGACCTCTTCACCTACCCAAAAGCTGCTCTGGTATGGATCAACACGAAGAACGTGTCCGCGAGCTAACGTACTCGATGTATTTTAATTTACGATATCAGGAATTCGCATTAAATTCCTGATCTTCCTGATCTCAAGGTCTAACTCTCACATTTACAAGATATTCTGATTTCAGAAGTGGACGTAGAATATAAAGCCCCATTGTCAGTGGCATTGCGAACCTTGATATCCTCTCCCACACTATTATCGTGAGTAATGAGAGATCTAAGATACTTGAATCTCATCACTGCTTCAAACGTGTGGTTATTAATACTGGAATCAATTGCGTCTTGGTCTCGAAAACCATAAATCAGATATTTGGTTTTGGACTCGTTGATTTTTAGACCAACGGAATCTGAATACTGTTCCCGTGAATCGAGGATCTCTTTCACTCCGTTTCCGTTTCAGTTGTTTCAGTTCTACGAAGGATGTTTTCCAACATGAGATTAAAAAGTATCGGGGACAGCGCATCCTCTTGCCAAACACCAGAAGTAATTGCGAAAGTTCTCAACTTTGATACAGCATTGTGACTGCGTTACTGTCATTTTACACAGATATTTGTCTAGTATTCATGAATGATAGTAACTTGTATGTCCCACCTATATAATCTTGTTATATGCTTGGGAAAACACGTCCCTAATAGGGGTATACGTATATACCAGTTCTAAGGTTTGTAACGAATTTGAGATCTTCACTACGAAGTTGGGAATTAAGAAGAGCGCGATCTGTGATATTATTGTCAGAACCAGTACACTAGAAAGAGTAAACAATAACTTAATTAAAGTAATAGATGTTCTTGGTCACTTAAGATTCATTTCTAGTTACACATACTTTTTGACTTCTTATGTACCGGCAACTGCTATCAATCGGCACAAGTAATCTGAAGAGTATATAGTGAGTAAATCGTTTAACACAGTTTGGCCTGTATTTTGAGGTTTGAAGTGGCTTCTATCTCCTTCCTCTTTAATATTGAGATGATAAAAAACTTTTAATTCTTAATCGTTGTTGGTCTTTCAAACGTTTTGGTTGGCCTGGACGTCGCTTGGCTTTCATCTTAAAAAACACTTTCTTGAAAAGAATTTCGATATTTTGAGATTTAAGATGTGCAGTTTGAGATCTATCATTGAAAGGAAAGAACTATACTTACCACTACACAAAGTGAACGTCGTGGGACGTTAGCCCACCGAATTTCTTTTATATACCACACATCTAATGTCATCTTGAAAGGCATTTATATACTTTTTGCTATACCTTATACAATTAAACTACTAACTATTGGCTTTAGGTGTCTGCAATCGAGCCAGCTCTATCATTACTGGCACTTTCTATTCTGTGGATTATCATTATATATGTAAAACGGTTGTACGGTTGTCTTCTGCGAGATCTTGCTTTAATGTTATGCTTAGTCTTATACACTCCAATCGAACAATCAACTTTGCAAGGTATTTCTGATCTATATAATCATAGCCAAAAATAAGAGAAATAAAGAACAGTGAGCAGATACGATGCGAGTAATCTGCACTAAACGGATAAAGGTTTAGTTAGCAAAGGGTGTGGTTTATCAGGTTACAGTTAACCTTGGATTAGATTCGGTTCCTATGTAGGAAAATTATCATATACGTTGTTGATGAACAAAACGCAACAGAATTTTTATTTTTTGATGAACAACTGTTCACAAATATTTAAATTTTCGAATAACATCACAAGTTTTTGATTTGGCCACCCTTAGCCGTGATTATGGCGTTCTAACGGCCGACAAAGCTATTGCATGCAACATGAAAGGGGCTCTGAGGTATTTTGGCCCATTTTCGGCGAAACGCTTGAGATGATCTACACTGTTTTTTTTGTCCCAACCTCTGTCCACCACCATGCTGCTAATATCATTATAACGAATTATGGTGCGATACACAAAAATTTTATTCACATGCAGATGTTTTAACATGGTTAACAATCTGAGGCTGTGGTTTTCCAGACAAATATAGAGCATTCACACTATTACACTTGAATTCCATTGCGGATAACTTTTTTTCTGAACAACACCTTGATCAAAAAGTTTCCGGAATACCCACCGTGTGGCGCTCCCAACGTTCCGATTTGAGTTCTGTTTTTTTGTTAAGTTATATTCCCTATAAACTTTACGTAAATGTTGCGTAAAAAACGGATGTTGGAAAAGTATTTCGGCAACGATTCTCTAAAGAAAACGGTCGTTTACCTGTGACACGAGTGGTTTAAAAGTGGCCGTGAGACAATCAAATATGTTGAACGCAGTGGCAGACCATGATATCGAAAATCGACGAAAACATTGATAAACTAAAAGAAATGTTGGTCAATAACCGCAAATTAACCATGAGAGATAACGGAGGGCTTGAACATTGCTTATGGATCCGTCCAACACATTTTGGTTAATGATTTGGGTTTCAGTCGTGAAGCAGCAAAGTTGGTGCCAAAAGAGCTCAAATTCATGCAAGATGGCTTAATCCGATCCCACATTCATCAAATCGATCATTACTGGAGACTAGACGTGGGATTATGAGTATATAGGACACGCAATCCAGACATCAGGCAAGTTAATGGCGTTCGTCAAATGAGCCGAAACCAACTTAACCTCGTCGTTTTCAGTTAAAAAAGAAGGCAATGCTCACGATTTTCATGCATTACAACGGTGTAAGGCATCATGAATTTTTGCCAAAAGGCCAGACCGCAAACAAATAGCCACCGAATTCACCTGATTTGGCTCCCTGTTACTTCTTTCTGTTCAATCGTGTTAAAAAAAACCATTACGGGGAACGTGTTTCAGCAGCCGAGAGGAAATAATGGAAAAACCGCAGGAAGCACTGATGGGCATACCGAAAACCGAATATAAAAAAATGTATTTCTCACTAAAATGCTTTTGTACGTTTGTAAACTGTCATTAGTGTAAATTTGAGCAGTCTGTCAACATTGGTTTAACATTAATGACAGTCTAAAGTTGGTAACACTTCGTGTCAGTCACCTTGTATAATATGCTAGTCAAACTATTGGCCGGTTGATGTACAATATTTTTAGTGACGCTTTAAAATCGAAGATGGTTCCTATCTTTGCGATCATGATTATATGACGTCCACTCGAAAAACAACAAGAGGTTACTTTTATTTTTTTGAACGACAGGTACATCGGATTAGAAAATTTTTAAGGATTGAGGTTAAATAAATAATAATAATTAAAGAAGGCGGAAATAATTCCAGAACTCAATGCCACTAGAGGCCCACGGTCCATCCCACATACACATACAGATTAAAAACACCCAATCGTGATTGATGAATCGTCACCACCCCGGGAATCGAACCCGAGACCCCCGAATGACAGAGCAAGTACGCTACCTTCTCTGCCACGAGAGCGACAAAAGGATTGAGGTTAGTGTATAATCTGCCAAGGATGTTATACCATTATTTTACTTTCGATTGAAACATTGGCATTAGACTGATAATGAGCTATATGCAATGTGCCTGCAGATCTATCTTGATCCTCTTAACGAACTTCTCAATTCATGTACATTCATTTTAAGCATCTCGCCATAAGCATATTATGAAATGTCCCGAAAGTATATAAGACATAAAATTATTTTTATTATTTTTAAGGTGTGATCTTATTTGTCGTCTTATTTATTTATTTAATTTTAAATTTTTATGACAAATTAATTTAGAGACGAAGACCATCGTCGGACAGCAACGCGAGAACCCAGAAAACGATAAAAATGATTATTTTATTATTATTACTATTAGTATATATTGTTATTATTATTAGTATTGTGGTGATTAAACAAAAAAAAAAATTAAAGATGGATAGAAAGATGTTTCATATAGGTACGTGTGTGGTCTCAATTCCAAGCATCTTATTTTATGTCGTTTTTTTTTCTTAGACGAGAAACGTATATATAAGTTGTGCTAAGAAATTTGCATTTGACATGGCGTCTTACGTAGCTCATAAAAAATATTTTATAGCACTATTTTGACACCTGTTGTAAATTGTTGGTGTGCGGCTTATAAAACGGGACCATATAGTGAGATATAATGGGGTTTATATTTTTGTCTTTTTTTGGGTGGTTTTTTTTGGAATTTTTTGATGTCTAATTTTAAGCATCTTAGTACTTTTGAAAACGTATCATAATTTTTAGTGGATCATAAAAAAATTTAATGGTTCGAAAGGCGGTGCTTGAACAATATTAAACGATCAAAGAATGAACGTGTATATCCAAAAATTCCAAAAGAACTTGATTGTAAATTAAAGATATATTGGTATGTGTACCTATACCGGGTGGGCAAATTAAGTTTGCAAGTTGGAAAAAAAAATGTGCTGTTCGTATTAGTCTTCTCTGTTAATACCTCGTATTCGGTTTTGAGCAGTAGAAAGCTCTCAAATTCTTCATCTCACCTTTGCATAACATCTGATATCACCTAAGCCCAAAAAGAGAGACCTTTGCTATGGACACTGTGCTATTCGAAAATATTTCACTGTTTTGACTCAAATTTTTCCATGACCGTTTGATAAATATGGCTGAATATCGTTCATGCAGCGCTCAATTTCAAACTTTGAAACGTGATTTATTGTGTGCTTCTTGGCGTAAACCTGAGCTTCTAAAAACTTCAACGTAATTAAATCGCATGATCTGGGTGGCCAATTCTGCCATTAAATTCGCAATTTACACAGTCAAAAAATGACTCATACAGTGATTGAATTGTTTCTTGACTTGGATGGCATATGGCACCGTCTTGTTGAAACCTCATGTTATCATCCATTTCTTGCAATTTAGCGACAAAAAATCAGTCATAATAGCATAAGTGCAACTAACTATTATTGCCTGATCAGCTATATTTTTGGAATTTTTTGATTTGTTTTTCTGAAATGCACCAACTTTGACGATTAACGAAGCCACATAATAAAAAAAGACCCTCTTCGTTGAAAATAGTTTTAACGAACTGTCACGCTATCTATTTTTGTTCGTTGATAACATTTTACTATACAAACGGGCCAGAACTCAAATATTAGGACCACTTTTATACCCTTCTCTTTATGTATTGGACGTTTCAATTACAATCATAAGGTGGATTCGAAAAGGTTTTAAATTCCTGCAAAATATTATTGCAGCATAAGTATAACTCTTATACAAATGGCTTGAGCATAAAGTTTTGGAAAGTTTGATGTTGATCCTACGAAGTAAAAGCTGTTCAAATGGTAGTTACTTTGAATAACTATCTATATATTACATTTCAGGAGTATTGTAATCTTATTAACTAATTTCAAGATTAATGATATTTCTTAATTATTCACGCAAATATATCAAAGAGATTTTTTGTTAACCAGTGTCGATGAGTTCGATTACAGGATGAAATGCATGTCTATAAAACCCGACGATAATGGCTTATCTACTGAGTATGACAGTTATCTCTTAATGATCTTAGAGTTTAACCATACATTTCAATAGGCATAAAAGCTCGTTTCTAAGGTGGTTGTTTTATTACTGACGAAACTATTTCTAAAGTGTCTTGAACCATAAGTACTTGTTGTTGGATTTGATACGAATTATTTAAAACTGAATTGAATGTGTTTATGGACTCTGGCAATGCTTTGACGTTAAGCTTGTGAGAAGCATAAGACGGTAATAAGAAACTGAGCTTGAAGCAGACTACAAAAAGAACAGAACTTTTTGTCAACTACTTCAAGTTCAGCTTCTATCCTTATTTCCAATTTTTACTGTCTAAATTGCTCGTCTCTTGTAAGTTTGAGACACTAGAAGGGTCTTTTAAACATTTACCCAGGTAAACTAGTCGAACGATGAGCTTGTAATACAAACTGTAATTGAGACTAAAAAGAGAGTAAATCCAAATTCTAACCACTTCTCCTAAGAAAACTCCGGTAGGTATAACGTCATAACCGGTCAAATCGTTAAAGAACTAAAAGGGATATGCGCAACATTCTCCATATATTCAATACCATGTTTGGACTAACATGCATTCGTACACAATAAAAGGTAATTTAATCTGACATTTTACCATATCGATGATATTTGAGAAGTTCCCTCCTGAAGAGCATGAAATCCATACTGATAGATAGCAATCTTATTCCCAACTGTTCGTTTCAGAGAAAACCACTCGATGAAAGTTCAAATATTTTGAAGTCTGAAATCCAAGATATATGTATAAACTTTTCTGTCTACAATATGAAGAAGGATACACGCATCTAAAAAAAATGTTCAGTGGCAGAACTAAACGGTAGAATATTGAGCACTGTCTTGTATACATCCTATATACGTACACTGAAAAAAATAATTTAATGTACTCGGTTTATCAAATTTTTTACATAAAAATTGTATTGAACCAATGAAATTTTTAATTGATATTATGAATTGTTTAATAATTAGCTTTATGAGGTTGTAACCAGTTTATTAATACTATAATTTGGGCTACATCAAATTTTTCTGATCATAATACCATTGCAAATTTGTCAGTACTTGATTATAATTAACTTTAGTTAGTAACTTATAACCTAATGCATAATTTTAAAACTACCAAATAATTTTGGTTAAGTGGGAGTTCAAGTGCTTAAAATTTATGTTAAAATTAAAATTCGCTAGAGTACTGTTGATAACGCAAGTATATAAAAATTGAACAATCCGAACATCAGTCTATAATAGGAATTGTTTGTTGAAATTATAATGATCTTTCCTATCAACAGCTTATGTTTAATAAGACAATGACGTCCACCTTACTGACATACAGAGTCCAAACTTGTCCGCTTATAAATAATAATAAAAATGCAATTCTGGACCAAAATGCAGACATGGATTCTATTTTGTTAGTTAACCAATCCTAGAAATAAAATTTATCAACTGTAAATGTTGGATAAATATATTACATTTGATACTACATATAAGTAATGAACAAAGTCCATCAATCTAATAACGAAGATTCTTGAAATTAATAAGGAATATTAATGTAACCAATGCAACTTTACATAGATTATTCAATACAAACCGTTAACGAAATAAATAAATTTAAACATTAAAATCATTAATTTTTTATAAAGTTATAATTTGTTTTATAAATTAATAAACCCACATTTATTGGGATAATCACTGGCTTTATTGACGCAAACTCGTTAACAAAGTTCACTGAATTAATGTAGTTTTTAATTAAATTTCGGTACGTTTTTTTTTCAGTGTAGGAGAACGGATATACTAATGGAAGAAGCTGTGGTATGAAGAACTCTTATGGTGACGATACTACAATTTTGGCAGTAAGAAACCATGTAGGAAAAGCTTTAAATAAATTGCAAACGTTGACTAGTTCATTCAGCAACTAGATGCAAAAAAAAGAAGAGTAAAACTCAAGAAAACTAACGAGATGTCTAATTGAACTGAACATAAATTACATATTTAGGAAAATCCACACACAATAAGTTACTGGAGCTTATTGTATACAGCTTTGGGTTTGTACCTAGAAAACGAACATCAATCAAAAAAACTTAGTAGTATTGTAAATCCTCCATGATACATTAAAAATTGAGACATCTACCAAGATTTGAGATCTCTGAAACTTACAGCCAGTCCCTCCGTTTGTAACTTGTTCTAGATTAATATTTTTCAAATCATGAATATAAACATTGACAGGATCTTGGAAGACAAAGGAAGAATTCATGCTGCCTTAGAGCTACTCTCCGGTACTTCGTATGGTCTTTTTACTGCTCTAATGAAAGCTATAAGATTTTATTTTGACATTGTTATCTTTGCTAGAGTATACTCTCTATAAGAAGAAGAAGAACGTTATTAATTGTTGAGCTCTTCAAGATACCAGTATAAAAATATTTAGAGGTTTTCTTCGCCATATCAAGATAACAAGTCGGTTGAGCAACCATTCAACTTGACTGATATCTTGCAATTACAATATAATGCATGATCCAACCATAAGGCTAAACTATCATTCGATATTAATAATCAAAAAATAAATTATTTTATTGCCAAAAAAATTAACTAAAAATAAACACAAACCGAAATCGGTTAAATAATTTCACTATACATAAATGTCTCATTGCAGGCATTTTGTTAAATTATAACGTCTTTAAGTGCATAATATAGTAAATTCAATAGTCCCACCTCTGTGTTATTTGTACCCAATAGCTTACACGCGATGTACATTGTATATAATTACATATATTAAATTGTGTAATCTTTTAAAATCTTGTTAATTTTAATTTTTTGACATAAACATTTTGGGTTTTGGCTTTAAAAAAATTAATTCGAAATTATACGTAAATACTCGTATATATAACCTTTTCATTATAAGTACGAGTATTTATAGGTATGTTAGTTTAATTGTGTATATATATTATGTACTTTGATCAGGTGTTGCAGTTAACATATACATAGGTGTGGTTTCATTTTTTCAAAAATAAACTGAGCTACATATGAAATTCCCAAAATATTAGGAGTTCCACTGAAAGTATCAAGATACATCGCTTACACACACATACAGCAAAATAATCACATTAGAGGACAGATTCAAAAAAAAATTTTTATAACGTGACCGTGGACAACCGTCACTGATAGTATATACCACTTCCAAAAATCAATATTCTGTTGCAATTTGCTACAAGTTTTCCCGCCAAATTACTCGAGATACCAGGTTCGAATCCCGATAGAGACAGGATCCATAAAAAGTTTCTTTTTCACCATCTGATTACGATCGGTAGCGTGAATGAACACATGGCTCCCTTTTGGAGTGCAAAATTCCTTGGTCGAACCCTGTCAGTATTACAATATAGCCTGGCATGGTGCTATGCAATGAGCAGAAGGTTCAGCATAGATCGGACCTATATAGCAAAACCATCCATCCTCGATATGGACGTAAATAACAGAACCACAAAAGAGTTGTGAGTAACAAATAAATAAATTAATCGTAAAACTTTGACGTGATTAGCTTTATCCAAACAGATTAGGTCTTGCAATCGCTATATAGATGAATTAAGTTCTATTGATAAAATTGTACGTTCGTTAGCTATATTTCCAGCATTCTTGATCAGAACAGTCTAGTTGTACAGTTGTACTACATCCCCAATGTTGGATAATCCAATTGGGGACTCGGTGTAATCAAATGCACCTACATAGTCCAAAATATCAATAATGACAATCATCTATGCTTATTATCACTGAACATAACACAAGAGTTATACGACGTATGGCTATATGAAAACCTGTACCTGTATAATTTAGAATCGCTTAACTTCGAAAGCATGGATCGAGCCATCTTTTAAGCTAGACTCTATAGGATATATGCAAGCTTGAAGCAATGTAATAGTATAGGCTACAACGTAAAAGTATATTGTGATAGAAGAACTACTTATTAATGGCATAGTATTGACGATGATGCTCCTGACAAATTTTAAATTCAGCAAGTGTCTCCCATAGGTAACAAAGTAAGTGTTTTTGATTCCATCCTAACTGAATGTGGAAGGATTTGAGGTTATCGATTAGATCGGTCATACTACTACAACACACTATAGTTAAGAACTATATATACTTATGTTAGTAGATCACCATGACTTTGAACATTGAAAAAATTAAATGCATTAGTTGCCGATTTATGAATTATCTTATCGTTTACGGGTTTCCACATCTAATTTGACTGTTTTACTGCACATTAACGTTTATTGGCTGAATAAAATTATTGTCTTTTTTGGAGACTAGTTTCTAAGCGATATTTTGCGACAGTACGATTGGTTCGATAAGTTACCCCTCTAAAGTACATGGAACACATTTTTTGCACTGCATATAAAAAAAATCCTGAGAAGAACAAAAATTTTGGAGGCCAGTCAAACAAAATTATTCCGCTTAGCCCTCTAGTTTATATTTATGAAGCTTCAGAGAAGTTCAGTGCTGTTAATACTGAATCGGATCATTTAAGAAAGAAACAAGTACTCTTTGTGCAAGTTTTTAACATTCTAAAAGGCCATTTACTTCAATTTCACCAAGACTGCCAAGTGGATATTGAATTAAACGCAGTCAGTCTAATAATTTCAACCAACCCGAGCATATTGATCCTGAAGCCAAAATCGAACTAATGAAAATAAATAAACTTCCATAAACCGTGTAAATATATCTTCGTATTGACATAAAAATGCAAATACTTAGGCTTTTCTTGACCGAAGAAAGTCGTGCTATCACATCGAAGCCAAGTGGAAACAAATAATAATAAGTTTTGTAATTTGTATTGGATGTTGATTAGGAGATTTATTATAAATACCCTTAATATAAAGTCTTGTTTTCCAAACCGATAATTACACCCACATGTACCTAGGGTACTCACCAACGCATAAAGCAGAGAACTCGTGGAACGGACGCAACCGTAAATATTATACGAAAGTTCTATGATATAGTTATTCACCAAAATCAACTAGGACCTAAACGTATAAAACGTCGTATTCGAAACGACACGAGAGTACTGTTCGAAATATTATTCAAAATTGCATCTCAATGCATTAGGAATATTAAAATAGCCGAGGTATGCGAAAAAGGATTCACTTTAACTTATGAATCTATAACTTAATGATAATGCTCTTCTATTTTCCACTTTATCGGTTTGAGTCCAACCTCAACCATGGACAGACGAGTGTTAGAGCTGTGTGTCACCGAGAATTGTCATGCGCCAATATAAAATTTTACTCTATATATCCGGTATAGCCTCGTATAGGGCACTACATGATCAAAAAAAATGTTCTTGATATATCGTTCAGCAATCAAAACTGTTCTATGGCCTCCACCAGGTACGAAAACAAGATTTGTTTCCCTCTCAAGCAGTCCACATCAGACTGTTTCAACAAACAAGCTCTGCGAAAATCACTCTCGTGGACGCCGGCAGGCCCGACCTCTTCTTCCACTACCATGACGAGATATATTCTGCATCTCGAGCGTCTCTTAGCTACTGCTGCAAGCCGACCCTTGTCAGATGACGATTTCGCAGTTAAACTAAAATGATAAATCGATCGTATCTCTCAGGTGTACCAATTTTCTGAATCCATTACCAGATTAGCTTATGTTTAGATGACGATCAAAAGCTTTTTCTGAAGTAGTGTCCATGATTTTAACGAAGCAACTTATGAAATTAGTCGAGTTTTATTCTGATTAACGTCTGATGAGTAACTGTTGGCAAATATTGGTTAACGTGGTATTATACCGAAGATTGCAGCACGCCAATTATTTACACCGCAACATAAAATTTTGCTACGATTGCTTTAATTTGAAAAGATCATTTATATTTGCTCGGGAGTGTATTTAAAATATGCGGTCTTCATAAGACACCCTCTAACTGCATATATACAATAGATTTTGAAAAAAAACTACATTCCATCTCATGTAACCCAAATATTTTCACCCAAAATATCAGATTATAAACCCAACCTCCGCGTAATATATAAATAAAAAAGTTGATTTAAAGTGCACCCAAATCCCACACATCACAAAACCGCGAAAAGACCACTCAACATTAGATGTATACCACACACACACACATGATGGTCTATTTATATCCTAATTAATAGTCAAAAATGTGTAACAAACTTTTATTTTCAATTTTATAAAATGCGCGCGATCACGCAATTGCCCACCAAGCAGTGGATTGGCGATATCATCTATATAATTGTGTAAACACAATTCTAAATGCAAATTAGACTAAATAGCAAAATAAAAAAAAATTAAATAAATAAATAAATATTAATTATAAATTATAATTTTTTGCGAAATTTTTTTTTTAATTTTCTCTAATTAAAATTGAAAACAAAACGAAAAAAAAAAAATTAGGCGGAAGTCTATTTTAATGGAATGCTGTAGATATATGTTGTCCGTGTGTGTATACATATGTACAATTGTGTACATATGATATAGTTTATAACATTAAACTATTCGACTATTATTGTTAAGTGGGAAGCACTAATCTGCAAACCAAAAACCAATATACCACACCAGGTTGATATATCAGCAACATCGTTGGCAGAAAATATAGTGTTCTTGCTTTGTCATTCGGAGATCCTCGGAATCGATTCTCGGTTGTGTCCCAGGATCACGATTGGCTCTTTTTAGTGTGTATAAGTATGTGTGTGAATATGGATTAAACCAGGCCGCTAAATAGTGTGTGGCATCCAATCCTGGAATATGTTCTTTTTTATTTCGGCATGGTTCGCACCCCTGGCATGTATATTTATAACCTATATACTATAGATTATATAGTTTAGTACATATTTAGTAATTTATGTTATTAAAAAAAATTATTATATTTTATAATATAAACACATTTTTGAAAATATTTTTTTATATAACATTTTCTAAGATCATCTAAATTAATGATCATCTGTTTTTAGAGTTTTTTTATTTTTTGATATTTAGTTCGTTAGATCAATATGATCTGTCAAGAAAAATATGATTTTTTTTTGTGTACAGAAATTAGAAACGTTTTTGTGTCTGGCTGGAATAATATTATTTCGAATTTGAAATTTTATAAACAAATTTTTTTTTGCAAGACTCCAAGTATTTATATACTTGGATTATTATTAATTATATTAATTTTAACTGTACTTAATAAATTAGCTAAATTAAATTAATTGAGTGCATTTATGTGATTGATAGGTCGATGCGGTTTGTTTGATATATAACGATTTGAAGAGTAAATAAAGCACGAAGCTGGTAGATGATGATCATCTGGATTTTGCTCTACTCGCTACATTTACGAGTATGTATAGTAATGCAATTCGTGTAGGTCTATAATTAGGCTTCTAAAAGATTCTATATCATTCTCATCTTAAGAAAGACTCTTGATTTATACCATAAAAATATGAGTTCCCATGCTGTTAAAACTTGCCGAAAATTTCCAGTCACAAAATAACAAAATCGATAATACAAAAGTGTCTTTCTTATTACAGCTGAAATTTAATAAATTTATATAGTTCGATTAATTGCATCATGATTCGAATTTTGCCTAATTCTCCACATGAAACTTGAACCAGAATTTTTCAAATGATAACCATTGACAAATCGCTTATAAATTTTATATCCAGCCATAACACTCTATAGAGGTTGATTTTATAGAATTTTTTTGCGGATTGCGGGTTTAATGAATCAAATTTTCCTGGACTCTCCACATAAATATTGAACTAACATTTTTTTCCAAAATAATCCCTGAGCCCATACATGATTTGGGAGTGTTATAAGGTCTCGTAAATAGTATCTATTAAATGTTTTGATTAGCATGTTTTAGGATTGTGGTGGCTTAATTGGGATCGCTGCTGTGTTTTGCCTATGGACCTCTGTCTTATCATATTATACCAACTCATCTATCTCCAAACTGGCTAATTTTATTTTATTTATTGGGTGTATGTATGTATTTTTTATGAAATTTGGGCCTTTATTGTGGAAAATGTTACAAGATTTTGTATTCAAAGTATATTGTTCATCGTGACCACACTACTTTTTCCCATTTTTCTGGCAATTTATGGATTGCATCCAATTTTCGATACCTTGAGCTTTGGTGAAGCGTATTCCTGATAGGGCATTCTGCATGGATCGAAATAGGTGGTAGTCGGAAGGAGCAAGGTCTGGGCTATAAGGCGGGTGAGGCAGAAATTTCCATCTGTTATTCTCCACGTATTTTTTGACCGGATCAATCAGATCAATTGTTGACGATAGAGGTGGGCATTGTTGGTTTGGCCACTTGGCAACAGCTCATAGTGGATCACACCTAGCTGGTATCACCAAATGTGAATCTGGAATATTCGGCTTTGGTGTCGATCGGCCGGCCTCGACTTTCTTGACATACGCTTTTTTGCGCCTGGGATTATCGTAATCGATCCAATTTTTAACGCCAATGGCAATACGATGCAAAAACGACTACTTTTTGTGGCGCTTGAGCAGAATTTCGGACCTGAAAAATCGTCTTTTCCACGTCTCTTGGCTTCAACTCGTATGGCACCCAATTTTCATCTTTTGGATCCCAAGGCTTTCTAACGTCTGGAAATTGTTGCTTGATCAACTCCAATGATTCTGCAAGTTCTTCTTGCTGTTGACATCAATCTTGATCGAATAATGCTTCCAATTCTTCATCCTCAAACTTGTTCGGCTGACCAGGACGTTCTTTGTGCTTGATGTCAAAATCATCACTTTTAAAGCAAATAAACCACTCAAAGCACACTGTGTTTTTGCAAGAGCATGCTCACCATATAAATCCACGAGCAAACGATGACTTTCAGCTGAACCGCCCAGGTGGCTCAGTGGTTAAAGCTGTGGCAGTTGGAGTGGGAGGTACCGGGTTCGAATCCCGATAGGGGCAGGATGCAAAAGGGATTTTTCACCATCTGATTACGATCGGTGGTGTTAATGAACACATCTATGACCCCCTGTTGGAGTGCAGAACTCATGGGCCAACCCATCTTCCATGTCAGTACTATAGGCTGGCATGGAGCTATGCAATGCGCAGATGGTTCTACGAAAATCGGACCTATAGCTGTACGTCCTCGATTTGGCCGTTAAGGCGTAAAGTAGGACGTAAATAAGCGAACCGCCCCAAAAAAGATAGCATAGAATAAAATATAAAAAAAAAAAAACTTTCAGCTGCAGTTTTGTTTGCGAAAAAGCGACTTAACAAAACTTCCCGCAAATATTGTTTTTTTCGCAAATTTAATATATTTTCCACGTTCTAGCGAATTACAAGAACTCAACGCGAAATATCGATTTTATTTGATTGTGGCGTTAATTGTACGAATTATTTATTTTTGGTACTTAGAACGCCACAAGGGCTTTCAAAAGACATATATGGCTATTATGTACTGTAACACATAAACAAGTAATGACATCTAGTATCAAATTCCGGTTTTTAATATAAATAATAATTTAATACTAATTTAACTATTTGAATGAGGTGAGAATTGATCGATGGTTTGGCCCACTAGCTAGGGCGTCTTTAAAGGCAGAGAATAGTGCTTTCAGAAACTTTAGGTCATTTTCAATCAGCGTTCGCATTTTTTTTTTGGAAATCTATTGGTTCGATTCTATTCCATCTATAAATCATAATTGGATGTACGATCATTTATAGCAAATGAATTACGAGGCTTTATCGAACTATATACAGAGATTATGATTTTATATTGTCCTAACCATCTCCTTTTTCGTCTTTCGTATTCGAAATCTACTCTATATATAATTGATTGATTGGTTTGGCAAAACTCCTTCATTCCTGAAGGTATGCGTATTCTTTGAACGGCTATTTAATCGAATAAAAATAGAAAAAGTTATAATTTCGAAATGGGTTAAACAAGACATTTTACCAAATAATGGGAGCAAGAGACATTTATCTTACTTTGATTTATGCTGACGTACTCGCATTAGAATTTGAAGGTGGCACTCAATGTTATCAAATAATGATCGATTTACCAATAGCCAATACGATAACTGACCTAGAGAATACGATAACCGAACTAGAAATTTTACTGTACACGAATTTATCAACGTCCGTCTCCGTTCCATACCGGTTCCGTTCCGTTTACGTAAAATATATTTGACTGTTAATGAATGTACGTATACACACCTTCCATTCCATTTATATTCCGATTCCAATAAATTTCGATACATATTGATGCAAACGTGTTTTAGATAGGCAGGCTGACACGTGTCGGAAACGGTATTGATAGTGCGGACGATACATTGTTGTTCTATATTAAGAACGGAAAACTGAACGTAAATGTAACAATAATGGGACGGAGGCGGAACGTATAGCTCCAAGTTTTCGTTTTGTTATGCCTTACATCCGGCATCCCGATACATGATGAATTTTATTAGCTTCGACAGTAAGCTGGATTGCTTTCAGTAATTAGTAAAACATTTTTGGTGACCCCTCCGTGTATTTTCGATGATCATTTTCTTATAGCGTTTCTTCATATTTCTTTAGAATTTCCACAATATTATTAGTGTTGGCCTCGTTGCTTGTGCTATTTAGGCCTAACTACCTGGTTGGTTAAATTCGATCACTGCTCCTTCCATCGTTCGTTTTGACATCCTTTGAATGACAGAAACTTTGGTGGTCTTTTGGTGGTTTATAACAGAGACATGTTTCCAAGCAACTTAGCGATCTCACTTACAAAAATTAACGGGGCAAAGTATATATATATATACGAGTATATAAGTCAATTTGAGAGGTTGTATAAATAAATATTAGATTCGCGATCATACACCATAAAAAACGCATTAATAATCTAATTTATATACATAATTATTATTGTCCTACATATAACATATCTCTATCTATATACCAACATAAAATACATTATTAGACATAAATATGTAAGTTACTTTATATAAAACGATGCCATGAAAAATATCACAACTGCACGGTACACTGCATCGTTTAAAGTATTTAGGGTCTTGTTTTCTTCTCGCGATAATTTTCGAAAATTGTTGCAAATTTTTTTATTAATAATTTTCATAATTATATGTACGTACATATTTTTTAATATTTTGCCAATTTTCACATCATAAAAATATTATTTATATATATATGGAACTTTGCGAGGCGGTACAAGAGTTATGACGATCATAAATACATTGTTTGATTTAGATTGTGTTCGAGTCGTGTGGACAATTTACTAACGATAATCTAGGTCATAATTATAATTTATATATTCGATGTCAGATTTATATCAGTTCGCAAACTATATACTTGTGCAATTCTGCTGCAAACCATAACATGTAAGACTTTTTATATATCTTTGTTGACGAACAAAATCTTGGCTACCTTCGAAAATTATTCGGGATAGAAATTGTATTAACTGTCACCAAACTTGATATCTTTGGTCAGCTAACCTATTCTAAACCTGATATTAAATATAAAGTTTGTGTGGGCTTTGGTACTATTCGAAGAGGACCAGCCGTTATTTTACTATCAATTACTGATGGTCTAGCCACAACCAATAATTTAAATAAAGTCTATCGTTTGTCTAACGAAATATTTTATCATCGAAACTAAACTCGGTTATAAATGCTTTCAGAACATTTTTATCGAATGGGAGTGCCTCATAATGCATTGTTCAGCGATTATCCGGCTTTACTCCATTTGACTGTACTGCATTTGTAACATTAATTCACTAGTACTGTCACTTCTTGTAATTCAATCGTACTCTCACTTCACGACGAAAGTACGCATACGGTAACTTCAAGTCCGGAAGCATATACCTGATGAGATGGATTTGGTCTTTTCGATTATATAGTCATTCAATGACGTCTTTATCAGATCGAAACCCGCAAGTGATTCGAATACACACACGCACCCTCAATTACTATTCAAAATTACATTAAACGCTTTATTGGTGACCCGACGTCTCTGTTTTTAGGGAACAGAACATTATATACACGTCAATATCTTCTGACACAATTTTCCAAAATTTTGTTCACCCTACCCTTCTGCCTACACGGCAAAAATTAACTTCTCACAATGGAATTGTGTGTCTGCCTTCTCTCTCAATACGTGATATTTCAAGGCACAAATATTTCCAAGAAGTTCGTTTCTTGTCGCAACAAACCTAATCACTAAGCGGGCGAATTCAGGCACCCCATCGCATTATGGCATAGATAATCATAACCAAACGGAGCAGGGAATTCACAGTATGAATATCAAGTCCGGTAGCATATGCCTGATGAGATGAATCAAAAATCATAAATCTATGATTCTAAATCGGAAATAGAATAAAATAATCCCACTTACAACACTGTAAGTTACTTGAGTGTTCGTATACCCATCCCAAATGCAAACATTTCAAATAACGTTCACATTCAATTATGTGTATGTGCGCTCTACTATATACGTATGCAGCTTGTAATGAGTGATAGATTAGATAATCATCGAGTCATGCACACATATCACGTTTTTCAATGCCGTCGTATGCAGATATGCACTCACGTAATCGAGCGTGGGCCCCCAAACGACCTTTCACGTCACAATGAGTTCGTTTAATTCTATTTTATTTATTTGCATGTCGTCATTAGGTCAATCGATTTCAATAAATTTCTTAATTTTATATATTTTCAGATTTCACATAAAAAATAAAATATAAATCCGCGCGACCAACTGACAACAATCAACAACCACCAAACGGCAAAACAAAAATGTTAATTTAAATCATCCGAACGGAATATTTTTATATGCAATATCGCAGCAATAAAATAAGTCGCGCAAGTGCAACGAAACGATCACATAAATATCTGGACAGGGCGAACGAGACGTTGTGTCGGGTATAGCCGTAAAACGATGCTACAACACCAGTCAAATGATTTTTATGATTTATCATCACCAGCTGGTGTTGTTGGCAGGCAAACGCCCCCATACAGTCCCACCGGTGGGACAACAATACAATCAGCATTAGTCAATAATAACAACAACAATAATACAACAAATAATAATAATAATAGTAGTAGTAATAATAATAATAATAATTCAGTGATAGATATTATGGGACAAAATGGTAATGGGGCTGGCCGGGAGGCATTACCAAGTTTTGGTTTTACACAGGAACAAGTTGCTTGTGTTTGTGATGTAAGTAATATAGTTTATAACTATATATATGTTGTTAATAATTGTAACATTTGTTGATATAGGTTTTGCAACAATCTGGTGATATTGAACGATTAGGACGATTTTTATGGTCACTGCCACAGTGCGATAAACTGCAGCTAAACGAATCGGTGTTAAAAGCGAAAGCAGTTGTTGCATTTCATCGGGGTCATTTTAAGGAATTATATCGGATACTAGAACATCATTCGTTTAATACAAAACATCATGTGAAGCTACAGGGGCTGTGGTTGAAAGGTAAGTGATTGCTTATATACTTCTAAAAATTGGTTATACAATATACATGATCCTTCATATCTTCGTCTGTGTAGGTATTTATGGTAAACGGTTGTTTTGTATTAACTACCATACATATATTATAAACAGTAGTTACGAAATGAATGACCTTGACATCACTATCTTCACCTTTCTTGAAGGCGGATTTCCATTCCATTTCAATATGAAATGTACAGCGGCCTAGAAATGGGTATCATCTAAACCTCGCGCACTTTCAGTCAGTTAGTACCATCTATTATTTATTTTTTTTACGAAGATTCAACCTCTATACCTTTGTATAGTAGCTCATGGACCAAGTTTATGTATAAAGTTCAAAAATTGTCACATCAAGAAATAAGATACTCCAGCGCTTCCCGAGCCTGTTTGGCCATTGTATTGACAATAATCAGTGCAATGAGACCATTATTGGTGAGAAATTATGACTCAAATTTTGTCCAGTCGATGTCTTGAAATCCCTTTATTAATACCAAACACTATTTCAACTCATATTGAACCTCATATTCACATTTAATTCCCAAACCACAATTTTAAACCGCCATTATTGTTTATTCCTCATCTTTTTATCAATTTTATGAATCAAACCGAAATTTGACGACAAAAAAGTCTGTATTTCTAAGAAATCAACTCCTTCTTTTGTGTATCTGTATATAAATACACAAGATAATTTTGTAACATTTCTTCGAATTGCGAACATTTAAAAAAAATTAATAAAACTCTTAAATATTTAATATATTCACTATATGCAAATTTAACAACAACACCAAAACTGCTAAATTGAATTTGGTTTGTATGATAAGTATATGTCATTTGAGCATCCATCAGGACGGCATGTTCAAAATTTTTTCACTATATGGATCACTTTCTAGAATTATAATTTCTTCAATATTAAACCCATAACCTCTTACAGAAGAGTCTTTGTTTCAATTCCATGCTGCATCAGAAAAATCTGTTAAATCGGTTCCATGTTTCGTCCACTATTATGAATCGATGACTAAAGCAAATTTCACTGGTTTAACCTCGCAAAATAATCCATCATGAAGTTGTTAAACGTGTCCATTTTATTGTTGTTTAATCAACGTGAAACATTTTTTTGTCGGTTTTTATATGCCATTGTTGTACGGGCCAATAATGGCCTGTAAAATAATCTCTTTATTCCGTGTCAACAATCTGACTCCATCGGTTTCGATCACGAGCCAACTCTTCATACAGTTGCAAGCAATAAGCAGGTGCCAGATCACTCTCTACGCCGTGGAGCCATCGTCGCTGACAGCAACCTCTTCGCCTACCGAAAGGTGGCTCTCATTTCACTTTATTATTTGGTTCGGATCAGCACGCAGAACGTGACCGAGTCAGCGTACTCGCTATCCTTTGATTTCATGCACGATATCATGAATTCGCATTATATTCCTGATCTCGTGATTTAGCAGAACTTGGTATGTGTCGTCAACGTCACGTTTTGATTCCTATATCACACGCATGATGCTTCTCTCGAATGTTAGAAGCCATCACTATATGGATAAATAATACTTACCTCATAAACGAGTCCGACCACAGAAGACCACATAGCACACCGTTACCATAATTTATTTATGCTTATAATTGGCTACATTACTCATAGCTTCATTTTGTCGCTTGAGGACCGTAACTTCCGATTGTCTACCCTGTTTTGCTTTGAATGTGCACTTCTTTCGGCTTTTAGCAATTCGGCAGACCTAAATAATATTAGATTACTCTTTGAATTTTGATACCTACACCTCGTATTTTTTCATCATTATGTCGTGTCGTACTTTCATTTACTGCTTACAAAAGAGTCATGGGTTTGGTTACAGATTTTTTTTATTGTTCTTCTCGAGTGGCCACTCCAAACTCTATGAATCTATCCCTCTTCGATACATTACATTATACCTGGTCCTTATCCCGTGGAATTATGTTCTGTACTGTAGTATATGCCTTAGAGTTTCACTAACGTTATAAGTGCCCTGCATGAAGAAGATATGCTTTTCGACTTTTCTTCCATGATTCTTGTATAACTGCAGTGGCACTTCATATCAGTTACGTGTATTGATTAATTTACACATTGTGTTGCCAGTTTGTGAAATAGTTTATAACTATCTTGAGGTACTTATTGCATCCGGTACTTTCACCTCTAGTGATTAGCCTCTTGCTGGTTGCACATCACAATGTCTATACTATTGTTTCTCCTCGACTAATAACTTTTCTTACTTTTGCTAGATAACTTTCAACTAATAACTCGAATTTAACATTCGAATCCACCTTTTCAGCAGAACTGTTTCTCTTTGTCCTTGCAGCAAAATTGTTAACTGGTGAGAGTATATCTTCGAGGTTACAAATATTGTTCGTTTAGCTCTATTATTTGTACAACGTTGCTAATTGACTCTCAGTCTCTTTTTTTCTCTCTCTTTCGCTCTAGCGTGCCACATAGACACACTGCTTCTTTCCTCTACAATAAAGTAAACTGTCTCTGTGTGATAAAGTTTCGATAAATCAAATTACCCAACCGGACGCTGTTCTGTTTGTAGTTTCTCTTTTATTGTGTGCCCAAGAACTTCCAACTAAGGTGTTGGCTTTTTCTATATAATATAATAAATAAATTTATATGTTCTATCTTTGTCGCAACGTGAATTTAGAATTTAATGTTTAGGGTTTGAGTTGAGGCCAAATATTCTCAATAAGATTTAACATTAGGGAGTAGAATCGAACGAATAATGAGTCTTTCTATATATATTTGAAAGAGGAGGTCCGCTGTGGATATAGCAATCACTAAATCTGCCAATTGGTCTCCCATATTTTACTATCTTTTACAATCATTACCCAATGAAGCCAAACTCCTTGCAGAAGTTTCAATTCATATTGCAACAAACACCTCGCTAGTTGGACTGTTAAATGGATGCCAAAACTATCAACATTTTAATTTTGCAAAACAAGCCAATGAAGCTATCAAACGTGTCAAATTAGAGTTCTACATTTTATTATCGCATGAAAGTGCCGAATCAGCGAGTAACATTAGAAATTCATAGTTACTCTGCTAACCCAAAACGGTAGCAGTTTAAAACTTCACTATATGGGTATAGATAATATATTTATCTCATAAGGGGCAATTTACATTGCAGATACGAATCCGTTTCATTTTAACCACCACTTGACTATTACTAGACATAGCACACCGGTACCGTATCGCTTATAATTCGCTACACTATACTCACAGCTTCATTTTGTTTATTCCAGGACAAATAAAGCAGTCTACCCAGGTTCGGTAGTATATAGGTTTTCTTTGTCAATTCGTTAGCCGACATTGCTAATCCTTCCCACCACATGTTTTTGGCCTGTATGTCGTGCCGTGCTATCAGTTTACCGCTTGCACTAGATTCACCGGTTTGGTTGCAGATTTTTTTATTGTTTTCTCGACTGGCCACCCCAAACTCTGTATGTACCTCTCTTCGAATACATTATAACTGGTAGTTCCCATGGTATTATGTTCTGCATTATATGACATGCCATAGAGTTTCACTTACGGTAACTGCCATGCTTGGCCATTGTATAAAAAGTTAATAACCATCTTGATGTACTTATTGCATTCGATAATCTACTAAAAATAGTCTCTTTAACATCTCTATTTTACCTCTAGTTCTTTTAGTGATTGGCCTCTTACTATAGTTGCACATCACAACGTCAATACTATCGTTTCCCGACATGTCAAAATAATAAAATTTATTTCTTACTTTTGCTCGAAGAACTTCCAACTTATAACTTAAATCTAACAATGAGTTACGTATTGTGCTTTCTTTACTAGTTCGTGGCTTCATTATTCGGTGATTTCCCACCTTTATAGTTAAATTATTTCTCTTTGTCTTCGAAGCAAACTATTTTACTAAGGCAAGTAAATTCTTTCGAGGTTACACATCTTATTCGTTTAGCTCTACTGTTTGTTCCCTCTTTCTGTATCTCTCTCTCTCTCTCTCTCTCTCTGTCTTCTACCTTAGAGCTTCACAAAAGTATAACTAAAACCTTCAGTTGGTTTGAAAACTGCTGTACCCTGCCAGCTGCCACATGCAAAAGCTGATTTTTCCCTCTAATATAACATATGTTGATGCCATACAGTAATTATAAATTAAACGAGTATCTTTTGAAGTTCTGGCCAGATAACAAATCTTTTCTGTCTTTTCAATCATGTATGTACCTATAAACTTCGAACGAGGTTGTTCTTTCTTTGATCTGTTTAATGCAAGAAATCAATCTGTGTTCTATCTTTCGTCCAACATGAATTTGAATTTTTCATTCATAACCCAATTTGATTGGACTCTCTCTCACATATTTTTGTATTAATTTTCTCACTCTTTGATTTGATGATGTTTTCTAAGCCTAAAGGGTCAGTTTCAATTATATATAGGAACTGTACAAAATTGGCCTAATACCACCCAAGTCATCAATTACAGATCACGCTCACATCACGTGAAATAGTTATAGACATGGCAGCAGCCGTATTATTGGATTTGTATGGACGTATTGCTTATCAACTGGTTGTTGGTTTGGTCATATTGCTATCTATTATGAGTACAAGGTATACTTTAAGCACTTATATAATTCTAATGTACGAGCTTAATCGAATTCTCTCCAACATGTCCCTAGCTCCATTTATTAAGTGCCATTTAGTCAGGTTAAATTTCTAACTGCTACAAAGGTTTATACTATATAAACATTATTCATAGAACATAACCTATAAAACAAATACATACATCAATTTCGAGTCTGTGTTGTGTTTATATATTAATACAAACTGCAAAACCCTAACCCTTCCAAATATATTCAAAATTATTACCAAAACAAACTATTTAGACGAGTTCAGTAAGTATAAATCCTAAACCTATATACAAAAACAATAATTCTTCGTTTTTAAAATTAAAAAACATAAAAACTCATAAATAAATACAAAACATATGTAGAACTTCTTATGTACATATTACATGCATTATGCTGCTTGCTATCTTATGTTCTCCCTAAAAAAAAATGCTGTCGGTTTTTGGGAATACACAGACGATATTTATTTCTCTCTCTCTCTCTCGTCTTTACTTTTAGCGCATTATATAGAAGCCGAAAAACTGCGTGGAAGACCTCTAGGTGCTGTTGGTAAATATCGAGTGAGACGTAAATTTCCTTTGCCACGAACAATTTGGGATGGCGAAGAAACTAGTTACTGTTTTAAGGTAACAAAATTATACATTTTTGAGGTTTTTTATATATGTGTATATAGTCAGGGTAGTAAAACATTTTTATTTATCTATGCAGGAAAAATCCAGATCTGTATTACGGGATTGGTACGCACAAAATCCATATCCATCACCGCGTGAAAAAAAAGAATTGGCCGATGTGACAGGACTGACAACAACCCAAGTATGTATACATACGTCGTGTTAAGATTGCGAACTACCCTACTTAATACTCTATAATTTTATTGAATATGTTTCAGGTTTCGAATTGGTTTAAAAACCGACGACAACGTGATAGAGCGGCTGAACACAAAGAGTAAGTGTCTCAAAAATATTTTTTTTTTGTTTCATATTATGTATCGATGGTGAATGTGTGTGCGCGCACTAAAACAACACAGAAAAGGAAGTTCTGAAGTATTTACCAACTTAAAACAAAATTTAGTCGCACATATAGTCAATGTTGATCTTAAGATTTTTATTTTCTACCATATAATGTGGTTAGTTTATTGACCACTTGATGATCATTTCCTTTTTAAATTTTTTCGTTTACTTAAGTCGAAGCACAACAAAAACATGCGTAAGTTAAGGTCAAATACTGTGAAACCCTTTTTAAAATTCTGGATCTTTTTAAGTAGATTGATTTGGGACTATTTCCAGATGTTTTGTGGGAATAATATTATGATCAATGGAATGTATTGTTTGGTAGAAAAAATTTTAATCGTATATCTTAATTTTTGAGCTATAAGATGAAATGTTGAAAAAGATTTTCGAGTAGGACAGCAGCCACCTAAGTTGTTTCGTTTTATCATTATTTCAAAAGATGCACATTACAATATTCAAGCAATATTTAAGTCACCTTTGATGAACATCACAGTTACTCGAGTAGTACCGACCAAATGGAGCAGTGGTTAAAGGTGATTGGAGTGAGAGGTACCAGGTTCGAATCCCGGGAAGGATGTAAAAGGGATTTTTTCGCCATCTAATTACGATCGTTGGTGTGAATGAACACGTCTTTCACCTCCTGGAGGAGTGTAGAATTTAATGGGCCAACCCATCTTCCATGTCAGTCTGGCATAGAGCTCTGCAATGTGCATATGGTTCTACGCAAATCGGACCTATAACCGTACGTCCTCGATTTGGCTATGTAATGGCGTCAAGTAGAAAATTAATAAGCGAACCACGAAAGAATTAAGATAGCCTTGAGCACCAAAATAAATAGATCGAGTATATCATGTGCTAACCTATTTGGGTTATTTTTCTGACGAAACTCGACAGTACCTTTTTCAAGCGTAAACTTATATGAAACACATTGCGAACGCTCTCCATGCTATGGCTGTAGTTGAACATCATTCATGCTATGAGTAAATTACAACGATCTATAGGTGATTAGTTCTTCTTACTAGGAGTAAAAATAAGCTATTTCGTAAAAGGGTTATCATATTCTTTGAAAAATATTTGTTCCTGAGTATCAAAAATTTATAACGTTTAATATTAAGATGCAATGAATTTCTAGGTATAGACGAATAAGTGTCTAATTGTACCAGTTTTGCCATATCGCATGTTGTCGCTTCAAGCACTTCAATTCTGGTAACCCTTCCCCCTTTCCTCAATATCTTTAAGTACTTCGATTTTGGTAACTCACTCGTGAAATACATGCTTGTAAGCCCACGCAGCCTAGCAGCATTTACTTTCGGTATGAATCGCCATATATATTTTGGGTCGTGTTACTTCTTCATTGTAACTAAATGGAGTAATATTTTGTTTAGTTCATACATTCCAGATCGCTTCCGTCAATTGTCAATGTTATCCCAGCAAAAACTAAGAAAAAAACTTTTTATTTTCACCAAGCCATAACAGCCATTTTCACTACTCTTTTATAACTTCACTTTCCCTCAATAATATACGAATTGTAATTATTGGCCATTGACCATTAGTTGTTAGTGTTAACCAATCAACGAAGTCCTTTTATAATACATGTGAAGTCCCGTGGTTACAATTGCGTGGTTATAACTGAGTTGCAGCAACCTAACATGAACTCATTTCTACATCTCAGGACGCGATCAATTCATTATTGTACCAAACTTAATGGACTGTATGAATAGTTTTGGTCTACAAAAATGTAAGGAAACAGTAGTAGATCTATTACTTATCAATCGAGTCAATATTCGAACATACTCTACTGGTCAAAGCGTACAGCAGTGGCGTAGCTACAAGGGCGCAAACCCCGCGCTGCAGGGGGGCCCGCAACGATAGAGGGCCCGCTGGAACGCGGAACGCGGTCCCGTGGTCTTTGTTATATTTTTGTATTGGTTATTTGGTATTTTTGTATTGATTGTGGACATCCATGATCATTCATCAAATTTACGAAAAAACAGCATTTGCGGGAAGTTTTCTTGAGTCTCTGCTTCGAAAACAAAACTGCAGCTGAAAGTCATCGTTTGCTCGTGGATTTGTATAGTGAGCATGCTCTTCCAAAAACACAGTGCTTTGTGCGGTTTAATCGCTTCAAAAGTAGTGATTTTGACATTAAGGACAAAGAGTATCCTGGTCAGCCGAAAAAGTTTAAAGCTGAAGAATTGGAGGCATTACTCGATCAAGATTCATGTCAAACGCAAGAAGAACTTGTAGAATCATTGGAAGTTGATCAAGCAACAATTTCATCCAAAAAAGATGGCAAATTGGGTGACATACGAGTTAAAGCCAAGAGACGTATATGGAAAGATTTTGCATGTTTGAAATGCTGCTCGAGAGCCACAAAAATATGTTGTTTTTGCATCGAATTGTCACTGGCGATGCAAAATTAATCCATTTCGAAAATTTCAAGCGCAAAAAAGCGTATCTCAAGAAAGACGAGGCAAGCCCATCGACACTGAAGCCGAATATTCACGAGGCCAAGGTTATGCTGTGCATATGGTGTGATCCACTATGAGATGTTACCAAGTGGCCAAGCCATCAATCCCCAACTCTATCGTCAAAAATTGGTTCGGTTAAAGCAGAAAATTCAGGCAGAGCGGCTCTCACGTATGCGATCAGATATGAGTCACCCGCGTTATAGCCCAGACCTTGCTCCTTCCGACTACCAACTATTTCGATTCATGTAGAGTGCCCTACAATGAATACGCTTCACTTCAAGGTATCGAAAATTGGCTCGATTCGTTTTTGACCGCGAAGCCGTCGCAGTTTTTCTGGGATGGAATCCATAAATTACCAGAAAGATGGGAAAAAGTTGTGGGTAGCGATGAGCAATACTTTGGATAAAAAATCTTGTAACATTTTTCCACAATAAAGGCTCAAATTTAAAAAAAACGGTTTTTAATGCATACCTAATAGCTTCCAGTATTTCATGTTTAAGTATTGACATGTTTATTATTGTTTCTTACGTTACCTGTAACAGTCGCAACAGTGGAACGATCTTTTTCTAAATTGAAAATAATAATAAATGAATTTTTGATGAACATTTTTTATTACTCTGAAGGGAAAGATATGCAAGGTGGAGGGAGGATAGTCTAAGGGCCTACATTAAGTTTTGCGGGGAGGCCAAACATTTGTAGTTACGCCACTGGCGTACAGGTTGGTATAATCGCACTTTGTATCGTTTACGTTCACTTATATGAAATCTTAACAACTGGAAAATTGCAATAACCTAAAATTATACAGTCCTGATCACGAGTCTGTCCTATACATGAATTTCTTGTTGAATCAAATGACAGTGAGATACTGGTTGCCGATGGTTGGCAAATTGTTAACACAGTATAACATTTAATTAATTAGAATGTTCACCCTTAACCTTTCGATCGTATTCGTGTATATATAGTCAAAACCAAAAAAAGATTTCCCTTTTTCTTAATTTTTATACAGTGAAAAAAAATCATCTTTAACCATAATTTTAACTTAATTTCTCTAAAATTAAAACACGACGCGAATTAAAATTCTTAAAATATCAAACATAAGAAAAATCATCTCGACGATAGAATATCGCATTAACATAATATATCAACAACAACAACAACGACACTTACACAACATAAAAATACAAAATGTAACAATTTTCATTGAATAAAACCATAAACCCAAAACGATTCGTAAACTTCATGAATGAGATCGACGATGAGATGAAACAACAATGCGCGATCAACAGAAATAAAAATGAATAAGAAAAAAGCGCGATCATAGACAAGACATACTCGTACTATATATATGTTCAAGTGAAACCAACAAAAAGATCAACAACAATCTTTCCAAGTTATATATCTTCTTAATGTTGTTGGTATGTATTGCGACAAATCTTAGAACATATATAAGATCGTATGTATGAGTATGCGATCGTATATTAAATACGATCGATGTGCATTAGAAAAGGTAGATATTCATATTTTATTGGGATGATGCATAAATTTGTCCGCCTTCATTCATAATTAACATATATGTACCTTGGTACAAATACCTTTGTCCCAATTTAATTTTGTTTTATATAAGACAATCAAAATAAGAAAACTAATAAAGGTTTTGTTACAATTTTGTTTTTTTTTTTTTTAATTTTTGGCGGACGTTCAGATGGATGGAAATGTCAGTTTTAATTGTGATCGATAGATATCGGTTTTTTGTTCTCTACAAGTTTTTTATTTTTTTGTTGTAAGGTTTTCGTCTGACAAATTTTTTTTTGTTGGTCTTCCGATCCGATTTTTTGTGTTTTTTTTTTGATGGTCGATCGTATGGTCTTAATTTTTATATGAGGTATAGATATCGTGTTGATAAATTATTGATTGATTAGTATGACAATTTGAATGAATTTGATTTCATTCAACTTGAAAGTTAATAAATTGTATATATGAGTTCGTATATATGTGTATAGTGGATGCAGGTTTTTTACTTATATCTATATGACCTTCACCTTTGCGTAGATATACCAGGCGACGAACTCATAGGCACGTTTTTTTATTTATTTTAAGGATTTTTGCTAACCCAAGTCTTCTGACTGTCTTAACTATAATGATTATAACAGACAAACCATTACTAACCACTGCAACCAAAGTTAAAAGTTCTTTAAAGCTCTATTCCGTTGACATGTCTCAATGCCATATATTTGGAAGTTAATTCCATTTCAAATGTTTTTTTAGCTGTTTTAGCTAAGTGAGTACGAGTAGTAAAAACCTCTCTGTCTTATATACAACTGCCTAGACACACCTCAAATTGATTCTTACATGAATCGTTAGGATCGCTCGAAACCTTGTTGTAAAATAATATTATATTTATATTGTGAAAATATTCTACTTTAGTTAAAGTTAAAACTTCTTGTTCCAAATACGGCTTTCCTTTCAAACGGTGAAATAATTCCTACAAATCTTACAAGTATAAAGTAGTTGTTTATTTTCTCCCGTGAAATGGTATCAGCTGTTTGATAATGATCGGGTTCTCCCAGAGAATAAAGTAAACGACGAATATGAATTGCAGTAAAGTATTCAGCTCAGAAAATGTCTTTAAAACTTTCAGATGTTAATTGACTAGTTTATGCACCTCGGAAATATTTCTGAACTAATACTGAATTTCAGAATTTGCTCCAAGTACACAAATTCCACGACAGGATTCAATTGTCATCCTATATTCTTTAGTGTTTCAATTTACATGCAGAAGTTGATCTAAATCAGAATAATAGTTGACTTTTGTAATCTATTATCATATTATCAACTTAACTATAGCACAAACTCTAGAACGTGAGATTTGCGAAATTGCAATCATGCGATCATACCTGTATAAAGCTGTGATTTTAGTTCTTTATTATTCCGTTAACCGTCCACAGACGCTATATAGTAAATAGTGAATGTTTTTATTTTAAGTTTCCTCGCTGAACAATTATCGGATATTTCATTCTTATTCGTTCTTTTGATACATTCGTTCTTTTGATCTTGATAGATCAATAACATCCTGGGTGGAGAAATTGATGATGCGATCGCTAGAAAGTCCAAAGAAATATCAACTATATTCAAATAACTTATATTAACTATAAGGGAAATCGCGTCGACAACAGGATATAGTTCCGAAGAAGATTAAAAGATGGCACTAGTAGTAGTTGAACGAAATGTTTACATTTTTTAACTGCAGTTTTTTATATTTAAGGAATAAACCAAAATTTAAAATCTAAAAAAAAATTATTTTATAATCGAAATTGAAATTTTTTGAAGTAAATGGGCTTATATTTATAAATAATAATAAATAAATAAAACAAAATTTTTTGTTTTTGTAATTATGTCATTTCATTAAAAAAATTCTTCGCGTACCATCTATTGTTCTTGTTAAAACGTATTGGTATGCCATCTAAAAATCTTCTCCGAAACATTTATTTAACAAAATCATGCTGTCGTTGGATTTTACTATGAAAATTGACACGATTTCCCTTATAGTATTATAAGTTATAGAAGTGGTACAAACCATACTCGACTCTATCTAACTTTTGAATGGGTCATAGAAAACCTCTTAAGTTTAGCAAATGGTATGTTAGAGTTCGTCGTAATTCAATATTATCTGCAGCTTACGAGTGATTTGCAGATTTTTGTAATTGACTTCCTTATAGCAATCATTTTTATCGTCAGTTGCGAATTTAGTTTTAGTATCGTTGACGGAGCCCCATATATAACATTAATAATTATTCACTTCGTATTATAAATAAAACTATGTTCGTTGGTTGATCAGGAAAGAACCTGTTTTGTCCTCAAAATATATTTTTCAATTGTCCGTTCGTGTTACCCGATGTAGTATAATTGCTTCGTATCTTGTTTGATTTCAAAGTTCACCACAAGATGTCACGCACATCAGTTGATTTAGTTCGAATTGCGTGGCAGTACAAAATAAAACACTGCAACATCAAAATGCTTAAATTTTGTTTCGAGTATAGTATCGGCCCTATATAATTATTTAAAAATTTCCCACAAATACCCATGTATTTCCCGCTCGTATTTCCAACCAAAATCTATTAAAACATTTTCACCAAGGTGATCTGATCTATTTCGAAAGAAAACGACAACGAGATAATCTAATCTGTTTCTCATCTATCTGTTATTTTTATAACCAGTATATTTTTCGAAACAAAAGAAAACAATTTTTCTGGAAGTGGAAAAACACATTAGCCAAACTCTGTTGTAACTCTGTTATATACATATATATACATAGTATGTATGTATGTTGTGTACCGAGTACATATATACATTTTCTACCAACAACTCGCTATAAATATCAGGGAATCTACAACAAAAAAAAAGAAATCGAAATAAAAAAGAAGCAGAGAGAAAAACGATGTTGGGATGGCAAACAAAAGTATCAAATTACAGCCACAATATGGTGTTGATATGTCTGTATGTCTTCTTTTTATTATATATACACATATATACATATAATATTATATACATGTATACATAATTTTCGTTGGTTTTTAATTTTTGTATATATATAGAAAATTTTATTATAAACATAATGTCTGTGTGTATTGGATTCAATGGAGAATTTCATTGTTTCTATGTATCATATCATCGTTAGTACAAATTTATTATGATTACGATTATTGCCGCACGGCAGGGTGGACAATTTTCATAAACGTGCGCGTACGCCTTGCGTATACTAAACGTCATGGTAGGTCATGAATACATAAATATATAGAAACGTCAAATTCAGGTGACCTACATGAGGTCCCATAACGTCTACCTATATATCTATGTATATTTCTCTATTGGAACATAAACAAAACTTTTAATTAAATCCAAATCGAACAAATTTATATGACAGACCGTTTTTGGAGAATTTTTATTATTTAAATATTATATTTATTAAATATTTAATTGAATTTTATGTATTTGTTTTTTATTATAGTAAGTGGTTTGATTTATCTGTTAGGCCTTATCGATCACATTCGATCGATTGTGTGGAGGTGTTCAGACCTTTGAATACACAAAATAATCGAAAATAAAAAAAATAAAAGTTTTCCCGTAGAGATAACTAATTTATTTTCGATCGTTATTGTGTGTTTTGTTTCACATGTGTGTACGATTGTCAATTTAATTTAATCGAATTATGAATAATTTAACTGTTTACTGTATAGATTGTTATCGAATCTGTCAAAATTAAACAAAAAATAGTAATGTTTCAGATATTTGTACAGAGATGGCAATGTGTTTATATATAGATCCACTTATGGAACACCCTGTAACGGTGTAAAATTAATTGATCGTCTTTATTCGTATATGTCATTGATTATTAAATTATCGAGATGATAATCGTAGTTCTAATCCACATAATTATTTTTCAATACATATTTGAAACACCCTACTACACTGTTGTATATAAATATGTATATGTTTATAATATATTTTGTTGTTGGCTTTTTCTTTCTGGTACACTCGAGTAATGAATTTTGTTAATGGGATATCAAATATCATCATCGCTCTCCTTATTATTGAATTTATGTTATATTTTTTGTTTAAATTTAAATGTTTTCTTTTTTGTTTAATTTTACTTTTTCATATATATTATGCCATGTTGATGTATTGCTCATATATGTATAACCATATAGCTATATACCATGTATGTTGTACATAAGACAGAGTGGTTTAGTATTTTTCATGCGTGTTACTATACTGAACTACTTAGCTTGCACTTTTCTGCGGTAGTTGTCATGGGAAATAGAAAATATTGTGACTTTATTTGATTAGGTGCTGTTCAATCGAAATGGGGTTTAGCTGCTTTAATTTCAAAATCAAATCAAATATAATTTCAGTTGAGAATATACAGTTTATAGTTTTTAGCATAACTATATATGTAGGTAAGATGGATGGGATGTCAATCGATGATCTGATATGTATCAAGGTAATGGCAGCCATATAGTTAATTTTGAAATTTCAATCGAGTACATGAGCTGTGGAATGTTAAATTCAAACAAAATGCATGTCACCTTGATTAGGGTTGAGCCAAACATATCAGGTTATCCTAGTTGACATTTTTCTATTTGCATCTGGAGACATTTTTCTATTTTATCCCAGTTTTTTTTTCAGTTTGATATAATTTTGCACCAATTCCTAACAAAGCTAAACAAATTTATGATATTTCAATGCCTATCTTTTGTAACATAGTAGGCCAGAAATGATTCTTGTTGTTTTGAGGTTGTCATGATACGGACGATCTGTAGTAATTAGAACAGTAATCCAGTGGATGTAATTGGTACAATTGAGCTGCGTTCAAATGTTCAATAAAAATACAATTATTTTAGATATTTCGGTGCCTGTCCTCTGGGACCGTATAGTAGGTCGGAAATTTTCGTTATTAGTTTGAGTTTGTTATGATACGAGTCAACTAAAGTAAATATAATAGAACCATCTGGTGGATGCAAATGGCACAATAGCTGCGTTGAAATCCTCGAATTTTAGATATTTCGATAAAATATTATATCTGAGAACGTAGTGGGCTGAAATGATCGTTTTTGTTTTTAGTTAGTCATGATACGAACCTTCTATTAAATATAATAGGACCATCCCATGGATGCAATCGGCACAATTAAGCTGCGTTCAAATAGTTCAGTATAAAATTTATAATTTTTGATATTTCGATGCCTGTCTCATGAGTGGACAGGAAAAGATTCTTTATGTTATGAGTTCGCCTTGATATAGATCAACTCTAGTAAATATGACAGTAGAGACATCCGGTGGATGTAATTGGCACTTCATTGGTCCCAATTAGTGCATCGTATATCACGGTAAATGTAACTACGCTAATTAGCAGAACTCTTCTGATTTGTCGAGCTCCTCTCGTATTCGGCATTACCGTAATAATAGTGCGTTTACTCTGCTTCCTTTTTCGCTGAAGGTAAAAGATGCATCAATCTTTTCCCTTATAGGCCTGTTGGGTGATTATGTTTTGGGCACCAGCCTGTAAAGTTCTGCGCTTCATAGTTTTGCCCTAGTGATAAGCACTGCTTCTGTTTTATGTTCTACTAAGTCTAAGCTAGCAGAAGTTAACTCCAAGCTAGCAGTTGGTTGAATATACGAATCGTTCTGTTCATAGGATCTAGAATAGCCCCTTGGTGATCTCCATTTATATACTTTAAAGGTTGAAGCTGCAACTACTTGCAATAGGTGTTTTGGCACCTATATCCGAGTACCTGCGTTAAATATACAATTCTCACGTCTGGTGTTACAATGGTAATTTTTTGCACACTATTTTTTGCTGTCACGTAACCATCTTGAACCAAATATCGCCTCTTGCGCCATATTTGATATATTTTTTTCTATGAACTTCCATCAAAAGGCACTAGATCAGTTGATTACCTGACCTAGAATGTTATTTAGTGATTTAAACTAGTCTATTGACTCACTCTGACATCAAAACCAACCCTGCCAAGGATCCTGTTTGAGGAACTAACGTATCAAGTATACGTTAGTTCCTCAAACAGGAACCTGTGAAGAGAATATGTCGCAAAGGTGCAGTCAGTATTCAACCGATTCTTCAAGAAGTTGAATCAAAGATTCCTAGTGTTTGAATCCATCCGTAAAATTACCATATTTCCGTTGAAAAGTGGAATGGGTTATTGTAGTTTTTCTATTATCACGGAAGATAATTTCACAAAATAAGAGAACTTGCACTAGAATGACCATCTGGTGCCACCATCACTAAATGTACCACCATCTCGAAGTGCTGCATTGAATGTGGTATATATATAAACGAAGATATCTAGACATTATACACTTCTGAGTCTCAAGCCTACAAAAATAACTGTTCACATTTCTGTAGCAAATGTAGTAAACCATACATTTATCGTCGATATGTTTTTACCAGATAATCAAATTAATAAGAAGCATCCAAATACATTAATTGTATAAGCCAATATTCCTGATATGATCTTTTCGCCTATACACAATTTGTCTTGTCGATGTTTTTCATGTCTTGAATGATTCATAATCGCGATTTTATAATTTTTAAGCTTTCATCCCAAACAATAATCGAATAATTTTTTACTGTCCATCTCGGTCCATTATATTTCTTCACTCATTAGTAACCAAAATTGTAAGGAATACGAAACAATATAACCATTTCACAGTATGGCACACAATCACAAAAGAATGACAATAACGGCAACAACAATGCCTACATATATATCCAGTCGTATTATACACAAACCGATCTCAAGAAGAATAATGAAACAAAACCACTTTATATGGGGAACAGTAAACGAGATTCTTGGCGAGATTTTCGACGATCTTGTTGTTGTTGTTCTCAGTCTTTTCATTTAAATATTTTTTTTTATTAAAATTGAATTTTGATTGTTATCATAAATTGATAAATAATAAACTGAATTCAATATGACACTTCGACTATATTATTAACGTCGTTGTTGTTAAATTGTTAAATGGTTAACAACAACATATTGTGTAACAGAGTGACTATACCAATTCTAAGATGTTTTAATAAGATTAACCGCGACGTTGAGTGAAGACGTTTCAAAGTTTGGAAAATTTACTTAACACCCTGTACATTTTTTTGTTGTACATTAAACAAATTAAAAATACAATACCCCACAGGGTGAAAAATGATTATCAGTTTAAAAAAAAAAAAAATAAGAAAAAACAAAGTTTTAAATCTCTTAAGCCATAAATATAAATCCACGAACTTAAGAACCACCACAAACTATATATTTGTTATTGTTGTTGTTATTTATGATACTTCGTTTATATACACATAGTCCGAGAAGAAAGATTTGCAAATCAAGAGAAATTTATTTTTTCTCGTTGCGCGGATCGCGATTATATATTATATATATCGCGCGCTTGATTGGCGAAAACGTGAAGAAATTCAAAACAAATGAAAATCAAAAACTATCAAATTTTTTAATCGCGATTTAAGTCAATCAAAATTATAGACTTAACCCTTTCGAGTCGCGTGAACGTAAAAAAAAATCGACATACGATATTCAAGACACCAACCAGAGGGCACGCATATATAGTGTTAAATGACCAAACAATCGTGTTGATGCAACAAAAATGTAGTTCTTGCGGTTGTCGCCGATAAATAAAACATAAATTTATTTGCTAATTAATTTAAAATAAAAAAATAGTTTTGGAATTTTTTTTTCTTATCGCGTTGTGTTTTGTGTGTTATCGAATATCTGTTATGTCTCATTTTTTTTATATTGTTCGCGAATTTTTAGTTTTGTATACATACTTAACACATATTGACCGTTACATAGAGTGACATAAGACATTGTGCATATATATATATATATATATATATATATATATATATATATATATATATATATATATATATATATATATATATATATATATATATATATATATATAAATAGTGTGTGAAAGAATAATAAAAATTGGTCGAACTGGAAAATGTGGTTGGAAATTGTTGTATTATAGTCACTCGAATTAAAGCCGCATTCTATGAACGCAGTCATAGGTTTTTGGACAAAACTTGGGTTAGGTTTACTGCAGGTTTTCTCAACTGTTCTGATGGACCGAGATTAACATATCTGGCGTATTATACGTTCTTCCTCAATATCTCCACTTCGATACGGCCACCATTTTTTCTTAAGTTTTTTAATAGACTGCACGACAACCTGTTACTTCGGTTTGGAAACCTGCAATAGGAGGAGAGACAGAAAGAGAGGCTTCGGAGATAATCTCAGACCCATCCCAACTACACATTTTGAAATCAGCAGCACATAGGGTCCACGGGACTATCTGGAAATTGCCCACAAATCACACATTTTCTTAACTATATGAGTAATTACATGAATTCAAGGCGTAGAAGTATCGTATTGCAGGATCTAAATAGAATATTAAGAGGACAATGTATACATGTATCTTAATAGAACTGTCTTTTCGATTTTATTGCTTATAACCTTTTTGGCGTAAAGAAATTTAGTTTGATTGACTACCGTAGCTACTGAAGAGGGTTTTGTATACAAATCTGTCTATCTAGGATGAAGTACTTTTGCTACAGATAACTCTGAAAAAGTGAAAAATACCACAAATCTAAGATACAAATACCACAAGAAATCGACTCTACCGAGGTGGCTTAAAAAATAAAACATAATATAAATCCCAGAAAAGCGTCAGGATTTCATCTTACAACAGATAAAATTCTTAACCTTTCCATCAAAAGAAAATCCCAATCTCATTACTATACTATGCCAAAATTGTGGTGAAATATTTAAAAACAACTGAAACCAATAGCTGTCAGAACTAATCCTATTTTGGGTTTCAAGATAAATGTTCGTGTTAAAAAGGATCAATCACACTCGGAAATCAAAACTGAATTACTGTAAGAAAGAAGCGACGGTTCGTTGTGATACCACAGGATCTGATAACCAGTTATGAACTACTTATGTAGCGTGATAAGTCTCGCACCTTACAGTTTTCGAGATCAGAGAGACAGTCTATTAAGATTTTACCCAAATATTCATGTCTTTTGTGTGCCAAGCCGGGCATGAACATATTAGGTGGACTACCGTCTCTTCCTTCTTCTCGTCCATACAAATTCTGCAAAATTTATTAGCTTCTAAACCTAGCCTCCTCGCATATTCTTTAAGTTGGCAGTGTCCCATTGTGTATCCCCACGATCGTTTTTAGTTCACGTCTTCGTAGGGAGATCAGTGTCTTTGAGCGTTTCAAGTCTAGCTTTGGCCAGATTTGCCTTGCTACACTACACGAAAGGCTGTTCGTCCACCTTGCATTCGCTGAGGCTACCGCCTCCTTTTTAAACACAGTCTTGAGTGCCTTAATGTGTCTCTCCATGAAATGGTCACTCATTTCATTCAGAGACAAGTGGCAACCCAACGCCACTCTAAACGTCAGAGAAACCGAATCCAACGACTTGATTGCCAGCTGACTGTCCACATAGATTGGGATATCAGTCGAGGATACGACATTATATCTCAACCAATTCAGGACCTCCTCAATCGCTATCACCTCAGCTTGGTACACGCTGCAATGATGAAGACGAACTGGCGTCTATATTAACTAAACCAACTCCTTACGTGTTAGCTACAACGAATAATATAAACAGTTGGCAATTGCAGAATTAGTACACTAGTTCTTTATACTGTAAGGCTCCAGTTGATAAAAACGAGTGGAAGACGATGATTGCGCTTCTCTAACATGTCGATGCCTTTTTTCTAGAACGATATGTGTTTCCCCTTTTACCTTCAGCATTTGACAAAATTCTTTCCTTTGGCATATTTTAAGATTTGGGAACAGATAGTAGCTGCTGGGAAATTTCGTGAAAATATACCATTGGGCCATATTCTAATGTATTTTGGCTGTGAATTTGCAATTTATTACTTTAAAGCCAACATTTATATTTTTCATTGTTTCGGACGTCTTTCATCGCTAACGATTTAAATTCGGAATATAATCCTTAGGTGGTCGAAGTTCACAACGCTGACCCTCACAATTTGATTTATTAATAAGCTTATTTAGTCACGTTCTTGAAGAAGCAGATTTTTCTCGTATCGAATTACCATTTACCTGAAATTTTGGTTTATTTCAATTATGTTGGACTATATGACATTCAAATGTATATCTCTATATAGCCAAATTACAGAACCTCATTGTTAAATATTGGCACATAATTCATTGTATAAAACAGTCTCCCAATGGTCACAATTCTCTCGAAACAGCAAAAGGAATTACATCTATAGAATTTCAGGCTCGAGTATGTAATTTTTGGCGAGAATCGTACTCGCGTGATCGCGGCGTAATGAGAAAGTCAATCGAAGTTTCTATTCTCGGTATAGGAGTTTTTACGGCGTTTACAGATCACTCCATTAATTCCAGATCCACCAATTTTGACGACTCCATAAGCCAGCTCTTCATTTTGTTGGCTATCTTTCGTACTTTACGTTACAACGACACTATTTCATCCCATTTTTTTTATCTACGATCAACGTTTTGAAACTATTAATTACATTACAAAATGGTATTGCTGACGAGATCTTGATATTTAATCAGATCATCGTTGTATATTCTCCTGTCCTCCTTGGCTTGTACGAATACTTGCATCGTTGCTTTACAATGACCAGATAATGGTCTTTGGCGCTATATAGATATTTTCATATAGGTGGCTGTTTCTTTATGGTTCCAAGTTAGTATTTATGTGAGGAAAGAATATACTTGCTACTTTGAGATCATGAACTATCGCAAAGTATACATACATATACTCGGTTTGATTGCTGCCAGTTCTTTTTCACCGTGGCCCAATGAGAAACCCACCGCTGAGATTTTGCATGTCATCTCAGCTTTGTAGCAGTTTATAGCATTGGGATATTGGTCTCCCAATGTTCTCTCTTAATTAATGGTTGATTATAATTAATGAACCTTCCACATAACAACAGAAAACACTGTAACACTTCACCCTGTATAAATTTAGTGATCAAATCGAAACCAACGACTAATCATTGCCAGATGGACCGTATAGTATATATACACAGCCAATACACATCTACAGGAGATGTGGGAAATATGGCGACAGTGTATAATAACCTGTGGCTCAGGACGAATTTATACCACAATGTATTTTAGAAAACATGCGCACAACAGTGTGAGTTGGTTAAGACTCGAAACGAAAATTTTCTTAAAAGAAAATCTCTCCAAACAGGTGTTAGTTTTGCGCTATAAATTCGTTCTTTTTATTTAAGAAGAAAAAAGTTTTTTTATCTTTGTATTTTTTAATGATAGATCAAATTTCATATGTATGACTGTTTGAAAATATACATTTTTTTCTTCTATTTAATAGTTTCCTCTCAATATATTTCTTCGTTTTGTTTATTTTTCCAATTTCGAAAAAAAAAAATTAAAAATAGACATAAATATCTCGTATATATACAGACACATACATATACACACATCATACGAGACTACATAAGAAAATAGTTAAGATTTTTCTATATTGATAGTTAATTATGTAGATATATGAATAGACTCGAGTCGATAATAAATTATCGACAACAGTTGATATACGATTTATGTGATAGGATGATGTCTCGCCAGATATAACCCACAATGGAAACGCTTGTTTTTCTTCAAAAACCACAAACGTCACAACACCAAATTTCCCCCCCTAGTATATAAGCAAAAAAATACTCCCTAGTCTAGTAAATAACCTCCCTATACCACCGAAACATCCCGTTTTGTCGAAATTGTTTTGTGTTTTATTATTTTCGTCGTCTATACGGCACTATACTCCCACGGGATCAATAAAATTATCACTAATTTGGTATTTTCGAAACAGAAACAATTTTAAAAAATAAATAAATGTTGACTGGTATACACCACTCGGTATTGTATAAAGTGATGCGCGCGGTTGGTGTTACCCGAGTAAAATATGTTTAGCATTATGTTTTAGTTGAGTGTCTCCTGGGGACGATGATACGATCTAGAGAGATTTTTTTTTTCTTGTATTTAAATTCGATAATAAGTTATGTTTTCGATGGTTTTCGTCGAGTTGAAGTGATATTTCCGAGTTGATGGTTTCACCAATTCAGATAATTTAATATAAATGGATTGAAGTGAAATTCTGGAACATGTTGTCAAATTTATAAAATAAACGACTGTACGCTTACATAGTATAACAGCAAAATTATGACAAATCAACAAAAATGTCACTGTCATACCACAAACAAAAAATGCAATTTATTACTTTTCTTAATTCCGGTACAGTCTTGAACCAAGTCTGGTTTCTTCTGTTTGTGCTGTCTTGTTTTATTTTATTGTTTATTATTATGATTGGTTAGTTTTTTGATGCACATATACAGTGATGCCTCGATAGTGTTTTGAACTCTCATTCCTTTTCATTACCTGCAACTTAAAACAGTTAACTCGGGCTCCTCAATAGATGCAGACGGTTTTTTAGATCCCATCCGGTTCTTCATTGCATTGCGCTCCAGTTGCTACAAAAAAGAGTTCAGCGGCGTGCCATCCGAATAATACGAAACTCCAGACTCACGAAAGATCTAGACAGTCTACAGCACCGCAAAGATGTTCCAGAACTCCGCGTGTTCTATAGATTAATAAATGGAAAATGATCTGCAGAATTAAAGAAGAAAATACCACAATTTGTTACGTCAGGACAGGTAACACGAGGAAAGGTTAATGCGCATAGGTTTACGGTGAAGCTGCCGAAGCCTCAAACTGAAGATGCAAAGCACGAATTTATTTATCGAACATCTAGGAAGTGGAATTCGTTGTCCGAGTTTCAGTTTCCGTTGGAGTATAAAATTCACAAGTTTAAGGCAGCTATCAACCTTTACTTGAAGGATCGCGCGTTGGGTGGAGGAGCTCTAATAGTTACAAGGAGCTAGGACAGTCTAAAATTCCGCCCTGCACCCAATTAAAGCTAAACATAAAAAAAACGAAGAAATGGACTGTTTGGTGTCGTTCTACTGTTAGATCGATCGGGATCAAATTTATGTAACTTTTTCAGTATCATGTTACTCTCGAGACACAATGAAGCGGGAGTGAATCCTTATCACATCAGTATGGATTTCGAATTGTATATCAAAATTTGATGTTGTACTCCAAATATGCAATTACCTGGACATATACATAACCTGGTCTTCTGGAAAGGCTACCTCCTTGGTTTTTGTCTATAATGGTTATGAATCGTTTTATAGATATTCCTTGGAGATAACTTATCCTTCCAGATATCCAATGCAGATTATCTGTTGCTGCAGTAGATCCTTATAAATAAAAATATTAGCTCCTGAAAAATCACATATTTTTCAGGAGGTATAAAAAATGGCCTAACTCAATATAGGCTATGCCAAAATTCAAAAATCGATTTTTCATTCGAAGCATGACTATTCAGAAAGCAGTGCCCCGTGAGAATGCCCAGCAAGATCCTTAAAGTTCGTCTATCATAATTTAAGAAAGACTGGGATCTTTGCTGGTTTACTGATTCAAAGACGATTTTGGATAAGCGACAAGAGATGTCTCTTTTGGTGCAGATCTGCAAAGTGATAATCAATTTCTTGTTTAAGAGATAGTGACATCACTCCTAGAGCGGGCTCAGGTCCCACAAAGGTGAATGTCGCACCCAATCGGGCCAATTTATCGGCCAATATATTCTCTTTGATACTCATGTGACTGGGTATCCAGTGAAGTCTAACTTTATTCAACCTGCCTTTAGTCGATTTATGGCACTTATAGTTTCCAAAACAAGTTTCGATGAAACAGTATTGGAACCAATCACCTTTAGGGCAGCCTTGCTGTCAGAAAGAATGCAGATACGATGATCTCTGCAATGTATCCCTTTTACAAAGAGTGCTGCTTTCAAAATTGCTGCAACTTCTGCCTGAAAAACAATAGCGTATCAACCAAGCGGGATAGATAATTGAACCTCAGAATTTTGTATTTATAACCCGGCACCAACTAGATTACGGCATACTGATCCGTCGGTGAAGATTAACATAGCGTTGCCGGAGGGGCTGTTATATGGGCTGTTATAGTCCCATATGTGATTTCCAGTAATCGTTACATGAAATAATTACCCGAAGACGTGCTTCGTCACCATAATGTCTGAGGGCAATTTGGGCAGTTGTGTGCCGGACCACCTCTCGTCATATTTGACAGTGCCCCGAAGGGCTAAATAAATTGTCTATCTATTGTAGGCGAGCGGCTGTTTGCGCTGCACACCTTTTGATCCAAATATCAAGCGGCAGCAGACCAACAGCCATCTCAAGAGCTGAAGTAGGTGTGGTGTGCATAGCTTCTACTATACCAAGACAAACTAGTCTTTGAAGGCGGTTTAGAGGTTTCTCTCCAATCCCGGTCATTGTTCTAGGCCACCAAATGAATGCTTCAAACGAGACTATGGGTCTGATTCCTGAAACGTATAGCCAGTACACGCGTCTAGGTTTCAGGCCCCATGATTTCCAAAATGATTGTTTCAGTAAGCTGCTTTGTTGCATTTCTCTTCTATATGTTTTTTCCAAGAAATCTTCCGATCTAACCAGGCCCCAGTGATGATTGCATATACATCATGACCATTCTCTGTTTCGGAGTAACACACAATAATTTATCGATTTGTTCTATATCAAAACACTCCTCCCAGGTCATTATTACCAGCATTAGGAATCAATATGCGGTGTTGTAAACAGCTACGATCTCTTGAACTCGTAAAACGATTTTTCGTCAGCAAATTCTGGGGCAAATTGTCGATAATATGTGCAAAGTCCGAAGAAACTTGTTTCGTATTGAATTCTTTCGAATGATTCTTAAAGATTCTGTAGGTGTCCATCCCAGTCCTGTTTGTGCCAAATATATACCATAACCGTTCGAAAGTAGCAGGGGCGTTACATATTCCATAAAACGCATAACAATTAATTGGTCATAACCCATTACGACCTCAAGTTGGCAGTAACCTCCAATGTTAAAAACCTCAGTGCCCTGCCCTGGCTTTTATATCTAACGTGCTATTCTTCCATAATTTTTTGTTAACTCAATGGTCGACTTTTGTGACTGGTCGACTTATATCAGTATTGTCACTCAATATTATCGTAGCTCAAGTTTACCCATTCCTAGGATAACCTCATTTTCACAATATCCGCAACATAACATTCCGCGGATAGGGTCATAATTAATTGTATCCTACTGTATCCAATTGAAAAGACTTAAGAATCTCCAACCGTGAAGATTGTGTGACAAACAAATAAAAAACAAAATTGTGATCATTAAGATTTACATGAAATATATGTTTACCTTTTTGTAATGCTGTAAAAAGTATATAGTAGTGAGGTACTCTTCATGTTTAAGTCTTGTGTTCACATATAAGACCGACGATATAATACGCTAACTTCACGCTTAAAAGCACTCGATCTGTAAATAAACAAAACTATATATACATTAATTAATAATTTATGTTAATTTTTTTTTATAGTTTTTAAAAACTTTAATCATTATTAGACATCTCTCGAATGGTCGTATATAAATGGAATGTGTGATCAAATTATAATTTTGACACCAACCGTATCGTTTTTGTTGTTTTGGCTTGATAGACCTCCGGCCATATACTATATATATTATATATAATTAATTAATTTTTAACACTTTGGAATCTAATATCGTGTTTCTTTATTTTTTAGTAATGGCGAATCGGATAAACAGCATCTTGATTCATCCAGTGATTCGGAGTTAGATAATACAAATATGTTACATCATCATCATACGACGAGTGGTGCTGGTGGTGGTGGACATCACAACAATAATAATAACTCATCAAATAATAATAATAATAATAACAATAATAGTAATAGTAATAATAATAATAATTCAACGGCGCAGCAATCATCACATTTAAGTGGATTAAATCATCAAACAGCGAATACGCTTAGTGTAAATACGTTAATAGGTGGACACAATGCCAGCAATCTAGTCGGTAATAACAACAATAACAATAGTACTTCAAATAGTAATAGCAACAATATACTAAATAGTAGCCATTCAAATAAAAATTTACCCCAACAAATGCCGCCTCTATCGGTGGCCTACACCCATTTGCATAGTGTTATGGGTTCGATGCCGGTCTACGATATGTCCGATTATCAGCATTTATGATTCACGTAAATCGTTTTTTAAAAATAAATTTGTCGTAAATAACTATATTTTTAAATAATTAATTAGAAATACAATTTTTTTTGTTTAGTTTAATTTATTATTTATTATATTCGAGTGATTTTAAATGTTTAATTTAATAATTATGTATAGTGTACATCGACATGTACAGTACCACACTAAATTTTAGTACCATTTTATACTCTGCAATAGTTTATAATATAGTAATCTCAATACTAACATAATACTTTTTTCGCGCAGTATACAGTAAAATAATTTATATAACACACACACACACACTTATTAATCGTACAAAATACAATAACAATTATTTTTTTTGTTGTTATATACAAAACAATATAATTTATAATTATTTTGCTCAATTTTGCAATTAACATAGACATATACATATAACAAAAATAGCTCAAATTCTGATCTAAACTATAAAATACATATTAATGTACAGTGCACGAAATAATATATAGCATGTAGAAAAAATAAATATTGCACAAAACAAAAGAATATCTCTATAGAAACTGTATGATTTAAATAACTTACACTGTTAAATTTATTTTCGCATTAAAAAATGCAATTATTTAAATTAAATACAAATTTATGATAATGACACTGTAAAATTACTATACTCTAAGTAGTGTAAATGAGCTAAATATGTACTAAGAGTCTGTTGTGTGTTCATACTAAATCGACTAAACTAATTTTTCCGTAAGAGGCAATTAGACAATTTTTCATGAAAATGAGAGTGAACCAATCAGAAAGACCATTTAGAATAGAATGAAGTTGGACATTAAAAAATAACTGCCATCTATGATTATTTTATTAGTACTATACAAACACTTATAGTTTAATCGATTTAGAATTGATTCGAACAGACTCTAAATACTTAATTTAAATATAAAAACAAATAAATAATTTATAAATAATAAGAATATTATATTATAATTGATATATAAATATTTTGTGTTTTATTATAAGGACAAAGTTGATATTTCCGGCGGTAATAGAAGTGTTCATAAACACCTAAGTTTTATCCTTCCGAGCTGGTGCGGGCTTCATTTTTTAGAAGAAAAAAGAAGATAGTTACTCCAACTTTGAGAGTACCGGAAAATCTCTTGTCTGACATATTTAAAGATTCTCTATAACAGGTCATTCAATAAGTTCGTAGGATAATTAAGAAAAAACACAAATTTGACAAAACTCGATTTTATTATTCAACATAGTTCCCTTATAGTACGATTTCTCTTTCTCGTCAAAAAAGTTCTCAGTTTCAGGGATTGCTTCATCATTGGACTTAAATTTTTTTCCAGCAGGCATCCTCTTGAGATCTGAAAACAAGAAAAAGTTGCTGGTGGCTAAATCTGGAAAATATGGTGGGTGGGTAAGCAATTCGAACCCCAATTCATTCAATTTTGCCATCGTTTTCATCGATCTGTGACACGGTGCATTGTCTTGGTGAAACAACAATTTTTTAGCAAATGTAGCCGTTTCTGCGCGATTTCAGCCTTCAATTCACTTTTTTCCATTTTTTTTTTTCAAAAACAAAAGTTGCTTCACACAAAATGCTATAACTCACGAACCAATAGTCAGATTGCTTTCAAATTTATACACGTATCGTTTGAAGGTTAGTACTAAATAAAAATCACATGGGAAAAACAATCTAGTAACGCCATCTATGTGTCATCCTACGGACTTATTGAATGACCCTGTATAGCAAAATATAACCAAAGAGTATTCTTTATATTAAAAGGGAATGAAAAGGCTCTACAGATCTCTCCTTTGCATGTATACTGTACATCATGAAATTTTCAGAGTATGCCTTTACAGGCCCAATTTATCCTTTGAAGAAGTCTTAAAATTCTCGTAAACATCCAGCAAATTGTCATATTGTTTTTGAAAATTTAACCTTTAAGGCTTAATAAATGTTTTGCATAACTAATACCTTAGAGGATTTGTGACCTAAAAACTATTGCATTTCCCATTTTGTTGATAAACTCATGCATCTGTTATCTTAATTTCCTCAAGCTGTCTTACGTTCTTCGGGCCACAAAATTGTTTGCTATATATAGACTCGTTACATGTATCTTAACAAGGCGCCTATTTAGGCAGATCCATTGAAAAGCAAATCTGATAGAGGATATATCAATACTGATGATGAGGCAGCAGGAGTTATAGGGAGAATTCTTCCATTTTTAAATAGAGAAATCTGTCCATTGGTCGACCTACTCCATTTCTCCATTTGTCCACATTCCACATTTGGACTATAGACAACGTTGGATACAGAGACGACACAAATAAATATATTTACAATCTGATTAAAAAATGATCAATTAGCCAAAATGATCATAACACAAAGTATTAATTCGAGAAACTGATTAATCGATCTCCAATTACAAATGCCATTCATATAGTACAGTATAATGGTATTACAAGATTATAACAAACGAACAATAATAATAAACTCAGTAAGTGGCCCCCTATACATTATATTTATACTCTTCCTTATTTAACCTTTCGTCTCTTCTTTTGTATGGTACTTTGGTATCGCATTTTGTCAAAGATTTTTCTTTTCTTATATATATATATACTTTTTGTATTGAAGATCTTCTTGTTCATTTCGTTCATATTAATGTATTTTACATGAAAAGGCTAAAGAACATAAAAGCAATAATCAAATAAACGATCAAAAGCGACAAACCCATCATATAGCATTGTGCGATATTGAGATCTCAACATAGTGAGTATACGATTGTCATGTGACCGGTGTCTAACTTCTTAGACCACTCGAAAGTATAGTATGGCGACAAACGGATATATTTTCTCGTTTTAATTGAAATACAGTTATTTACTGAAGGGACCTAATTGCAGAAAATATACTTTCGTTTTAATCCTCTTTTGCATCCCAAGCACTAACTAACCGAATCCAGATTAACATGCGCACATAACAGACAGGTAATGTACTAGCAAATTGATTTAATCTTCAAAAGAATAAATCTTCTTACTTATACATTGTGCGCGTATAAACGAACAAAAAGTATGTATATAGAAAGAAGGATAAGACACACAAAAGACATATCGATAAAAATCTTGTTAAATTGATCACATTTTAGTTTTACCGGTGATTATAAGCTGATAAACAAAAATCTTTTTAAACACTGAGATCACAATAAATAGTTTTATGTCTTTGAATTCCTTGATATAAACGGACGGATACACGAGAAAATTATCTTTTAAGCAACGACATCGGGTACCTTGTTGCTCGATTAGATGAACAAAAGGTTTGTGTTGTGTTTTTTTGAGGAGATGATCAATGTAATGGATTTTATTATTGGCGCTATAACCGTCAGTGATATTGGCCCAGACGAATTCACAATATCGGTCTATAAACGAACATGACACCAGATAAAATAATTGGCATCAATCTTGAGCATAATAAATCGGACAAAATTATGTGAAACTGTCATAACTTGGTTCTATAGTAATGCAATTGTTTACAAACGGGTGAGTTTTAATTGCCACTCGTTAAAATCTTTAAGAAAAGACATTGTGATGTGACGTACTATAAATTAAAGTACGTATAAGAACTTCATTGCTGTGCTGTGTTTATCAGTAACGTCATTGCTTGAGTCAGTACAAATTTTGATGATTGCTTTGGAATGTCAGTGACGAGACTAAATTGAAAATTCTAGAAAGAAACTATATTGACATCATTCTCTGGACTCAGTAAAGCAGGCACTAAGCAGGAATAGCAGAACAATCGTATAGTGACAACAATCATTCTGTCTTATGGCTCGATAGAAAAGGAAGACACAGCCGAGGATGCATTCTATAAATAACTCAAACACAGGAGTACCAAGGAATTTAAGAAATTATAAGAAGAAGCACGCTGAGGAAATCATCTAACGACGTTACACGAAGGGAATGTAACCACAAGACAAAAATTAATGCATGACTAGGCCAGTACCATATGAAAATCGAAGAAATATCTCCCAACATAGTTATAGATAGTGGCGAGGCGAGTAGATACACTCTGTACTCCTTAATCAGGGTCGGGCTGCGTACTCATGAAATATTAAAAGGTTCTACTTGAATTATAAGAGCATACTGCATAAATTAGAATTGTTACTCGACTCTGCACCACTCAAACGTTCAAAATTGAACTTGGACATAGACACAACAAACATAAAGGTTATGCTGTTAAGGCTTTCATTATACAAACTCATATTATCACTTTAAACGAAACTTCCATCATATAGAAAATTCTCATCGTTTGTTTCGTGCCGAAAGTAGGTCTAATTTCTGACAGCTCGAACACTAAAATCATCAGTCACCATAAATGAGTGAAGTGAGGTTTTCTAAACGACTGTAAGTTCCATCTATATCGATCTTGTATTCCAATACTTAGAAAGTCTTGACATTTGTTACAAATGCTAGATAGGCTCGAAACATAGATTTACTATAGCATAAAACTCGCTTCCCAGGTCGTCAAAGCTTACACACAACCAACACTGATATAGATTAAGCGCGAAGTATATGAATATATCTGTGGTCAAAAGATAAGCGTTTCACCATAAAAATTGATTATCTATCAGAATCGCGAGTATTAGACGTTGGTTTGAATGTCCTTGAATCGCAAAAAAGATATTTTTTATAACTAAATTGCTGTTGATCGCTAATCCTCAATTCATCCACTTCAACAAGAAAAGGCACCTTCAATTTGTACTGCTAGCATACTTACCCCGATGATATTTGTTATTAAGCACATGTGGGCAGAACATCACTGTTTAAACCCTAGCTCTGAATGAAACCTTATCCATGAACCCCCGAGCTTAATCTCGTCGAGTTTAATCACTCGCTATACCTTCCGATGGTAAAAATTGTTTTTGAGATAAAACAAATGTTAAAGCAAGACATTACTTATAATCTTATTGATTAGTACAATGTTCAGATTAAAAATAAGAATTTAATCGTTTCACACGCAAGTTCAAAATGTCCTATTTATCTTCTTGAAACCCAATGAGTGGTAGATTTAACTCTCAGGTGCTGGAGAAATGTCTATCCCATTGTTATACCTCCCATTGAGGATATCAATCATTTGGCAAAACAGTCGAGAACAGTGTTGGAAATAGGTTGGATTAGAACAAAAATTCTATCTTGAAAAAGAAATCCAAAATGTATTATTTGGCGAGATGTCGATTTATACCTATGCGGACCAAACAATCCACTCACACTACATAAATATGTTAATCCAAATCAACCATCGTAATCAGATATGAAAACAAATTTTGCATCCCACCCCAAATTATTTAATGGGTTATAAAGAACATATTGTTAGGTTGCACAGTATAGCAACGAATTTCAAATTTGAATACCTTCCCTTCGCTATGCTATATAAGTTATAGTCAAAACATAAAACGAATCATCGTTTAATTACAATGATCATCTTTATCCCGTATAATAAAAGTCGAGGAGGAAAATCAGATAACCAATACACGTGTCAAAAACTCAGCCCAGAACAAGGGAGTAAATGTGATACACAACAAAGTCATATATGTACGTACATGCGAAAAGCATCTCCATTAGTAATGATAATGGTAAGATAATTATTTTGTTTATCCCTGCTTGTTAAACAGGTGAGTGTCTATCAGACATCGCAATGGAAGTCACGTGCTTAACTGATAATAGTGATCATAATAATTTTTGGTTGATTATTAAAAATTCATTTCATCTCAAATTACCAAAAAGAAAATTTATGAAAAAATCATCTCACAGATTATCCTACATAATGTTGTTGTTGTTTTGTATATATGATGTACAGAAATGAACCCTTTTATATTTATAGGTTGTGCGATAGCTAAACAATTTCAATTTGCATGAATAATGGGAAAATTGTAATTTTATATCAAAAAGTTAAAATTTTAATTATTTCGTTTTTGAGGTTGAAGATGATATGAAGATGATGGTCTCATTAGTAGATTATGACGTTGTTGGTGCAAACAAGAAATATGTTTCAATTTCAACAAAGACGATTTCAAAGTCCAAGTTAATGTGTTAAACTCTAAGAAATAAGGTGCAGAGAGCCTTAAGACCTTCTATAGATAGAAATCTATACTAAATGGAAGCACAATCACAACAGTTATCTTATCAAGTACGGAATAACAGTCCAAAAATAATTTTGAGAATACAACGTTTAAAACTGTATAAGTTCATTGCAAGTGGTTGAAGATTGATCATCTATCACCTGTTAAGCAATAATCCACATAGGTTGATAGTTGTTGAAATTATCTCAAGGGTCGAATAGCTAAGATAACTAAACCAATTTCTCACATAGTGAAAACCCTAAGCTTTCACTACCCTCCTCCCTCCCTTTTTTTAATTTAGCAAAAAATGAGCAGTCCAAAAGCTACAATTGATGCAATTTAATCTCCTAAATGTCACTTATAACTCATAATAAATACTTTTAGTCGTGTCGGAACTCGCAACTGTTCTGAAATTATTCCAATTAGACTTGATCTTTCGATCATTTAAAACGCAAGAGACTACACAACAAATATTAGACAAATGTCAAACAACAAGGGCATTACAGGAGTGTAAAAACCTAACCCAATACGTGAACTTTGGAATAACCGATTTCAACAAGTTACATATACTAAAATGTAAAAATTGATTCTTGCAACGGATAGAGTAGAAGGAGTGTGCAGAACGTTCCATCTATTTAACTTGGATTGGCCGACTTGGTGCATCACCCAAATTACCATGGAGCAAAAAGGGCTGTTCGAGTTGTCAGTCTTTAAAGACTATTACGGTTCAAGGAAATACAAATAACTGCAAACCATTCGACAGCAAAAGGATTAATAGAGAGATATGGTACTAATGCGCCTTAATTAAAACTAAATAACACGAAATTATGTATGTTGAATCGATAATTAAACTAAAGTCAAGAAGGTACTTAATTCAAGAAGATTTGCTTAATTATCTATAGTAATTTTAGCAAAGATAAGAACCGAACTACTTGCGGTTCACTAGCGGTTTGTCGATTGAAAAGCAAATAATGAAGATATGGTAGGTACGGATACAATGTATTGGGACTCCAAGTCAAGGAAATAAAATGGTAATGTGGGCAGAAGAACGGTAGAAATGTTTGTGTAAGCTGTGGAACTCCTAGAAATTATGACTTGCTTTCCAATCGACTAACCGCTAGTACCCACTAGTGAACCGCTAGTAGTTCGGTTCTTATCTTTGCTAAAATTACTATGGATAATTGAGCAAAGATAAGAACGAGCGAGTACTAGCGGTTGGGTGATTGAAAAGCAACTATTAACTAATTGTAAAATCTCTAACTTACGCGACTAAGTGAATCGTTTTTATCGTTCAAAAATTATTATTTTGTTTGCGTCAAAAATAAAAATAATTTTATTTGCTTTGTATCGACAGTTACGACTCACAGAAAAGTTCCGATAGGGGCGGCAAAAGGGATATTTCACAATCGATCACGATCGGTGGTGTGACTGAACACATCTTAGACCCCCTGTTGGAGTGTAGCACTGCGCCAACCCCGAATAAGCGAATCGCGAAAGAGTTGGGAGTGCCTTGAGCCCCAAAACAGATTGGAAAGATAAACAAACAAACATTTTTGGCGAATGATATACATAAACAATATAATATTGACGGCCCGGTGGCTCAGTGGTTAAAGCTAGGGCAGTTGGAGCGGGAGGTACTGGGTTAGAATCCTTGTAGGAGTAGGATGCAAGGGCCTTTTCACCATCTGATTATGATCGGTGGAGCTAATAAACGCATCTATGACCCCTATTACAGTGCAGAACTCATGGGCCTACACTTCTTCCATGACAGTACTATAATAATACGAAAATCGGACCTATAGCCGTACGTCCTCAATTTAGCCATTAAGGCGTAAAGTAGGACGTAAATAAGCGAACCGTGAAAGAGCTGCGGAGCCTTGAGCCCCAAAACAGATTGCATATATATGATATTGGTTATGTTTTACTTATATTTTTAAGCGTTCCAATCGACCATAGTAAATCGACCTAGCGATTCACTAGCTGTTACTAGTAGTTTATCGATTGAAAAGCGATAACGAATTTCCATCATTAAAAAATTTAAATTTTTTGTTTTAAAAAACGTCCTAACCAGTTTACAGGTTGTACATGTTTAAATTATTCCAAAACCCTAGAACCTTACAATTCCAATATTATAACATCACATCATACGATTTTGACATTTCTATTTGACACTTCTCCCATTTTGCTCTCCAAATCGTTTTATATGTAAATATCATAAATTTGCATCAAATTCTTGTTTTTATTTTATTATTCAGCCTTACTAGTAGTTGTATTGTATAATAATATTCGTTTAAGATTAATTTAAGTTAATTGATAAGAAAAAATCATTTATATTTACACATATTTTGGGGTAAAGTCGCAATACAGTTGAACTATCGGTCTTCCATTTAACAAATATTTTTAAAGTTAACTGAATAAAACTACAGAAAAACGAAATTAATTCAGAATGAGCTGGAAAATAAGTAAAGTAAGTATTTAATACATAAATATTTCATTATAAAATATTTTTAATTTCGAGGTTAAGTTCGATTATATAACCTTCTAAGCTGGGTCTCTGTTTCAGAATATACTATCGAACATTCGTAAATACAGTACTGGTGGTAAATTCAACGATGTTGTAATTGTATCGGCAACTAGAACACCAATTGGCAGTTTTCAGAGCAGCTTAAGTTCTCTATCCGCCACACAACTGGGTGCTGTGGCTGTCGAATCAGCAGTAAAACAAGCTGGAATCGCTAAAGAAGACGTGAACGAAGTTATTTTAGGTAACGTTGTTTCGGCCGGTGCCGGTCAAGCACCCGCACGCCAAGCCTGTATATTTGCCGGCCTACCCAAAACGACAATATGTACAACGGTCAATAAGGTGTGCGCTTCAGGAATGAAGAGTGTTATGTTTGCAACGCAATCGCTTATGTTGGGCCACAGCAGTGTAATTGTAGCTGGTGGTATGGAATCGATGTCGAATGTACCGTTCTATCTAAAACGCGGTGCCACTCCATACGGTGGTGTTAATCTAGTCGATGGTATCGTGTTCGATGGTCTAACCGATGTCTATAATAGATTCCATATGGGAAACTGTGCCGAAAATACCGCCAAAAAATTAAATATTACACGTAAAGATCAAGATGATTATGCAATTTCAAGCTACAAACGAAGTGCGGCCGCATGGGCAAATAACGTATTCGATGCCGAAATAACTCCCGTAAACGTTCCACAAAAGAAGGGCAAACCAGATTTAGTGATCAAAGAAGATGAGGAATACAAACGTGTGAATTTCGACAAATTTGGTAATTTGGCTACGGTTTTTCAACGTGAAAATGGAACCGTCACCGCTGGTAATGCATCTACACTGAACGATGGTGCGTCAGCTTTAGTCCTAATGACGGCCGATGTAGCCGCTAAATTAAATGTTAAACCATTAGCGCGAATTGTAAATATTCAAGATGCTGAGACCGATCCAATAGATTTTCCAATTGCACCCGCATTCGCAGTACCAAAACTTTTGGAAAAGGCCGGTGTGAAAAAAGACGATGTTGCATTATGGGAAATTAATGAAGCGTTCTCCCTCGTTGTTGTGGCCAATATGAAAAAAATGGATGTCGATCCGACCAAGGTTAATGTACATGGTGGTGCTGTATCATTAGGCCATCCAATTGGTATGTCAGGTGCTCGAATTGTAACACATCTAGTACATAACTTAAAGGCGGGCGAATATGGATGTGCTTCGATTTGTAATGGAGGTGGCGGTGCTTCATCCGTATTAATTCAAAAATTGTAAGTCAATAAATTGATTCGCGATTATTATGTCTTATCGTTTATTTATATTTACACTGTTAACTTTTGGACCAACTTTACAAAACTTGTCCAGGATTGCATTTATTAAATACAATATTTTTATAAATCACTATTATTGTTTTTTTTAATCTGTTTTGGGGCTCAAGGCTCTCCCAGCTCTTTCACGGTTCGCTAATTTACGTCCTACTTTACGCCTAAATGGCCGAATCGAGGACGTACGGCTAAAGCCCCGATTTACGTAGAACCCATCTGCGCATTGCATAGCTCCATGCCAGCCTATAGTACTGACATGGAAGATAGGTCGGCCCATGAGGTCTGCATTCCAACAGTGAGTCATAGATGTGTTTATTCACACCACCGATCGTAATCGATGGTGAAAAATCCCTTTTGCATCCAACCCGTATCGAGATTCGAACCCAGTACCTCCCGCTTCAAATGTCGCAGCTTAAACCACTGCGCCATTTGGTCGGTTTATTATTGTTTTATTGCCTATTAAGTAGTCCCAGAATCGCCTTGCAGCTAAATCACCACCTTAATCATTATTTCATTCATTCTAGATCGCAAGAAAGCCGGAGTACGAAACCCATCCTAAAATTATATACACGAGATCCGTGTTCACTGTGCGATGATTTGGTCAGTGAATTGGAACCGTACGCTGACCGATTTAAACTAGTAAAAGTTGATATTAGCCAACGAGAAAATGTTAAATTTTTACGACTTTATCGGTACGATATACCCGTAGTATTTTTCGACAATGAGTTTTTGTGCATGCATCGATTGAATTTAGATTTGTTTTTACGAAAATTGTACGACTTTGAAAATAAAGTGAAATGATGATAAAGCAGTTTGATGTTTTTATTTCGTTACGGAAGTGTAAGATTTTTTAAGAACGTGACCCAAGTATAACAAAGCTCCCAAGTATAACAAAGCTAAACTAAAAAATGAGCTATCGTTTTTCCCTTCGAAATATGCGAAAATAGTCGAAAGATAAATACCTTAGTAGTGGTGCGTATATGTATACAGCTTTGTGTTTAGAAAACTGCGTATTCAATACCACTAAAGATCAGGCCGATTATTCTCTTTTATGAGTTAGTATGAGTAAAGGGTTAGAAAACAACATAATTTGTACAATTCGTTCGTAAACTGTCGATTTCTCGTAATTTTGTGACTTTGCTTTGTTATATCTTACAATACAGGCCTTAACATCAATTTTTGTATATGAGGCATCTAAATATGATTATTTATCAAGACTGCTGTACAATAAATTTCCCATTTATTGATACATGCTCAAATTTTTCATTCATAAGAAATTTTCCTGATTTTTATTTTTATTTTCGGCTAATATGTTAGTTCGATAATATTTCGTTTATCGAATATGATCACATGATCAAAATGGTTCAATGTGATTCGAGAAAATGTATAAACAGTAATTATATAACGTAACTCCTCTTTTGCATTTGAATTTTGTATGGGAAAAACACTCTAGCACACAAAGAATACACAAAGTCACGAAAATTATTTTTTTTGTTTTGTTTACGTTGATTTTTTTGTTTCTTTTTGTTTTTGATGGTACATTGTCTGTTACTGTTATTGTATTGTATTGTATGTTTACTTGTCAGTATGAAAAAAATTGACCTAAAATATATTTAATTTTTGGCAAATTTAAAATATATTTGCGGAAATATAAATTTCAATAAACATATAAATATAAATAAATTTGATATTATTCCATTCATAATTTTACTGACTACTTTGGATGACAAAATTTGATAAATTGTTAATTCGTTAATTCTATTTCTAAAAATTAAACGAAACATCAATTTAATTATTTTTGGAAATAATAAAATTAACTTTTTGTTTAATTTATTTCCTAGTTAAAATTCAGATAGATATTATCAAAATCTAAATAAAATTGTTAAATATCTATAAACCTACAAAAAATAATTCAAACAGATAAAATTTTATGTAAATTGAAGATAAATTACGAAAACATAAAATTTATCATAAAACAAATACATCCTCCCGTCGCAACTGCTCGTAGCAAACTAAAACAAAACAAAGCAACAAAATCAAAAATAAATTAAAAACGAAACGAATGCACTAAAAGACAACAGAGCACACAAACGTAATTGACCAAAATATCAATTTTATAATTTTTATAAAGAATTAAGTAATTTAAGTTTACAATTAAAACATTTTTAATAATCCTAAATAAAAATTCTGTAAGCCTAACAAAAATTAAAACGCATAAAATGTTACGTGATTTAAAAATATTACGTAAAAATAAAATCATACTGACAACGAACACGTGCTTTCGCTGCAAATGCTCGTGGCAAACTAAAACAAAGAAACAAAATCAAAAATAAAATAAAAATGAAGCGAAATGCACTAAAAGACAACGAAGAACAAAACTGTTTGCATTATTTCTAAAAAAAATGGAAACGAAGGAAAAATGGAAAAAAACGAGCGGGATGCAAAATAACATCATATTACTACTCGTATGCGCGAACCAGAGCAAAATATAACAAATAATATGTATTTAAACCCGATATTACAAATTCATTTCGTTTTATTTTCTATTCACGATCGAAAATATAAAAATCTAGATTCTTAAATCTTCAAAAACATGAATTAAAATATTGGTTTTAATGAAAATTATTAATCCAGGATTGTTGATAAATAATCATTTTCCAAACTCTGGATAGTGAGTAATTCGCTATGGGGCCTGCCTACCAAGTTATAGGAAGTTAAAAGTCAAAAATTTCGAAAAAATCAGCTTTTTCATACGATTGTTGATGTATTTACCACTTTCTAACCCATTACACATACATAGGATCGGCCATGTTTTTCGATGGGAAACGGCCGTATACATATACGCATTGGCGTATTATTTGACGTGTTTAAAATTTTGCTTATTTTTTATTTATATATTTGGAATTTCTAAGAAATGTGAACACCTGCACTTTAATAAAATTTCTGGGTGAAAATTGTAAGTTAAAAGTATTTGTTCGAAAATATGTATTTAATTTTTTTGGTAAAACAGTGATAAAACGAGTTTATTATACCTTAGGATACACAAGTTTCATATGTACATAGTTTGTTTTCATTCATCACTCAACCGTTCTAAGCGATTTATTAAATAGTGCATTTCAATTTCTGTGTCTTGTCATTTCAAATAAATATAAGTGTAATCATAATTACAATGGAGAAAGATCGTCCTTATTGGTGGCATCTAAAAAAAATTAATTATTGGTGGCATATAAAAAAATATTAAAAAATAAGTGTTGTGGACATTTTGTTTCAGATTTGGAAATAAATTAATATGATCTTTCTAATATTCATTATTACGCAAAAAATAATTTAAAATATTATTCAAACTATCTTCTATATTAATTTTAAATCATATTTATATACATAAATTATTAAAATTACGTTTTACATTCGAAAAATTTAAAGTTTATATGAATATTCATTTTATTTTTTATTTAATAAATTTTTAATGCATATTAACAAAATAATTTTTATTAATTTGTAATTGTAATGCATATTACATTATTAATAAAAATTATTTTGTTGTTTCTAAACCATTAAAATTTGTAGTTTTATTTAATTGACCCGCTACAATTTGAATTTGATGTTTCACATATACATGCACAAAAATATTCCCCCCAAAATCATTTTTGACATTTGAACACACATACATAAGCACAGTTTTACTATATTGAGTTTCGTCAGATTCGACTTATCGCGACACGTTCATACGAAATCTTATTCGATATCTTAGTCGAAAGCAAAACAATGTAAAAGTCGAAACTAAATATAAGTTTTTACTTCGATATTTGACGAAAAAGTCGAATTTTGTTATACATACTTGGGGATCGATATGTATTTCCACGTGGCGCTGTTGTCTTGTGATAAGTTAGATTTTCCAACACTTTATATGTGAATAACGTTTTTTTTTGCATTTTTTATTTTAAAAAACGGCGTAAATTACATAAAACGTAGATTATATGTAAAAAAAACGAAGACTACACCATACGCAGTTTTAAAATGTCAACAATTTAACAACATTCGCTTTGCTCATTATTTATTACCACAGATAAATGTGTATTTGCAAAATGAATAAGTTTTCAGTTCCACGTTAATATTTGGATCATGGATTTTTTCAACTTCACCCGAGCCAGTTAAGATGATTTTTGACGAAACTAACCTGTTATAATAACTTTATTATAATTGTGACATTAAGGATGATTCACAGTTTATTATTTCAAAAATTCTATTCGTAAAATAATTAAATATAATTTTTTCACAGATGGTGCTTTAGTTACAATTAGATTGAATAAGAGATGGCGCGTAAGTTTTTTTTTTAAATAAAATAGTACGAATGTCTTTCAGTTTTTGGTTGAGATTAGATTATTATCTTGAAAGAACTGATTGGCCTTCTGTGGTATGTTGTTTTGTTTAAGTCGAGTAATTGTTGTTTCAATAAGGTTGGTAAACATTAAGTTGGACTGGATCTTAGTTCCATTTCACCACTACTACTGTACATTGTGCCTAACCATAGAATATTGACGCTTACTTATCATTGCATTGTTTTCCAGAAATTCAGATGTGGGTTTTAAACACGTAGGTGAGGTGTGGAATTGCGTGGATATGTACTAACAGTTTATGTCGCCCTGGTTGAAGTGGCTCATTGGTCGAAACGATTGTTATATACGTCGTTGTACGCTAGAGGGTCTTAATAGAGAACTAAAAAGGAGCTGAAAGCGCTCCAAATTATCAATCTACCCAACTGACGTTGGATTTAAAACAAAGTTTATGACTCATTATTAAATAAACTTTGTTATCATATATGTATACCGAATTTACTCAATATAGTTTTGCACACAATATGAATCATCGCTCGCATTCTAGGGAATTCAGTGCAGTCCATCAATTTTGATAAAATATAAGTTTCCTGCTATCTACAATATAGTTAAAAAATTGATAATAGTTGAAATTTTTTCGTGAAACGATTGTGTTTGGTGATTATATTAAGCTTTGTTAGTGTTATTAAATTTATAAAACTATTAATTGTTTGAGATTTAAATTAAATTTTTGAGATAAAACTGTTAATTGTTATAAGATTTGAGAGCATTTTATTTTTTTCTCTTTTAGTTAAATATCATGCTATACCTTTCTCGCCATATTCGTTCCGCCCAAAAGATAAAATTAAACCAACTTTATGGAAAATATTCACAAGAAAGAAAACCTAAGGACGATGTTACGGTTACGAAACAAGAGATGACTTCATTCGAATACAACATGAATCACCGGTATCGTGGACTCGCCATAATATTCAACCATAACGAATTCGAAAACACGTCGAAAAATAAGTTAAATCTACGTAACGGTACCGAAATGGATGTCAAAGCCCTAAAAAAGAATTTACCGCTACTCGGATTCGAACGCGACAATATTTTAGTTGAAAATAATTTGACAGAAGAGAAAGTGTTTAGCTATTTGCATGGCATTAAGGCCAACAAATCGAATATATTAAAGAATTGTGATTGTATTGCTATTTTTATACTGTCGCACGGCTCGACGGGCAATAGAATATGTTCGCACGATAAAGACTACGATCTATATAAACTAGTTGAACTGTATACATCAAACAATTGTAAAGAATTGGCGGCCAAACCTAAACTGTTTTTTGTAAATGCTTGCCGAGGCAATAGTATAGATGCAGGCATACAGCTGCAGCTCGAAAGACAACCGGAATTTAAAATCGTTGGCGACACTATTGACAGTAAACAACTAGTATATTCATATCCCATCCATGATGATATATTGATTGGTTTAAGTTCTCACCGTGATCATATTTCGTTTCGAGATGTTGAAAATGGCTCGTGGTACATACAAGATTTGTGTGAAACAATTGAAGAATTCAACGAAAAAAAACAACTGGCTACATCTGATATAAATGATTTGCTATTGTACACACATTTTAAGGTATCGCAACGAGTGGTACAATCGGTTGATATTAAATGGGACGGTAAGAAACAGATACCCAATTTTATTAGTGCTCTGTGTCGAAAGCTTTATTTTAAACCAAAACCAAATTAATTATCTTAATTATCTGTATTTATATTCAATATATTATATTCAATACTATGTTATATTCTTTATCACAATAAATAATAAACTAGTTTTTTGTCCAACGTCTAATTTATGGTGTGCACTGTGCAGTAAATAAAAATATCAGTGAAGTATAAGTAGACTGCGTTATCCATCCAAAATAATTATGGTCTCCAGGAAAAAACAATCAAAGGACTACAATCAGCTATACTATAGCATTAAGTTCGTCGAAATATATAACCGATAATTATTATTTCGAACGAATATTGTGATCTTAAGATTCAAAAACAACTCAACAAAATTTTCTTTGGTACCATGGTAGATATGGCATTAGATGATATATTCATTTCAATAACAAAGTTGGAAAAAGCAACATACTTTTATTACGTACAACCACAAATTTGGTAATAGATAAGATAGGTATATCTTTTGAAATACGACGCACCCGAACAACCTCATCGAATAACATCAACATATATATGTATGTATTCATCTCTCGAACTATAAAACACCTTACACTTAACCTTTGTTCTACAATTGCCACTGCGGTTAACCACTGTTGCTCCATTTTTGGTCGGTGGTCGGTCGGTTATAGTACACTCTTTAACTTTTAGACTTAAAGGCTCCTAATTTTTTGTATATTTCTTAATAACAGCCGATGAAGTCGTTATACATTAAATGTTAAACCATAAGCGCGAATTGTTAATATTTTTAAACATGAAAAAAATGGATGTCGATCTGACAAAGATTGATGTACATGGTGGTGCTGTATCATTAGACCATCCAATTGGTATGTCAGGTGCTCGTATAGTAACACATCTGGTACATAATTTAAAGGCCGGTGAATATGGATGTGCTTCGATTTGTAATGGAGGTGGCGGTGCTTCATCCGTATTAATTCAAAAATTGTAAGTCAATAAATTGAATTTGCGATTATTATGTCTTATCGTTTATATATATTTACACTGTTAACTGATTTACACTGTTAACGTGATCGATATTTATTTCTACGTGGCGCTGTTGTCTTGTGATAAGCTAGATTTTTCAACACTGTTTATATATGAAAAACTTTTTTTTTTGCATTTTTTATGTAAAAAAACGGCGTAAATTACATAAAACACCATAAGCAGTTTTAAAATGTCAATAATTTAACAACGTTCGCTTTGCTCATTATTTTTACCATAGATAAATGTGTACATATTTGCAAAATGAATAAGTTTTCAGGTCCACTCCACGTGAATATTTGGATCACGAATTTTTTCAACTTCACCCGAGTCAGTTAAGATGATTTTTGACGAAACTAACCTATTATAATAACTTTATTATAATTGTGACATTAAGGATGTAGTCTAAAACTGATTCACAGTTTATTATTTCAAAAATTCTATTCGTAAAATAATTAAATAGAATTTTTTCACAGATGGTGCTTTAGTTACAATTAGATTGAATAAGAGATGGCGCGTAAGTTATTTTTTTAAATTAAATAGTACGAATGTCTTTCAGTTTTTGATTGAGATTAGATTATTATCTTGAAAGAACTGATTGGCCTTCTGTGGTAAATTTGTTTAAGTCGAGTAATTGTTTTTTCAATATGGTTTGTAAACATTAAGTTGGACTGGATCTTAGTTCCATTTCACCACTACTACTGTACATTGTGCCTAAACATGGAACATTGACGCTTACTTATCATTGCATTGTTTTCCAGAAATTCAGAAGTGGGTTTTAAACACGTAGGTGAGGTGTGGAATCGCGTGGATATGTACTAACAGTTTATGTCGCCCTGGTTGACGTAGTTCATCGGTTCACACATTTGTTATATAAATCGTTGTAAATTAGAGGGTCTTAATAGAGAACTAAAAAGGAGCTGAAAGCGCTCCAAATTATCAATCTACCCAACTGACGTTGGATTTAAAACAAAGTTTATGACTCATTATTAAATAAACTTTGTTATCATATATGTATACCGAATTTACTCAATATAGTTTTGCACACAATATGAATCATCGCTCGCATTCTAGGGAATTCAGTGCAGTCCATCAATGTTGATAAAATATAAGTTTCCTGCTATCTACAATATAGTTAAAAAATTGATAATAGTTGAAATTTTTTCGTGAAACGATTGTGTTTGGTGATTATATTAAGCTTTGTTAGTGTTATTAAATTTATAAAACTATTAATTGTTTGGGATTTAAATTAAATTTTTGAGATAAAACTGTTAATTGTTATAAGATTTGAGAGCATTTTATTTTTTCTCTTTTAGTTAAATATCATGCTATATCTTGCTCGCTATATTCGTTCCGCGCAAAAGATAAAGTTAAACCGACTTTATGGAAAATATTCACAAGAAAGAAAACCTAAGGACGATGTTACGGTTACGAAACAAGAGATGACTTCATTCGAATACAACATGAATCACAAGTATCGTGGACTCGCCATAATATTCAATCATGAAGAATTTGAATCGAAAGAGCCACGTCGCGGTACCAAGAAGGATGTCGAAGCCATTGAAAAGATTTTACCGCTACTCGGATTCGAACGCGACAATATTTTAGTTGAAAATGATTTGACAAAAGTGGAAGTGCTTAGCTATATATATCGCATTATGGCCACAAAATCGGATATATTAAAGAATTGTGATTGTATTGCTATTTTTATAATGACGCACGGCTCGACGGGCAATAGAATATGTGCACACGATAAAGACTACGATCTATATAATCTAGTTGAACTGTTTACATCAAACAATTGTAAGGAATTGGCGGGCAAACCTAAACTTTTTGTTATAAATGCTTACCGTGACAATATGGATGAAGACATACAGCTGCGGCCCGAAGTTAAAACCGTTGGCGACACAATTGACAGTGATCAACTAGTATATTCACATCCCATTCATGCTGATATATTGATTGGTTTAAGTTCTCATCGTAATCACTTTTCGTTTCTGGATTCAAGTGGCTCGTGGTACATACAAGATTTGTGTGAAACAATTAAACAATTCAACAAAGAAAATCAATTGGCTACATCTGATATACATGATTTGCTTTCGTACACACATTTTAAGGTATCGCAACGAGTGGCACCATCGGATGATATTCAACTGAAAGATAAGAAACAGATACCCAAATTTATTAGTGCTCTGTGTCGAAAGCTTTATTTTAAACCAAAACCAAAACCAGACTTTACTTTAAACCAAATTATCTTATTATCTGTATTTATATATTCAATATATTATATTCAATACTATGTTACTGATTCTTAATCACAATAAATAATAAACTAGTTTTTTTTCCAACGTCTAATTTAAGGTGCACACTGTGCAGTAAATATGAATATCAGTGAAGTATAAGTAGACTTCGTTATCCATCCAGTACAAAATAATTATAGTCTCCAGGAAAAAACAAGCAAAGGACTACAATCACCAATATACTATAGCATTAAGTTGGTCGGAATAGATAACCGATAATTATTATTTCGAACGAATATTGTGATCTTAAGATTCACAAACAACTCAACAAAATTTTCTTTGGTACCATGGTAGATATGGCATTAGATGATATATTCATTTCAATGACAAAGTTGGAAAAAGCAACATACTTTTATTACGTACAACCACGAATTTGGTGATAGATAAGATAGGTATATCTTTTGAAATACGACGCACCCTAGTTACCTCATCGAATAACATCAACATATATGTATTTATCTCTCGAACTATAAAACACCTTACACTTAACCTTTGTTCTACAATTGCCACTGGTTAACGTCGTTAACGGTCGGTGGTCGGTCGGTTATAGTACACTCTTAAACTTTTAGACTTAAAGACTCCTAATTTTTTGTATATAACTTAATAACAGCCGATGAAGCCATTATACATTAAATGTTAAACCATAAGCGCGAATTGTTAATATTTAAGATGCTGAGACCGATCTAATAGATTTTCCAACTGCACCGGCATTCGCAGTACCAAAACTTTTGGAAAAAGCCGGAGTGAAAAAGACGATGTTGCATTATGGGAAATTAATGAAGCGTTCTCGACCCGACCAAGGATGTCGATCCGACCAAGGTTAATGTACATGGTGGTGCTGTATCGTTTGGCCATCCAATTGGTATGTCAGGTGCTCGAATCTGGTATATAACTTAAAAGTGGGTGAATTTGGATGATCTTCGATTTGTAATGGAGGTGGCAGTGCTTCATCCGTATTAATTGTAAAATTGTAAGTCAATAAATTGAATATGCGATTATTATTATGTCTTATCGTTTATATATATTGATGTACACTGTTAACTTTTGGAACAACTTTACAAAACTTGTTCAGGGTTAGATTTATTAAAACAGTAGTTTTTTATATCACTCATTATTGTTTTATTGCCTATTAAGAAAATCGCGTTGCAGCTAAATCATCACCTTAATTATTATTTCATTCATTCTAGATCGCAAGAAAGCCTGTTCGTTCAGACAAAAAGTTAAAGTTAAACTATCTCTTGCGACAAAATGTAGGAAAATTGTCATTTTTGAGCACTTATTTCGATTGGCAGAAAAACATTTGTTCGAATGGAATGAACGAAGAAATTAAAGTTGAACTTAGCTTTAATTGAGTAAAAGAGACCACAAGACACGAAAACCAAGGAAAAACAAATAAAAGCCATGTTATTCAAAAACAAAATACTTGTAATGTGTACGTGGGAATGGGATTAATTTATTTTAGTTAGTGACAAAATCGTTCTGAAATGTTAGCATAGTATGAAATTATGAATCGTTAAAACAAAATTACGGACGAATAAATGAATGAATGAACCAAAAAATCGAAGTATGAAATCAGCTTAAGTCTCCAGGTAAATATATCTCTATTCCTTACATTGGCTAGTGCTTCTCTCGTAGTATCGTATTGTACATTACAAAATATCATCAGAAAACCACTTTTGCCAAATGTTCCTCCATCACAGTAAAAAATTTCGGTTGAAAATTACGTGAATTTACTGATGGGCAAAATTGCCAACCTTTATCACGTAAAATTACATTCACATACAAATAAAAAATAATTATTAAAATTAAATACTAAAATACTAAAGTCATAAATTTGCTAGCAAAATCATGTAATATTTAAATAACAAAACTTATAATTTTGCAGGAAGTTTTGCAGATTTATGGTTAAAAGAATGTAATTTAGCATTAAACCCCTGTAATATTATAAACTTCTAAAATTTGTACGTAACAAAAAGTACAATTTTACCTTAACTATTGCGTAATTTTAATAAATCAAACCCTAAAATAAGATTTAACAAGAAAATACTAATGTCCATATGATAGGCATAGAGCTTCCACAATGCCCAGCCAAACCTACAAAACGGTGATTCAGACATTTTTCTCCGACCACGATTATTATTCTAGGCCCTTGAGATATTCGACAAATCAAAAGATAGCTTTGATAATAATACTTTATATATAATTACGTTGTAATAGATTAGCAAAGTATATCGCGACGAATAAAATCATTTTATTGTGGTTTTGGTTTGTAAATTTACGGAATTCACAAAATTTTACATGCAATAGTCCTTGGTTACATTAATTTCTCTCAAATTTAAAAAAACAAGGAATAATAATAGAAACGGTTTGTAATTTTACTATAAATATCTTGCAATTTTAAAGTCCTGTTGAATAATACAAGAATAATAGATTTTACATAAGAATATGTGTAAAAATACTATTATCTTGTTTTATTATAGACAATTTTTAAATTTACGCTACAAAGTTACCAAAATTTCTATTGAAAATTCAATTTATTTTTTACTGTGATGCTACAATTAGGGTATTAGAGAGTCTTTTTAATATTGAGTATAGTTATTCGTTCTATTGGTCCTCCCACTATTGCTTCACATTCCTCTAATATCAAAAAAACCTTAGATTAGTTTTCAAGACATTTTATCAGCTTCAATCAGGCATTCCCATTATATTCGATTGAATTTTAACTGATCACGGTGTCTTCGCGCTGTTTTTAGAAAATTTGATACGATCACATTGTTTCGAATGTCGATTTTTTCAGTTTTCGCTGACGTGGGATTATGATCTTGAAAAAACTAATTGGTCGTTGAGGCATTTCTGTGGTATTAAATCAAGTAATTCTTGTGCTGCTTTCAATGAGGTTTTAAACATGCAGGTGAAGTGTGGATGAAATTTTATGTCTCCATGGTTGAAGTGGCTCATGTGTCGATCCATCTGTTATATAAATCGATGTGAGATATAGAGTCCTAAACGACAACTACAAAGGAGCTGAAAGTGCTCCAATTTATCAATCCCGCTACTGACGTTGAATTGAAAACATAGTTTATGACTCATGTTGTTATATACATATAGCTTGAGTATTTACTCAATGTATGTAAGAAAATCCGTAAGTAAATAAGCTATACATACCTTCAAAAATATATTATTATCAATATTTAACCATTGATAAAAAATCAGACTTAGAGGTGAAGCATATATGCTCGCATATTCAGTGCAGTCCATCAATAAATTTAGTCGACCCAATTTACAAGAACCGCTAATTTAGTGGCAAAGTTATATCAAACTACTTTATGCATTCGTAGATAATTTATATCTGAACAAGTCACTTAATTGATATCTTATCAATAATTAAAGTACTCAACAATATTTTTTTTCGTTTCTTGGAATAATTCAGTTTATTACGAAGTTGACAGACGAAATACGAATTTCGTAGTAAGGTCGTTTAAGATTCAAAGTAATAATTAATACTCTAAAATGAATTTGTCGGATAGTGATGACGATTATTTCGATGCAGTTGGATATGTGGTGAGTGTTTAAATGCTTAGGAAGTAGTGAACAAAGTGTATACCTTAACGGGTGGCCAATAAATTGGCCATTAAAATAGAAAGTTTAAATGCAATTTCATACTTCTAATTATAGAATGTTATCGTTGCCTAAATTTAATCAATGCCATTGTATTTTATATCTTATCTATCATTTGGTTTATTTTTTATGTAAATTTATAATCAATTGCTTTGTGTTGCTTATATCGGACGTTTGGTTAAATTGAAACGAACGTTGAATTGAAACAAAGTGTGTTTAAAATGTCTAACCGTAACAGCACCGAACCGAATGTATTCTACGATGCTGTCGGTTGTTTGGTTCGTTAATTATTAAATAAACTATATATAAGCATAATAAACTAAAATAAGAACAAAACTAGTTGTCCATTTTGATTGTATGTTATCTAAGACAGATAACAATTATTAGAAATCAACCATTTTGTAATGGAAACATATATTAGAACTATAACTTAAGTTATTCTGTTCATCGGATATATACTCCAACTTATATCTAATTATTCCTTTCAGCCACAAAAAGAAAAACATTATGATATACCAGATGCCCGGCCAGCAGTATCAACCAAACCAGCTACAAAACCTGAGGACAGTGATTTTATTAAAAATAAATTTGCCTACGATACGACACAAGATATGACTTCATTCGAATACAACATGGATCACCAGTATCGTGGCCTCGCCATAGTGTTCAATCATTACCAATACAACGAACCATCGTTAGAGGCACGTGTGGGTACCGACAAGGATGTCGAAGCCCTTCTAGAAAATTTACCTCTACTCGGATTCGAACGCGACAATATTATAGTTGAAAATGATTTGTCAAAAATGGAAGTGCTTAGCTATATGTATCGCATTATGGCCACAAAATCGGATATATTAAAGAATTGTGATTGTATTGCAATTTTTATACTGTCGCACGGTTCGAAGGGTAATAAAATATATGCTCGCGATACAGATTACGATCTATATAATCTAGTTGAACTGTATACATCAAACAATTGTAAAGAATTGGCGGCCAAACCTAAACTATTCTTTGTAAATGCTTGCCGTGGCAACAGTATGGATGCTGGCATACAGCTGCGGCCACAAAGACAACGGGCATCTAGCATCGTTAGCGACAAAATCGACAGTACAAGTGTTCAACTAGTATATTCACATCCCATTCATGCTGATATATTGATAAGTCTAAGTTCTCATCATGATCATATTTCGTTTCGGAATGTTCAGGGCTCGTGGTACATACAAGATTTGTGTGAAACAATCAAACAATTCAATGCACAAAATAAATTGGCTACATCTGATATAAATGATTTACTGTTGTACACACATTTTAGGGTGTCGCAACGAGCGTCATCATCGGATGATATTCATCTGAAAGATAAGAAACAGATACCTAATTTTAATAGTGCTTTGTGTCGAAAGCTTTATTTTAAACCAAAATCAAATTAATTATCTTAATTATTTGTTGTTACTGTGTTACTGATTCTTTATCACAATAAATAATTAACAAATTTTTTATGTCGAAGTCTTTTAATTTCCAACATCTAATTTAAGGTGTATAGTGAAATTAAATATCAGTGAAGTACAAGTAGACTAGTTGACCCTTCCAGATCAAAATAAAAGCTTCACAATTTCCATAATTTTATGGCACTGTCAAAGGTTTGACACAATCTTTGGAAGATTATTATCCCTGGCTTATCATTTTAGGATGTCTAAGACTGCCATTGAAATACTATAGGAAATGGAGAGAAAATGTCAATCCTGGAACGGAGCTCACATGATTACCTGAAAGACCTAAGAGTAACAACGTTATCATCATTCCTTCTCAAAACGTTTGAAAGATACAACATAGATTTGAATCCGGACAAATAGGCGAAGTCTCATCATGCAAACTACAACGGGAGGCCAGTGAACACTGTTATCAATAACGTGAACATAGAGGTAACAATTATCGTAACTGGAGATAACGGACAAGGGAAATGCACAAGATGTAGCGGTAGCTGGCTCAGGGAACTATCTGAAAACGATTAAAGAAGTGATTAGAGTAAACCCATTTAAAACAAAACTGGTTCACTAATAAATATAAAGTAGCGACAGATCCTCCAATTATTATAAATTTCACCCCATTAGGTTTTACTGACAAAATGAAGGATTAGTTTACAGTCTTGAACAATAAGCTAAGTTGCATGGCGAATATTCTGGAGAGAAGAGACTTAAAACAGGAGTTGGTGTACTGACATGAAACTGTAACATATAGACCTATACAAATGTATGCAATTAACATGTGGTAGCATCGGGCCAAAACTTGACTTGGCACGCCCAACAACGCTAATTTTACTTAATTAACATGGCATTGTATTTTGGTGAAACATACCACAAGGCTGGGTCTGCTTTTAACAAGGTTTTCGAGCACACAGAAGGTATCTCTACTTGAGCTGCTAAATGACGGAATGCGCCACTGGGCTAAGAAACAGTATAATGTGAAAGATATTGTTCGCTTCATTACATCTAACTTTAGTAGAATTGATCATTTTTTTAAACGACCTATACTAAACACCATTACCTCTGGTCATCTTAATCACGGTCCATAAAAGTGTATTTACATAATATTGATTAGTACGAATTGTGGATACTGGATTCCAAAGTTAATATTGGGACATTCATTACCCGTTCGGTGGTGCTCTACTGCTGCTCCGTGTACTACGCAACTTTTGACAAAATGTTGCATGTCTATTAAAATTTACAGAAGTGTTGATTCCCTAGGCCAGTTTCAGAACTGATGAGTGATATAATTGAATGGCCGGTTGGTTGTAAAGATTAATTTGCTCTTCATTCCTATATGCGACTGGACTGTGCAACTCGAATATAAAATGTGCATTGTGTTGCAACCGTTCTAGTGAATTACAGACGTCTATTGAAATGTTCGAATTATTAATTTTCGATTATTATATTTGTGATGCATATTGATTATGAACACCGCACAGAGAATAGAACAGCAAATAAACGATGTTTTACGAACGCGATATAACTTCTTATCTTTAAATTGATTGATAAGAAATGTGTCTATACAATTATCCCAAACTTATAAACTTTTTAGTCAATGTAGTTCGTATTAAAAGGGTTGAGTGTATCAACATGTCGAAGGTACGTGTATTTATATATCTTAGTTCCCACCTAAAATTGAGGCTTAGTTCATTTTATACTGCTTACATAAATAAATCATTTTAGGCCATTACCCGAAATCTTCGACAGTGCCACATATACATGGATATGTTAAATGGCGTGTATAAACACTGACGAAGGTTATTGTAACCCCTAAACTGTAAGGTCTGTATTTTAAAAATGTTTTATTTTATTCGTTTTAGTCCAATTACGATAAACTAGATGCTGCACCATTTTCGCCATCTAAGGATAAAATATTATCATTGCCATCACCAATAACAGCAGCCACGACACCGACATTGATAGAAATCGAATACAATATGAACCATAAATATCGTGGCCTAGCCATAATATTCAATCACTATGAATTTAATGATTCCAGTTTACCAAATCGCATTGGTACTGAAAAAGATGTGGAGGCACTGCAAAACATGTTACCGCTTCTTGGATTTGCACCTGACCATATTATAGTTGAAAATAATTTGACAGCCATGGAAATAATAAATTACCCGTACCGAATAAGAAACAAATACGGCGAGGTACTCAATAATTGTGATTGCATAGCAATTTTTATATTATCACGCGGCAGAGATGGTAGCCTTTTAGCACGCGATAAACAGTATAGTTCAGAAGAACTGCTGAATCAATATGGTCCAGATAATTTTACAGAATTGATTGGAAAACCGAAGCTATTCTTTGTCGAAGTGGGTTACAGTAAGATTGATTTATTATATCCAGATTTATTAATCAGTTTGAGTTCTATAAATGAACATTCATATCGGAGTACTAATATGGGTTCATTGTACATACATAGTTTGTCTAAGACTCTTCAATTTTTGAGGGAAGATAGTAAATTGAACGCAATTGAAATATCAGATTTGCTCATGTATACAAATCAAGAATTATTCAAGTGGAGTTCTGAGGTATGTGATTCAAATTCGAGACAAATACCAAGTTATAATTGTTCTTTGACTCGAAAATTATATTTTAAAGCAAAGTTTTAAGGATATATATTTTGTAATGAATTTATTGGTTATATAATGAACGTATATAATTGCAAGAAAGTTGTTTTATTTTTCAAGTGAAATGAAACATATTTCTCATACCGCTATAAGGTAAGTGCTACAGACAGGTCACATATACGAAATATGTCCGTTCTATGTCAACAATCTGATTCCATATCGTTCTCTTCGCCGTGGAGTCAAGTCGCTGACAACGATCTCTTCGCGACTCGCTTAGTTACTTAAAGATCGCTGTATCGCTGGTCTTAAAATTCATCAATGATATGAGAAAGTCGCATTAACTCGATATGTGCCAACAACGACGATAAAATCGTCATTTCCAGATATATGTGTTCATATTGTTGGCGTTTGATGTCTAGTTCATTATTCTGTCGCTCGACCGAGGCTAAGTTTGAGATACGTTTACTCCGCTCTTTCCATCATTCCATAATGTATTCTATGTATTTCACGCCGTCATATAATCTAAATGACCACCTTGTTTCAGATCATAAGATAGACTGCATGAAATAGTGTTTTCTGATTCTGTGGAGATTCTGATATATTTAAAACCGTAGCTAACTTCATGTTCCATCGTTCCTAGAATTACATTCACACCAAAATCGAATTATCTTATCTTTCAATTGATTGATAACAATGGTAAACTTTAAGCTTCGCATTTAAATCATCAATTGTATTTAGTTTGTTATATTGTGTTATTTGATCTGCTGGTCCCTGAAAGTGTAAAAATATGGCTGAGGTGTGAATATATGTTAAGCTTATCTATGAGTCCAATTTTTATTTTTTTATAAAATACAGTCGTAATTAACAATGGCCATCATAATTTTCATAATTGGGATGATTCGGGCTAATCTTCTCGAATTAATTTTGCTTACGGTGATGTGGCTTATAAAAGTCTATAATACTAAGGTAAATGCGCCTATCAGACATGTTATTGAGCTTGTTTGAATAATTTTATAGATTTGGATGATAAATTTGCACTAGATGTCGTATAAGTTAAGTACTTTTGTCTCAAAGTTAAGTACTTTTGTTACATTACGTTTAACATACCATCAAACCAGATCGTTATAGTGCTCACTGGAAACCATTGTTTATTACATATTGAGGCGTATCGTGTATATTACATGCTCTTAACTTTGTTTAAATCAATTTTTTTTTCTCGTTCCAGGCACAAGAAGACAAAAACAGGGCAATGCAACTTAAATATAGTTCAGAGACGACACAATCTATGAGAGACTTCCAATATAACATGAATCATACACACCGTGGATTGGTCATCATCTTTACTAACTGGGAATTTAATGACTCGTTGTTACAGCTACGTAGCGATATACAAGAGAAAGATGTAACGGCTCTAAAACAATATTTACCCCTTCTCGGTTTTGAACCCGACAATATTATAGTTGAAACAAATTTAACAAAAACTAAAATCATGAGCTATCCAGATAATCTCTCATCAGCAAAAAGCGATATATTAACCGATTGCGATTGTATCATCATTTTTATATTGACGCACTCGTCGAAAGGTACAAAAATTTATGCACGCGACCAGGTTTACGATTTATATCAATTAGTTGATCAGTTTACACCGGACATTTTTAAACAATTGGCCGCAAAACCTAAACTATTCTTTATAAATGCCAGTCAAAATTATGTACCTGTTGAACCAAAGGAAACACATGATATCGATAAACTCGAAAAACCAGGCGATCAGTATTTATATTCACATCCAGCCCATGCTGATATTTTAATTGGTACGAGCGCTTTTCACGACCAAACATCATTTGAAAATGACGAAGGCTCATTTTACATTCAAGATTTCTGCAATTCAATCAAACAGTTGGCCGATAAAGGAATAGATAAGATTGATATAAGAGATTTATTATTGAATACACAATATTTGGTGTCACAAAGAGATTTGTCATCGGGTAATGAGCAACTCAAACAGACGCCATACTATACTAGTGGTTTGTGCCGACAACTTATATTCGAACCAAAAAATAATAATAATAGTAATAATAATAATTAATTATAATAAAAAAACAATAATAATAATCATTTAGTTAATTTTACAATTATATACATACTTTTATTATTGTTAAATATAAAATAAATTATTTCTATTAGAGTATTCAAAACGAATTACTTCAATTAGAAAACTAGAACTACTGATAATTTATTTACAAGCAAGTGTCAGCACTGTATAAGCTAATAGTCATATATATATATATATATATATATATATATATATATATATATATATATATATATATAAAGGGTGTTTTTTTAGGAGGTTTGTTTTTCCGATAGATGTCGTTTTATTTTATGACAGTTGTTTTGACAGCTCAAAGTGGCATTTCTACTCAGTATTGTTTGGCAAATCATTATGAATAGGTTAACTCCAGAACAACGTTTTCAAATCGTGGAAATTTATTTTCAAAATCAGTGTTCAATTAAAAATGTTTATAGAGCACTTCGTGAATTTTATGGTGCACATAATCGTCCGTCAGAGACCACCATAAAGAACGTAATTACCAAATTTCGGTCTACATTCACTCTTTTGGATGCCAAGCCACCGACAAGAATGAGAAGAGTTCGTACAGAAGAAAATATTGCTGTCGTTGAGGCCAGTGTCGAAGAAAACGACAATTTATCGATTCGTCGTCGTGCTCAGCAAATTGGACTTTGTCCATCGACTTTATGGAAAATTTTACGTAAAGATTTGGGTTTGGTGCCATACAAAATTCAATTGGTGCAAGAATTAAAGCCACACGACCATCGTTTGCGCCGTGAATTCAGTGATTGGTCGTTAAATCAATTGAACGAAGATTCATTTTTTTACCGTAAAATTCTCTTCAGTGATGAGGCGCATTTTTGGTTAAATGGATACGTCAACAAACAAAATTGTCGCATTTGGAGCAAAGATAATCCACACGCCGTTCAAGAATTACCAATGCATCCTGATAAATGTACTGTTTGGTGCGGTCTATGGGCTGGTGGGATCATCGGTCCATATTTCTTTAAAAATGAGGAAGGACGACGCGTTACCGTGAATGGAAATCGATACAGAACCATGTTAAATGAGTTTTTGTTGTCAAATCTTGAAGATATGGATATGGATGAAATGTGGTTTCAACAAGATGGTGCCACTTGCCATACAGCACGTGAAACAATCGACTTATTGAAAGAAACTTTCAACGACAACATTATTTCGAGAAATGGTCCGGTGAATTGGCCTCCGCGTTCGTGCGATTTGACGCCACTCGATTACTTTTTGTGGGGATACGTGAAGTCATTGGTTTATGTGGATAAACCTCAATCGATTGACGCTTTGGAAACCAATATTCAACGTGTCATTGCTGACATACGCCCTCAAATGCTTGAAAAAGTGCTGGAAAATTGGACCTCCAGAATGACATTTGTGAAAAATAGTCGTGGTAGCCATATGCCAGAAATTGTGTTTAAATGTTAAATGCCAAAAAATTATCTACCAAATAAAAAAAAATTTTGGTCATTTCATAATTTTATATGTGTTTTATTCAAAAAAAAATCGGCAACCTCTTAAAAAAACACCCTTTATATATATATATATATATATATATATATATATATAAATATATATATATATATATATATATATATATATATATATATATATATATATATATATATATATATATATATATATTTATATATATATAATATACATATGATATATATATATATATATATATATATATATATATATATATATATATATATATATATATATATATATATATATATATATATATAATATATATATTGTTATATGTGTCTAAAATTACGATTGATTTTTATGATTATATATTTACACAAAAAAATCCTGGAAGATGTTCACCACTAGAGCTGATACAAAGCTTCGATTTGCAACGTTCTGTTCGAAATATCAACGAAAGTCGCCTTTGCAATCCACATAGACTGTAGACGATTCATGTAAACATTGCCTTTTCGATAGCCCCCTGGAAGCTGAAACACATATAAGATTTGTCAGTCCTAAATTTACTACAAATTGGATGGTTGCTGCATAACTGATCTTATTTGATCAGTAATCATTTTAATCTCTTATGTTTATTAAATATATTATTTTTTATGTAACTCTGGATTTCCACTTGCAATGCGTTCCAAATATTTGCATTGTTTTAAATTTGTTCACACGTATAGTATACATTCAAAAAAATTCGTATCGGAATACAAATTTTTTCACTCACACATACAAAAATTTACAAAGCGATTTACAATGGAAAGTAGTCGTGGATAACTAGTACTTTTTGCTTTGCAAATATTTCAAATTTGTTTTCATTTTAAAATATTGTAAAATAATGTAAAATAAAACAGATGATAAATAAATTTCCAGTCTTTTATTTTCAAATATTAAATACTGCCGTCGTACTGATTCGTCTGTCATAAAATATTCTACTAGAACATTTCACATTTCCTTCGCGGTTCAAGGTTTAATTCGTCTTCAATGAAGTAATGTAAACAAACGGTTGCTTTTATCAATTATAAGATTTTATCAATTTGATATTTATTTTAATTAATAAATCGCCAACACTTTTCAAAATAATCACAATTAGATCGCGCTTTTAAGATATGTCAAAAACATACACGCATAAAAAAATATTTTATACTAATACAGTCACAAAAACTAACAAAAAAAAACTTCTCCTTTGCAAATATTTGCAATGCATGCCAAGTGAAAACAATAGGTAAGAGTTCGTTTTGAGAAAGTATACGAGGTGTTATCTCTTCAAAAATTGAATCTCTCTATTGATATGTTAATAATATAGAATTAAGCCAAATAAACTATAAACACAAATATCCACCACATCCTTCAGTGATATTGAGAACTAACTAAACCAAACTATTTCATTGAGTGTAAATTTTTATAGTATGTGTGTGTCTGACGAAAAAAGTGTGGCATGTATAAATAGTGGTGCAGGTTTTGATTACACTCATACACATGCATTGATAAATTTACCGTGTTGTATTTGTTTCTGATCTTTCCAATCTTATTCGGGCTCAAGACACTCTCAACATTTTCGCGGTTCTATATTTACGTCCTACCTTGCATCATTAAAGCCAAATAGAGGACAGTATCTGCACATTGCATATAGCTCTATGCCAGTCTATGTAGTAGTGACATTAAAGATGGATCAATAAATTTATTCTATCTTTCAACAGGAGGTCATATATATGTGTTCATTTATGCCACCGCTCGAAATTAGGTGGTGTAAAAACCCTTTTTTTGCATTCCGCCCATTTGGTGATCAAGAATTTAATGTAAATTCCTTATATCGTTCGGATACCTTAACTCAAATGGCTGCAAATACGCTGTCTCGGTTACGTTCTGTTTGCTGATCCAGAGCGCATGGAACAACGATATTTAAAGGAAAAGCCATCTTTCGGTAGGCGATTGTGTCGTTGTCGGCCACGTGAAGAGAGCAACTTTTCATCTTTTAGTTGTTTAGATAAACTGTACGAAACTAGCCAACAAATACCTGTAAACCCCATTTCAAAAAAATGTTTAATCAGCTCTTATGTATAAAGTTTCTTATCTTGCAACAATATATTTGATTAGACTTCTGTTGTACATAAATGTTTGTGATCGAATATGCAATATAGTTAATAAAGAAAAGTCGTTTTGAATATTCTTATTATTAAATAAATTATTTTTCAAACGTGAAAGTGAATTTAAATAAAATGTCTACAAGTGAGGAGTTCAAATCGAAAAAAGTGCGTGATGTTTTAAGTCCCTACTATATATTATGATTAGAAATAATTAATTTATTTTGATCGTTTCAGATTCGTTCGTCCAATATAAAATCATATAACATGTATAATAAGTATCGCGGTATCGCATTAATATTTAATCATTTAAAATTCGAAGAGTCATTAAAGTTAGAGGAACGCATTGGCACCGAAGCAGATGTGTCGGCTCTAAAACGTGATTTAACAATACTGGGATTTACTTCCGATAGTATTATAGTCGAAAATGATTTAACCAAAGACCAAATCTTAAATTATTGGAACGAGTCAACGCGGCGAAAATACATTGAAATACTTGAAAACTGCGATTGTATTGCAGTTTTTGTGTTATCACATGGTTCAAATGATAATAAACTTTATGCTGCTAATGATACATATGGTTTGTATGATCTAATAAAAATTTATACAGTTGAAAATTTCAAAGAATTGGCTGGCAAGCCAAAACTTTTCTTCATAAATGCATGTCGTGGTAAAGAACCAGATACCCCTATTTATTATCGACATGCGGATTCAAACACTCAGGTTCAGAATGTGCAGGATAATACAGCATTCTATCAAAGTGATGTTAGTAATTCAATCGATGACGACTTGGCCATTGTACAGGATACTTCTTTTTTGTCGAAATATGCTGATATACTAATTGGTAGGAGCAGCCATCATGATCAATCATCATTCAGAAATGAAGCCGGATCATGGTATATACAAGACTTATGTAGCTCGATCAGAAAATTTCAAAATGATCTAAACACGGTTGATATAACCCATATTTTGTTGTACGCAAATTTTTTGATTACAGAGCGTGAAGCTGTAATAGCGGGATATAATGGCAGAAAACAAATTTCAAATTATAGTTCGGCTTTGCGTCGTAAACTTTATTTTACAAAGAAGTAGTGTGCTTAAAAAATAGTAAATACAATTATGGGCTTAAACTTTAAAGATATTTCATTTTTTCATTTTTTTTCTATGGCTTAGAGGCCGAAAACGGCCCTTACCGCGTCTCAACTGAGACCTTACGAACCAGTGTTAACGAATGGTGCACATTGTAGGTGGTCAGCCCAACGAATGTTTTACACACAAACGCGTTTTTATGTCATCCGGTTGCATGTCAATTTGGTCAACGGCGGGAATCGAACTCGAGACCGCGGCGTGATGAGAAACTCTCTTAACCATTAAGCTACATCCGGCGACAATGACTTTTTTTCATTACTATACATAAAACTAACGTATCAAGAAATTGGAGGGAAATTTCCGAACACCGATCTTCCATATACGTATATCCACCAGCCATGGGATCGGTCACTTACAAACAACTATAACCACTTATCAACTGGGGAACCGTTAGCTCTCCAAAAACTTGGAATACAAATTGAAACCTTGAGCACGACACAAGACATAACCGTTTAATTTTTCAAATTGAATTAGAATGGTGAAAACTACACTCAAAAATGATAGGGTTGATTAACTGTGCCGTCTTACTGTCTGTATATAAAGTGATTTACAATATTTAAAGGAAGGAATGAAAACCTATCTACATTTGTCACAAGTTGTGATTCAATTTCCTTATACAGACCACAGCAGCGCTGCCCTTACAAACTGTTTAGTTTCGTGTTGAGATATATCCTTCGTAAAAGTGAACCATCTCTGGTCTTTCAAAGACCAAGACGTAACTGAGTTCAGTTTAGTGGTATAATCACACGTTTGAAGAGGTGAAGTAATATTCAAGTATCTTAGACCTCTCATTATTCATTATTATCTTGCCGGGAATAGCATGCAAATACAAATAATCTGTTTAGTTACAAAAGTATGGCGAGCTGATCGAAACCGATTGAGTATTAAATCAACAATGCTTTTTTATGTGACTACCTCTCGCCACCCTTGACTAATTTTCTACTTCTACAAAATACTTTGGTATTCTAGACTGTTTGGCGTTTTAATCTACGAACGAAGCGCCAAAATTTCATAATCTTACATTATGATGTCGGTTATTCATTGGTCGATAATGCAGAGCATTGCACGAGTGACATCTCTTATAATAATTATATTTAATGTTAATTAATACTTCTTCGATATTAGTTTATCGTTATTCGGCTAAGCTTTAGTATTTGTCAACACTTGACTACAGCGTTTTATTTTTGTAGTAGAAATTTACAAAACTATAAAAAATAAGTGATTTTGCAGCTACATCTATTAATATTTTTGTAACTAACATATGTAATGCATTACGAAAATAATACATTTTTGGTAAATAGACACATCCATTTTGTATTATTACGACACAATCGTGTACATATTTTGCGATTTTCCAAATTTTTGATTTTAAAATAAATTTTGTTTGTTTGTTTGTTTTTATCTCTACTATCTGTTTTGGGACTCGAGGCACTTCCAACTCTTTCACGGTTCGCTTATTTACGTCCTAACCTTACGCCATTACAGCCAAATCGAGGACGTACGGCTAATGGCTATAGGTCCGATTTACGAAGAACCATCTGCACATTGCATAGCTCCATGCCAGGCCTATAGTACTGACATGGAAGATGGGTTGGCCCATGATTTCTGCACTCCAACAGGAGGTCATAGATGTGTTCATTTACACCACCGATCGTAATCGTATGGTGAAATCCCTTTCCACCCTGCCCCTATCGGGATTCGAACCCGGTACCTTCCGCTCCAACTGCCGCAGCTTTAACCACTGCGCCATTTGGGCGGTAAAATAAATTTTTTAAACATCAAATATAGATTCATAATAGATATATTCTATATGATTATATAGAATATATCTATTATGAATCTATATTTATTAATAGATTCTATATAATCGGCACCTAAGTGCGACACGCAGTGCGACATGTTTGCCTATCCCGGCTCCTACATCCCTTGGAATTTTAATCTAAAGCCCCTCGGAAAGCTAAGCGGGAGGAGCGCAGCGACCTCCCGCGTGCCCTTGAGAGTTATCGAAGCCGTTAGCCTCTACAATTCATTTTTAGAATAACGAGAATCATTAGAATTTCTCAAATTTTCAAAACTCGATTGGGTGGGTGGTCGGCTATACGAAAGTGGGTCCAATGCTAAGCGGCTTTGGGGAAGTTCTCAATTTTAGTATGAGGATAGAGACAAACATTAGTATTTCTCAAAATTTCAATACTCGATTGAGTGGGTGGTCGGCTATACGAAAGTGGGTCCAATGCTAAGCGGCTTTGGGGAAGTTCCCGATGTTAGTATGAAGATTACGGTTAATATGTCGTATAAAGTTAGTTGATTTTATCCAAGAAAAGCGGGGGTTTGGGGCAGCCAATGGCAGCCCCCATCCTCTAAGGTATTCGTCGAATTAAATCGTACATAACATTATAGCAAACATTAAAATCTTATTTGAAAATTCACAAAAGATAACAGCAGTTTAGCCAATTTAAATGATCTTTATATTAAATTAATTAATAATATATTTCATATCAAACTGAAAAAATACTTTATTTATATAATATAGATGTCTCTTATAAGTGCGGACACAAATTTATTTAAAATTTAATTTAGCAAATACTAGAACCCTAATAATGAATTCTGTCATTTAATAATGTATATTACTCAATACTTGAACCAAAAGCTTAGTTTATATTTTTGCCGCTATTAAAATTGGCGCTACCATCGGTTTTTTAGCAAAGACAAAGTGTTGACAAATACTAAAGCTGTTCCCGTTATTCAAATACATTTAATATTCCACAATAAAATGATAAGTAACATTAATTATATAGTTTCAAACAAGTTTAGTATCGTAATACAATAAATGACTTTATCAAACTTGGACGCAACCAACTAAAATAGCTCGAAATAATTCCAGTAGATCACACTGCAATCGTCTTGTTAGAAAACAAAAACCAAATAACGTCCTATATACAATTTAACAAAAATTTATATGCAATCGTTTTCAAGGACATCAAAATTTAGACTATAGAATGTGCATTTGTGTTTTCCACAACTGATGTATATAAACAGACACAAATACGCATGCAGTGGACGCGTTACAATTCAAAAATCCCCTCTACTGTATGCCTTGATATAAACACTAAAACCTAAATATATAATGCAATATATAATATAATTTAATATTAAATAAAATATAATATAATATAATAACGATACTCATCTGAGATTCCAAAAATTAAGCCACAAACACACACACACACACACACACACACACACACACACACACACACACACACACACACACACACACACACACACACACGAATTTATTTTATTTAAACACCGCGTGGAAAAAAACACGTCCACTCAGTGTGACGACTAACACTGCACTCCATAAACTTAAAATTTTCTTTGGTATGCAACTTTAGGGTCTTTTTAAGACATTTTTCATGACATCCTGCAGCATCTCTTATTGACGTGGCTACTGAGATGAAAATGGGCTTTATCGCTCATTATCAATTTAGACCAAAGATTTTCAATTTCACCAGACATCCTGCAGCATCTCTTATTGACGTGGCTACTGAGATGAAAATGGGCTTTATCGCTCATTATCAATTTAGACCAAAGATTTTCAATTTCACCAGACATCCTTAGGATTGCATTACTGTACTTAACTCGTTGATCAGAATCACTCGGTAGTAATTTTTGGACTAATCGAATTTTGTACGGGAACAGTTTCAAATCAGTTTTTAAAATTTGCCCTAAACTGTGTGCATGGAATGTGTAACTGGGAACCACGTCTCCTAATTGATGTTTCTGGAGACTCTGTAACACTGAGACGTCCGTTGTCTTCCAGAACAAGGTCTGTCTGCTATTATACCGTACTGTCGAAAATTCACATGTAAACAGTAGGTTGTGGCACTGGTTTGTGAGGCACTGGCCGATTAGTATATTGACGCAATTTCCGCTGAGTAGCAATAATGGAACGATTATTTTCAATAAATACTGTTACTATTTCTACTTGTTCTTGGGGCGCATATTTATTCATTATAAAATTTCGGCGTCTACACAACACAATGGTTGAAACAAAACTTGCAACCATCTCGGGTCCTATAGTGTCAATCTGAGCGTAATCTTAGCACCTTAATTATTTAAAAAAGTTTTTAAGCTCGCCAACGGCTTCATGATTTGCTTCTATAGGTTGTTCATTCTTTGGAATGAAGACTATGAATATAGTACAGACTGGCTCTAAAGATATTTGAAAGATGGTTCAGAATGGTGTCTTCTCGCTACAGAAGAGACTCCTATATATTTTTTATCATCTTGGGCATCAAAATCTAACCACTGAAATTCAACAGTTCGTCTGTGAGATGACTTCTATCTTCAGTACTTGATGAATTCTCACTTCTGGGAAAACTAGTTTTCATTATAACCATGTCTGTAATTCTGTTGGTGACCTTTATGTCAATGGATTTCACTATCAATACATTGTAGTTCTTTTATTGAAAATATCTATATACGAGTGACATAGCTCCTTATTCCACCATGATATTGCAATTTTCTCGGTTTTATTATGAAGGCAGCTCTTCTCATAAAAACTATTGGTGCTTTTTCAACTACATCAGCTGCCTTTTCCATGTCTTCGCACTTTCTGATTTCCATTTGTGAACATCGCAGCAATTGGTTGAGATGGTGTTTGTTCCTAATTTATATTTCTTAGGTTCCTACAGGGCAGGCCATCTGTTCCTTTTCTATTTGTAAATACACCACACATTTTGGGATGTAAAGTCAACTTTTTAATTGATATTGAAAACTGATGCTATAAAAATTTATCATGACTTTTTCCAATAAAATCGGGTCAATGACCTCAATTTCAGCTGGAATGTTGTCTTTAAGTTATTGGAACTATTTGTGGATGATTAACATACACCTTAATTATGAGATCAGTACCTTTTGTTGACAATAAATGGATTACTGCACTACTTGTGTGGTATGTCACTTCTGTCTGTTAAAACCAAAGGTCATTGACACCCAAAAACACATGCCACAAAAAACCATTGTTAAGGTATTTTCTTGTTCGTTTTCAAAGTAAAACGGCCCATGATGCTACTAGTCCAGAAACAGTGTTGCTTGAAGACTGAAGTTCTACTGTGTTAATAACATAGGATTCTCCGCTCCCTAAATACGATAATTTTCAATACTGACGTACGCATTAAGATGAAAATGAGCTTTATCATTCAAGATGATTTTTTATGGAAAACCTTCATTTAAGGTTTTAAATGGTCTAGTGGCTTCATTTTTTAAGTTAGTTGAATTTTGTATGGATGTTCTTGGTTGATGGTCTTGGTTCCTTATGAATTCTTCACCAACAACTGTCATTGCGTCACAAGTAAAAACAGGATAATTATGTTGATAAGGTATATACCTTCCTCTAAACTTCTGAACCACACTCTAAACAGTTTTTGATGTAAAATTGCATTGATAATTGATGGCAACAGAATACCAACGTTAATCATTGTAAAATTACTCTATAGGAGTATTTCGAAATATTTGCATATATATTTGTAAAGAACTTTTGAACCACAAAGAGTAATTTTACACTTAGTCGTCTCGAATATTCTTATTCTTATTATTAAATAAATTATTTTAAAAACGTGAAAGTGAATTTAAATAAAATGTCTACAAGTGAGGATTCCAAATCGACAAAAGTGCGTGATGTTTTAAACCCATACACTATATATTTAGTTCAGATATAATTACTGTATTTTGATCGTTTCAGATTGGACAATTATATAACATGAATCATAAGTATCGCGGTATCGGATTAATATTTAATAATCTAATATTCGCCGAGTTAAACATACCGAAACGCACTGGCACCGAAGCATAAACTTGATGGCCTACACATACGACTTCGAAACTAAACTGAAGTGATGATAAAGCGGATTGATGTTTGTATTTCGTATCGGAAGAGTGATATTATTTGTCTGCCCAACTGAAGTTGGATTTAAAATAAATCCATCACGTTGTGATCTCACTAAAAAAAGTATATATCTCAAATCTCAATGTACTGGATGCAAAAACTTGTTACGATTTAGTCGAATGTTTATTCAAATAATTTATCCGGTTCGATCACTGGATTGTGAATATTAAACTCGCAAGCTTTAATTTTTACAATAAATTTATTTGCCAATAAATTCCACAAATAATTATTATCACACTTATTTTCCACAATAAATATCACAATTATTGGAACACTTCACTTTCACTTATTATCACTTCCAGATTTTAACACTTCGAAATTGTAAATTGATCTCTTTCATAACTCAAATGTCTACACCTATTCATACGAAGTAAATCCTTGTAGAACATGCCATTACCGTTGGCATTTCTACACTTCACGAATATTATTTTCGTCGTATTTTGTTCGCTCCACCTATTTCATTATTTATTTTTATTTTTTTGCATGTTTTGTTTTGCATTAATTATCACAAGTGACATCTGTGATTCGTCACACATAATAAACTTAAATAAGCACTAAACTAGTAGTTTCGATTGTATGTTAACACAGATAACGATTATTAGAAATCAACTATTTTGTAATGGAAACATATTTTAGAACTATAACTTAAGTTATTCTGTTCATCGGATATATTCTAAAAATTATATATTATTATTCCTTTCAGACACAAAAAGAAAAACATTATGATATACCAGATGCCCGGCCATCACTACCATCCAAAAAACCTACAAAACCTGTGGACAGTGATTTTATTAAAAATAAATTTGCCTACGATACGACTTAAGATATGACTTCATTCGACTACAACATGGATCACCATGTGGCCAATCGTGGCCTCGCCATAATATTCAATCAATTACCAATACAAGCTGCGGCGTGGAGTGGCAGGATGACAAAAGGGATTTTCACCATCGATCGTTTGGGCGGTGCGATCGGTGGTGCAAATAAACTCATCCGAGACCCAGTTGAGGTTAAAATTTGCGTGCCGTCCCATCTTCCATGTCAGTACTTTATTCTAAACCAGCTTTATTTTAAACGAAAACCAAATTAATTGCAACATAGCAAGTCAGCTTCTGTAGAATTAAAGAAGTTGCTTGTTAAATCGCACACAGATTTATGTTTAGTTCAAGAACCTTACCTTCTTGATGGTTTGGTTTCTGGACTAAACACTCCCGGTGGAAGAATTCTGTACAAGAGTTCTACCGCGAAAACTAGAACGTGCATATGCATCTCAAAGAATTTTAATGCATCTCTCATTGAAGAGTGTAGTTCGGCTGATATTGCAGCTGCGCGCATTACTTTAAACTCTCAAACTGAAGTGGTTATTGCCTCAGTTTATTTTCCTTACGATTCCGCTACTCCACCTCCTTCTGAGGATTTTACATACCTAGTAAGCTGGTGTAAGGCTAAAAATATTCCTCTGATAGCTGGTTGTGATGCTAATGCACATCACTCTCTGTGGGGAAGTACCAACATTAATAACAGAGGTTCTGCTCTGTTAAACTACTTAAGTTCATCTGAGTTGGATATCCTCAATGTTGGATGTGAACCAACTTGTGTTAACTCTGCCCGCAGGGAGGTAATTGACATAAGTTTGTGCTCCATGTCCTTCACGAAATTTATTTTAAACTGGAGAGTGACGAATGATATTCTCACCTCCGATCACAGGTGTATTTCTTTTAATATTAATCTTAAAAGAATTGCGCTTAAACCTTACCGTAATGGGAAGCTTACCAACTGGGAAACATTCTCTCGAGAGCTTGTTTCCTTACTCGAACCACCTATTAAGATTTGTTCGTCTGTGTGCTTAGAATTGCAGGCTTCTGGTCTGTCTAAAGTTATTACAACAGCGTTTGAAACTTCGTGTCCACTTGTATCGAACCAAAAAACTCAGAACAAACCTTTCTGGTGCTCCACTCTAAAAAAGTTAAGGAAGACTACAAGAAAGCTGAAGAATAAGGCAAGAAGATCTTATCTTCAGTCTGATTGGGACAGCTTCCTAGCTGCACAAAAAGTGTACAAAAAAGAACTAAGAGCATCGCAAAGATCTTCCTTGGTAATCTTCTGTGAGGAGATTAATAGCTTACCTGCTGTAGTTAGACTTAACAAGTCACTGAGCAGGAATAATACATGTAGACTAGATTCACTTCGTCTACCTAATAGCAAGCTTACTTCCTCGAAAAAGGAAGTAGGTGATTTACTTCTCACTACCCATTTCCCGGGATGTAAAACCATTACTACCGACAATTTTGGTGTAGTCATTAACAATTTGGATGTAAGTCCCAATTGGGACGTAGCCTGTAGATTAATTAATTATGAGGTCCTACGTTGGAGCGTGTTCTCTTTCGAACCCTTCAGATCTGTCGGTCCTGACGGTGTATTTCCTGCTGTATTACAGCAGGAAATACACCGTCAGGACCTGCTGTATTACAGCATGGATTTCCTCTCATTAAGGAACATTGACTACATCTGTTCCAGGCATGTATCGCTTTTAGTTCTGTTCCACAATCTTGGAGCAGAAGTAAAGTAATTTTTATTCCTAAAATGGCAAGTCGGACTACACCGACCCCAACTCGTTTCGGCCTATTTGTCTGCCATCAACCTTTCTGAAATCTTTAGAAAAGATTGTTAATAGATTTATTAGAGACCAACATTTAGTTACCGCTCCGCTCAGTAATAGGCAACATGCTTACAGAGTTGGCAAATCCTGTGAGACTGCCTTCTCACAGACTGTTATTGAGACTGTTATTTAGTCGGTTCTGATATTACACATTAAAATGTGTAAGTTGTGTAAGTATATGTACAGTACACCAACAAAATAGAATATCGTAACAATCAGGGAGTGTTACAGCTTTCACCTGTCTTTAATTTCCATAGATCATTTGAGGTGTTTCATCCATTCAGGGATATGTGGTTCTCACCAGATTTTCTCAAACAGATATCCGAATCGCTTGTATTCTTTTCTGATGGCTCTGCCACTGAACAGGGTACGGGCTATGGTTACTACTGTCCTTTGCATGATCTGAGTATCTCTGGAAGTCTGGGGATCTACTGTTCTATTCATCAAGCGGAATTAATTGCGATTACTCACTGCGTGATGTCAGCTTTTAATCTCGTGGCCGACGACAAAGAGATTATATTTTGAACGGATAGTAAAACTGTCCTTAACTCCTTGAGCAACGCTCTAACCAGCTCTAAACTGGTACTGGATTGTAAGAAATTTCTAAATCTCCTTGGTCGTAACAACAAGGTAACGGCCATGTGGGTTCCTGCCCATTGTGACATTGAGGGCAACGAAATTGCAGACAGTTTGGTTAAAACTGGTTCTCACCTATATTTCGTAGGTCCTGAACCAGCTGCGCCTTTACCTACTTATATAGTGAAAAAAAAACAATTAAACAGTTACCCTATCGAATCTAAAGTGGACGTGGTCAGCTACCGCTACTTGTCGTAAGGCGAAATACTTAATCAGAGTGACTAACTCTAACCTGACAAATTACGTTCTTTCATTGAAAAATGACAACTTGAGAATTTTAGTCTCTATACTTACTGGCCATGGCCGTTTCAAAAGCCACCTTCCTCGCATGGGACTGGCCAATGATGCCGTATGCGACGAATGTCTGGAAGATGTTGACGATAGTTTACACTTCATCAGCAGTTGTCCAGCTTTCAACCGTATGAGATCTCTTGTGATTAGACGCAGGTTTATTCCTGTAAATCTACTGTCTTCTCTGCCCTGGTTCAAACTGCTTCAGTTTGCTAAGGTTGCAGAACGCGTCTGTGCGCTTTGATGTAATCCTAGGTTTGAACCATGGGCCCTTTGTGGCATTGAGTGCGGAACCTTATAGAGTTTCAACCAACTTTAATAATAAAAAAAAATAGTAAAGATAAGAACTTAACTACTAGCGGGTACTAGCGGTTGGTCGATTGGAAAGCAACTATTAACTTTGTTTAAACCAATTTCTTTTTCTCGTTCCAAGCTCCAGAAGACAAAAAAAGGACAATAAAAACTAAATACAGTAAAAAGACGACACAATCTATGCCAAAATTCCAATATAAGATGAATCATAAACACCGTGGAGTGGCCATCATCTTTAATAACAGGGAATTTATTGACTCCTATACGTAGCGATGTATAAAAGAAAGATGGAGAGGCTCTAAAAGAATATTTACCTTAGCTCGGTTTTGAATCCAACAATATTATATTTAAAAGTAATTTAACAAAAACTGAAATCATGAGCTATCCGCATGATCTTAAAAAAGAAAAAACATAAATATTTAAAGATTGCGATTGTATCGCCATTTTTATACTGTCGCACACGTGAGAAGGTACAAACATTTATGCGCGCGACGGTATTTACGATTTATATCAATTGATTAATCAATTTACACCCAACAATTTTGAAGCTTTGGTCGCAAAACCAAAACTATTCTTTATAAATGTCAATCAAAACTAAAAACCTGTTGAATTAAAAGAAACACATGATGCCGATTTACCCGACAAATGAAGCGATCAGTATTTATATTCACATCCAGCCCATGCTGATATTTTGATTGGTACGAGCGCTTTTCACGACCAAACATCATTTGAAAATAAACAAAACTCATTTTACATTCAAGATTTTTGCAAATCAATCAAACAGCTTGCCGATAAAGGAATAGATAAGATTGATATAAGAGATTTATTATTGAATACACAATATTTGGTGTCACAAAGAGATTTGTCATCGGGAAATGAGCAACTCAAACAGACGCCATACTATACTAGTGGTTTGTGCCGACAACTTATATTCGAACCAAAAAATAATAATAATAATAAAATATTAAAACAAAAAAATAATCATTTAGTTAATTTTACAATTATATACTTTTATCATTGTTAAATATAAAATAAATAATTTCTATTATATTATTCAAAATGAATTACTTTCATTAGCAAAATTGAACTACTGATCCAAGCATTACTATAACTTATTAACTCGAGCATGATGGTCAGGTGTGAAGCTGTTTGGGGGAATCAGGTTGGCATTAATTGTGAGCTCCGTATCTTGCAGCTTTCACAAGTGTTTGTGTTACCTCCTCGTGGTGGCCATCGAGCATAACTGGCCAACCACTTTAAGTGGAGAACCAAGCAAAAACACAGCGCTAAACAACTGTGCATCGGATTTCTGCACAGACAGACACTTTTTTTCCACCACTCGTTGGAGTATTTTATGGGAAATAATAAAAAACTTAATTTAGATGAACCGAACCGTGCAACCACGCATAATAACTTGAAGGTGCTTTCGGCTTCTCTAGAAAACATATCTGGTGGCATCAATGGACCCTTTAACAGCGAACAATGATGGCCCCGCTACTACCTTAGACACTAATGCACAAGCGTCGGAGGTGCAAGTGGTCAATAGCTCTTCAACTAAAAAGAAGAAGATCTCCGGATGCCAGCGACGGAAAAGACACGAACTGAAACGTTCACTTGTCGATTCTGACGGCAAAACTCTCTCTTCCCTTGGAAACAAGTCAGATACGATTCCTTAGGAAACCAGTCTAAAAGACAGAGGATATCTTCTGGCTTCAAGTCACAGAGGAACCGGGAGAAGTGCCCAGGTTCGGAAGAAATTCCGAAATTGAGTTTTAAAGACAGGCTCATGAATCGTGATGAGGGACGACGTTCATCACTTTTCAAGCTAATTGCTGGGAAAGTGATAAACACACCTTGTGCTTCTGGAGATCCTTTGGCTTTTGAGGGCTGTGGTTTGTACAACGGCTTGATAAGTATGCAGTGCGCAAACGATAGAACTCTTAAGTAGCTGTACCGTCCCTACATCCCTGGGAGGGAGCTGAGCTGAAGTGTATCCTGTTCTGCTACAACCCAGGCCTGTAAGTGGTACAGTTTTTATCCAGAGCCCGATTCAAGAACCTTCAGATATTATGAAGGGACTAGAAAATCTAAACCCAGGATTAAGGACCAACAAATGGACCATCTTTGCCAATAAGAGGTAGCCGAAAATCATACTGCTTCATTTTGGCCTAGATGAGCCATCTGTTCCAAGACTGGAAGCACTTAGTTTTAAACCCTTCTTTGCTCTAGTAGTAGGGTCACAATACATGTGACGCAAAAAGAACTGAGGATGGCCAAGGAAAAACTGTCCTCCACCATCCCAACTTGATTGGAATGTCTGGCGCACAGTTTACAAAGATAAATTTGCAGCATTCAAAGGCGACGTCCTCTCTCATAGAACGAGGCATGAAAAACTGCAATACATTACTATACCTAAACATGTATTTTTGATTCAAGAACCGTTACGGGAACAAAATTAAAGGACTTAGTCCAGGGACCTTAGTATCTCTCCTGGTCAGTGATACCTGTTTGAGACCTAGAGCTTGTGTTTTGTTAGTAATAACATAAATTACAGACTCCTAAATGATATTTGTTGTAATGACCTTACAGCAGTCGTCGTTGAAGTTTAAGAACAGTGTATTCGACGTGAGGTTCTAGTGATCTCCGCCTATTTCCCATACGATTCGGTACTTCATCCTCCTACTCAAGAGTTTATCAAAGCAATAGAGTACGCAACACGCAATGATATGCCAATCATTGCCGTATGCGATGAAAACTCACATCACGTATGTTGGTGCAGCAACGATATTAATCCAATTTTTCAGGTTTTTACAGGCCATTGTTGGCTCGTACCGTGTCAACAATCTGGTTCCAACAGCTTCGATCACGAGCCAGTTCTTCATACTGTTGTAAGCAGTTGGAAGATGCCAGATCGCTCTCTACGCCGTGGAGCCATCGTCACCGACAGCGACCTCTTCGCCTACCGAAAGGTGATTCTCCCTTCAAAGATCGCTGTATCATTCGTTTCGGATCAGCACGCAGAACGTGACTGACCCAACGTACTCGCTGTTCTTTGATTTCATGCACGATATCAGGAATTTGCATTACATTCCTGATCTCGTGGTTGAAATAAACTCGGTATGTGCCACCAACGTCGCGTTTTGGGCCATATATCACATGCATGATTCTTCTCTCAAATGTTAGAAGCCATCTTTCGTACTCATCCGTCAAGGTCCAACTCTCACATCCATACATGACAAAGGGCTGATCAACACTCTGTACAGTTTCAGCTTATCCGCATTTGCAAGATATTTTGATTTCATCAGTGGACGTAGAGGATACAAAGCCCGATTGCGAGCGGCAAGCTGAACCTTGATATCCTCTCCCACACTATTATCGTGAGTAATACTAATGAGAGATGCAAGATACTTGAATCTCATTACTCCTTCAAACGTGTGGGTACCACTACTGAAATCATTTGCGTCTTGGTCTCGAAAACCAGAGATCAGATATTTGGTTTTGGACCCATTGATTTTGAGACCAGCGGAAGCTGAAAACTTTCCAGTGGATCAAGTATCTCTTTCGCTTCGTTGCCATTTAATCCAATCACACTGATATCAACTGCATATGCAAGAAGTTGATTGGATTGTCTGAATAAGATATTGTCCTGAGCTGTTTCACTTTTACGAAGGATCTATTCCAGCATGAGATTAAAAAGTATCGGGGACAACGCATCTCCTTGTCGGACACCGGAATTGATTGCAAAAGTTCTCGATAGCCTGTTCTCAACTTTGACACAGCATTCTGACTGCGTTACTGTCATTTTACACAGATGTAGATATTTTTTCGGTATTCCTAAATATTCAAGCGCATACCATAGCCTCTCTCGATTGATCGAGTCATAGGCTTGCATGTTTCATAGTACTTGGAAAGAATCATCCGTAGCGAAAAAACTTGATCAGTGACTGGCCGATTTGGACGGAATCATCCTTGGTAGTCACCGACAATTTCCTCCGCTAAAGGAGTAATTCTTCCCAAGATAATGTATGACAGTAACTTGTATGCTGTGCAAAGGAGAGCTATACCGCGATAATTCTCGCACTTCAAGCGAACACCCTTTTTTGGAGAATTGGGCATAACGCGGCCACTTTTCATTCGGGCATAACTTCATTTCGCCATACAACAAGGTCAGAAAGACAGTTCCACAAAGTTAGCCCTCCGAATATCAAGAGCTCTGAATTAATGCAAGAAACCCCTGGTGAACGATTTTTCTTTAATCTCTGCATGGCCATTGTGAATTCCTCATAGGATGGATCCTCAATGAACATCTCTGCGGTCTGTATTTGAGGGAATTCAAGCGCAGCTTGTGATACATATGGAACATTAAGTAGGTCAGAAAAATGTTCACGCCATGTATCGAGTACCGCATCGACGTTAACACAGAGGTTTCCATCCTGGTTCCGAATAGCAGTTGACCGAGATCTTAACGTATGGTGTTGTGGCGTTCTGAGCAACTCCAACAAATACAATTCAATTATTTCACGCCACTATTAATAAATAAAATCTACATTTCGAGTTAATTTCATAACTATGTACTGTCGCGTCACGACTAAAACGCATAAATACGAATCGCACAGTATGAACATCAAGTCCGGTAGCATATGCCTGATGAGATGGATTTGATCTTTTCGATCACCTAGTCATTCAATGACGTCATCATCAGATCGAAACCGGCCTAGTGGATTACAAGATACAAGCAAACAACCAGATTTACAATACTTCAAATTTAAAGCAACATATGCTTCAGTGCAATTCGATGATCCCTTTAAAGAAACCACGCGAACTGCGGTCATTCCTGAGATGTTGTACTCTTAAGACCTTAGCTTTCAACCATTCGCGCTTCTTCTGTTTACAAATTCGTTTAGCTGTCCTCCTTGCAAGAACTGCTTCTTATACCGAGAATGTGCTTGGCAGCATCGACAACCGAGGTTTTCAATACCCCTCAGACACTGTTCACATCATCAGATTGGTAATTGGATCATAAAATGCTATTGCTGACAAGATCTTGATATTTTCGATGCGTTTCTTCATTTATCAGACCATCACAGGAGAATCGCGTTGTATATTCCCCTATTCTTCCTGACCTGTACGAAAATCTCCATCGTAGCATTGCAGTGACCTTGGGTGGTCATTTTGTGGTGCTTTATCACATTTCGTGATAAAATCTATGATATAATGAAATTGTCGTAGCTTACATGAAGGTAAGTTATGAATGAATAACTTCAAGTCGTATATATTGAAACGAGTAAAAAAGACGATAATATATTCCATCTCGCTTTTACCAGTTAACATTTTATACTGTTAGTCATACTCATATGTCATATTAAAATGGTTTTATCATTAATTAAGTTGTCTTCATATATTTACCCTATTATAAAAAATTTATCACTGAAAAATTTACTCAATCACTTCATATAAAAATGATATAATTAATTTCGGGGTTATGCGAAACGTCAATTTTGTCACTCTAAAATATTAATTTCTCCTTAAAATTCATTATTTTCCCTTTTAAATTTATTGCACAGGGTTGTGTTTGTAGACTTATTTTATTTTTTCTATATCACGAAAGAAGTCTCCAACCGTGATATAAAAGTATTACAAGCACCACAAAATGACCACCCAGATAATGCTCTAATATCTCACAAAAACAATTGCTTAGTTTTCCATACGGTTTATCAGCTTCAAGTTCGCTGGCACTCTGCTTCTTATACTGTACTCGGAGCATTCCCATTATTTACGAGTGGCTTTCAACAGATCTTACGGGTTCTTTATTTACCAACGAAGGTTTAGCAACTTCTACCACTGTGACTTCGCTTTGTTTTTAGAACATTTGATACGATCACATTCTATCGAATGGTGACTCTTTTAGTTTTTGGCTGACGTGCGATCATGATCTTGAAAAAACTTATTAGTCGTTAAGTCGTTTTTGTAGTATATTTGTATAAGTCGAGTGTTTCTTTTTATGCTTACGCAGTGCGCCTAAAAATGGAACATTGATGCTTACTTATCGTTGAATTGTTTTTCAGAAATTCAGTATGAGGTTTCTAAACATACAGGTGAAGTGTGGAGTCTCGTGAATGAACACTTTATGTCTCCCTAGTTGAAGTGAATCACGGGCCGATCTATATGTTATTTATATACAAGAGAACTACGAAGAAGCCGAAAGTGCTCCAATATATCAATCTGCCCGCAACTGACGTTGGATTGAAAACATAGTTTATGACTCATGTTTTTTGTTATGTACATATACCGTTTGAGTATTAACTCAATATATGTAAGCAAATCCGTAAGCAAATAAGCTATACATATTTTGAAAAATATTTTATTATCAATGTTTAATTGATAACAAAACATTGATTAAAAATCAGGCTTAGAGGTGAAGCATAATATGCGCTACCACATTATGGAATCCAGTGCAGTCCATCAATATATTTGGGAGACCCAATTTAAGGAACCGCTAATTTAACGTGTCTGTCATTTGATGTAATTTAAACAAGTCACTTAATTGATATGTTATCAATAATTTAAATACTCAACCATATTTTTTATTCGTTTGTTGGAATAATTCAGTTTATTATGAACTTGACAAACGTAATATTTCAATTTCCATCATTGTATGCCACTGTCAATGTACTTATAAGACTGTCACATTCTTAGGAAGATCATAATTCCCTGACTTATTATTATAGGATTCTAAAGCTGCCATTTAAATACCTAGGAAATGAAGAGAAAATGTCAATCTCGGAAGGGAGTCACGTGATCACTTGAAACACCTAGAAGCAATAACGTTATAATCATTACTGCTCAAAACGTTTGGTTGGTTAATTGAATACATTTGAATCGGTCAGAATGCATACTGCAATGGGAGGTCAGTGAACACTGTTACGATAGCTTAAAAAAATCTCTATCGCAAGTTTTCCCACCACAACTCAGACATAAAACAAATATTAGTTTGTTATTCGCTCTGACTGGTAGCACAGGGTGATATAGCTGTTGCGGCGGTAATATCGTACATTTCATTACACCGTCTGTTTGCTCGAGATCAATCCCGATGCATTCATCTCTTACTTGTATTTCAGGGTGTCCAACTGGGTATTTTTGATTCTTGCATACCCAAAGTATATTAATTATCTTGTAATTTACTCAGTTTTTATTTCAAATTAAATCAAATTGTACACTTCAACATTATGCTTACTAGTGTAGTACATATTTCATGACTTAAAACGAATTCCTTATCAATTTTGTCATAATATTCATTAGTAATTTCGGTAATCATAATTGTCTTCTTCTACTAAATCTGGATGCGTATATTTATCATCTCCACCGTCTTAAGATCTTTGTAGAACGTGTGAAAGCACGGGTCAATAAATGACAATAAGGACATTAGATCTTGTTTATTTTTCTATACTGATTGTTTGAAAATAATTCTCATATCAGTATAGTTGATCATCTTTATTCCTCGGCGGTGTATGTTTAAACGTTTAAAAGGTTCCTCATCGTTTAAAGAATTTCTATACTTTAGGTATCAGTCTTCTTTTGTGTATCTGGGCCACATGACATTTTTCCAAATACTGCAATGGGTTCTGAAAAGGCGCTTATGTACAGCACCATTGGTTTTTTACCTAGTAGTTCCAAATAAACCCTTTATTTGGATACGGATGTAAGTAATTATTGCGAAAGGAACGTGTCATTGCATATTATTCCAAGATATTATCAATGCCAGAACGCAACTACTGTGTGACAAGAATAGAATTGATGGCCATAGTAAAATGTGTAAAACATTTCTGCAAATATCTCTATGACCAATCATTTCTGTTAAGAACGGATCATTTGTCTACGAGTTTTGTCTACGAAATTCAACATCGGAAATGAAGTGCTCGTGGAAATACGGATTTGTTATCAAGACGGCCATGTTAAGTGGATTGTAAAAATTACGGTTGGGTCGAAAACAAGGAGATCATTATCGACATCAGACTCATGTAAGTGTTGCCATTTGATGAATGGACCAAGGATGTAATCTACAAACAGCAACGTGAGGATCCAGATTTGGTAGTCCTTATTAAATTCAAATAAGAACGGCGACGAACATGGAGTGATATTGCGGATAAAGGCACTACCAAGGCTTATTGGGCTCAATGGGATAGTTTAACCATGGAAGACGGATGCTTAAAGCGTACATGGGAGAGGTCCGATGGCACGACAAACAATCGTTGGTGGTGGTACCGAGGATCAGGATAGCAGAAATATTGGAGGAATAACTCGGGAGGAACAAGCGGAGACCACCTTGGGATTAACAAAACCCTAGCCAAGGTACATGAAAGGTTCTACTGGGCAGGATGTAGACAGGCAGTTGTTGAATGGTGTCTAAAGTGTAACCAATGTATGGCAGTGAAAGGACCGGCAAAGAAGAGCCGTGAAACGATGCAACAATATAATAATGGAGCACCATTCGAGAGGATTGCCATAGATGTTGCAGGACCATTTCCAACCAAGAAAGTGGCAACAAATATGTGTTAGTAGTTATGGACTACTTCAGTAAGTGGCCAAAGGTATATCCCATTTCAAATCAGGAAACAACCACAATCGCCAATGCAGTGGTATACAATTATATAAGACTTTATTGGGTACGTTAATCGGTTGTCTTTTAGGTGTCAATTACTGGGAATTAATAAAACGCGGACAACACCTTTCCACCCTCAGTTTATAGTCAAAACAGTAGATAAAATCCAGTGGTATTCCATTGTTGTTAATGGCTTATTGTCAAGAAAATCAAATTGTCAAGTCGTCAACCAAACAAAGGCCCGTTACGACGTACGAGCGAATAACAAAAGATTTGACAAGCCCCAACGTAAGAAAGGGTTATCACAGAAATTACAACCTGGATGGGAAGGACCGTACAAGGCCATAGCAAGAATATGATCTATCGGATCCAAAGAGGAGTAGAAGGAAAACCCAAGGTTGTACACATCTAGAGCGACTGTCGTTCTATAGAGGAGAAGGTTTGAATCCTGTTCGGGACGAACAGGTTTGGGCGGAGGGTAATGTAACGAAACACAGATGTCCCCTGTGATAATTAAAAAGAGTCAAAAATTGTAGCAGAAGTTTAGGGGTTACTCTATAACCAAATGTTTACAGGTACGGTAATGGAATGTTCTACAAAGATTTACGTCGTTTAAATAGGTGTAGACATTTGAGTTACGAGACAGTTCAATATTGAATTTCGAAGTGTTAAAATCTGGAAGTGATAAAAAGTGAAAGTGAATTGTTAAAATAATTGTAGTAATAATTATTGTGTAAAATAATAGTTAAAATAAATATTTGTTATTTATTTGTGTAATTTTTGTGGAAAATAAATTTAGTTGAAATTTAAAGTTTGCGAATTTATATTCACAATCCAGTGATCGAACAGAATAACCACTCGGCGAAATCGCAACACAACTCTAATTTTTACACTCAATTTATTTCCCAATAAATTTCACAATTATATCACAAATAATTATGACTACACTAATTTTCCACAATAATTATCACTACAATTATTTCAACCTTTCATTTTCACTTTTTATCACTTCCAGATTTTAACACTTCGAAATTTAAAATTAAAATGTTCCGTAACTCAAATGTCTACACCTATTTAAACGACGCAAATACTGGTAAAACATTCCATTATTTTGCATCTCTACACTTCGCGAAATTTCGTTGAATCGTATTTGGTTCGCTCCGCCTATTTCATTGTTTATTTTTATTTTGTTCGTATGTGTAAACATTTGGTTACAGACAGGGTAACCCTAAAATTACTGCTATACTTTTTGACTCTTTAATTATCACAGGTGACATCTATGATTCGTCACAATATCAAATATTTTATTTGATTGAAGGTAAAAGTGGGATAAGTCACACATACGAGGAATTCTAAATATAAATTTCAACTGATTCAAGTATCTTGGATCTCTCATAACTCACGAAATTAGTGTGGGAGAGGATATCCAGGTTCGTGCGGATAAGCTGAAACTCTACAGAGTGTTGATCAGAACCGTTGTCATGTATTGATGTGAGAAATGCCTGTTAACGGATGAGTACTAAAGATGGTTTCTAACATTCAATAGAAGAAACATGCGCGTGAATATGGCCCAAAACGCGATTTTGGTAGCACATACGTTTTATCCACAAGATCAGGAATTTAATGCAAATTCCTGATATCATGCATGAAATCAAAGGACAACGAGTACGCTGGTTCATCGGTCACGTTCTACGTGCTAATCCAAACCGAATGATACAGCAATCTTTGAAAGAAGAGCCGCCTTTCGGTAGAAGAAGAGATCGCTGTCGGTGACGATGGCTCCACGGCGTAGAGAGCGATCTGGCATCTTCAGGTTGCTTGTAACAGCAAGAAGAGCTAGCTCGTGATAGAAACGGATGGGGTCAAATTGTTGAAACGATACAGACCAACAATGGCATGTTATATAGCTTTATTTCATCATACCAATCAAATAAGGTCGAAAAGACAGTTCAACAAAGTTACCCCTCCGAATATATAGAGCTTTCAATTAAGGCAATAAACTACATAAAGTGAACGATTTTCCGTTAATTTCTCTATGGCCTTAGTGAATTCCTATATAAAATATGGCGGAGGTATGTAATATGTTAAGCGTATCTATATGTGTCCAATTTTTATTTTCTAAGTCGTAAATAACAGTGCCCCTCATAATTTTCATAATTGACATGATTCGGGAAAATGTATACTCTTATAATAAGATTTTATCCGGAAGGCATCAGTTAAACATTTTGTTCTATAATTAAGTGACACGTGGCTTTTTTCTAATATCCGACATGTTATTGAACTTGTTTAATTTCATAGTTTTGATAATGAACATGCACTAAATGAAATGAAAGTCGCATACTAGAGGTCGTATTATTTATGTAATTATATGTGTAAAAGTGTGCGTCTGGTACGTTTCGTTTTACATACCTTTAAACCAGTGCGTGATATATGGAAACTATAGCTTATAACATATTGAGGCGTCTCATGTATAATGCGCATGCTCACAAATTAACTTTGTTTAAATCATTTTTTTTCTCTTTCCAGGCGCCAGAAGACAAAAATGATCAAGAGACGACACAGCCTATGGGAGAATTGCAATATAACATGAATCATCCACACCGTGGATTGGCCGTCATCTTTACTCACTCGGAATTTAAAGACGCGGTAGTAAGTATAAATAGCGAAGCACTAAAAAAGATGTAGCGGCTCTACAAGACTGTTTACCCCTTCTCGGTTTTGAACCCGACAATATAATAGTTGAAAATAATTTAACAACAAAAGAAATCATGAAGTATCGGCAGAAAATATTAGAAGATAAAAAAAATCGAAATATTAAAAGATTGCGATTGTATCGCCATTTTTATATTGTCGTGCACGTTTGACCGTACACAAATTTGTGCGTGCGAGGGCTCTTATGATTTATAGGGTTTTGTCGAACAGTTTACTTCGAAACAATTTACAGAATTGGGAGCAAAACCGAAACTGTTCTTTATAAATGCATATAAAAATATATATAAAAAAAATGAAAACGAAAAACCTAATGAAGGTAAAACAAAATCAAATGAAACACTTACAGTTGACGCATCAGTCGTTAAGATTTCACATCCAACCCATGCTGATATTTTAATTGGTACGAGCGCTTTTCACGACCAACCAGCAATAGTAACGAAGGCTCATTTTACATTCAAGATTTTTGCAAATCAATCAAACAGCTGGCCGAAAATAGATTGATATAAGAGATTTATTATTGAATACACAACATTTGGTGTCAGAAAGAAAAGTTCCATCAGGATTTGTCAAAGAGACGCCTTGCTATACTAATGCTTTGTGCCGTGAACTTATATTTGAACTAAACGATAATAATAATAGTAATAATAACAATAAATGATAATAAAAAAATTATAATAATAACCGTTTAGTTAATTTTAGAATTATATACTTTTATTATTGTGAAATATAAAATAAATTATTTCTATTAGAGTATTCAAAATTAATAGTAAACTTATTTACCATCTTGAGTATCAGAACTTTACACACCAAGGGCGAAGCGTCCATAGAAGCTAGGGAAGCACTGCATCCCTTTCAAAAATCACTATTGTTTAAATAAATTCCTAATTTTATTTATTTTATCGATTAAAAATTTTTTTTCAGAATGATACACACTTTTATGTCTTACAAGTCTGCACATATAGATATCTCGTTTAATGAACCAACTTTATAAATATTTTGTATTTTTCTTTCCTACTTTGAATATTCTCATATTAATTCAAACACATCATCCACCTTCATATTTCATAGTGCATACATAGAACCAATACCATTAAAGCTCAGGCCAATTATTCTCTTTTAAGAGTAAGTATGAGTAAATGGTTAGAAAACAACAAAATTTGTACAATTCGTTCGAAAACGGTCGATTTCTCGTAATTTTTTGACTTTGCTTTGTTATATCTTACAATACCGGCCTTAACATCAATTTTTGTATATGAGGCATCTAAATATGATTATTTATCAGGACTGTCGTAAAATAATTTTCCCATTTATTGATACATGCTTAAATTTTTCATTCATAAGAAATTTTCCTAATTTTTATTTTTATTTTTGGCTAATATGTTAGTTCGATAATATTTCGTTCAATACCATTATAGTGAAACATCTGTAATGTTCCAGGCAGGAACAAATATTACCGAAAAATATTTAGAAGCAAAAATGATAAGGTTAGCGAAATCCAACTACCTTTATATTTACGCTTGCCGTGTTGTTGCTACTTGGTACAAGTACAATAATTATTGGTATAATAATTATGAGAAAAGTGTAATGAGAAAGATGGTGATGATGACGATTTTTTTCTATTTTTTCTGCTATTTCCTCACCCACAATCGTGTGGTACGAATAAATAAAACTGATCAGTTGTTTGGTGTAGTGCCTCAGAAATTAATCTATTTAAGTTTCCAAAGGCAGTGGCCAAGTGAATCGCCATTTTTGATGCTATTAATTTAACACTTTATTATTTGTCGGACAAGAATTTAATTAATATTGCTATTAATTGAAACTACACCTGAGACTTCAAGCTCCTTGGGAGTTCTGAATATTTCAAATTCTCGGAAAAGGTACCACATAATAATTTATATTGTTTTTTTTATTTTTTTTTGTTCGAATTTTATTAGTACCGTATAATTGATTCACGAATCTTTATTTTTTTTTTGGTTGTGTACTATATAGCCGAGTAAAGCCTACATAACTATACACTACAGTCAAACGCAAGGAAAATATATTGCGCTTCCGGCGTTTCCGCGGCATTTTTTTTTTTTTTACTACTGAATATTGGATCGTTAGAACCGACACATGGTATTTTGGGTGCTTAGGTTTCTTTAATCTAAAACAACGGATTCGTATATATATCACCCGTGAATCTTTGCTGATCATCATCACCACCGAGACGAGTTACCTAAGATAAGTTCTAGATTTAAGTTTTCTTTTGTTTCATCATTTATACACATTTTTTTTGTTGGTTATATATTATATATATTTCATTATACATATATATATATATATATATATATATATATATATATATATATATATATATATATATATATATATATATATATACATTATATATATATATATATTCTGTTTTGTTTATCTGTCTCATAATTAGTTTTAAGTATAAATATTTATTTCTATTACCTTAAAGCCATGGTGTGTATAATATACCATAGGTAAATCAATGATCCATATAATAATTAACTGGATGAATCGCGGATCCCGATATAGTCTTAATTTAAATTGTTTGTAAGTTACATATATAATATTTATATATTTATTTAACAAATTTATCTATTCTTAATTTATATAATTATTTATGCCTATATAGTTCTTCATATACCTGTTAAGAAAAAAATGATTGTGTCACATGTTATATACCAATAATTATTAATAGCAACGTAAAAGTCCGTGTTTAATTGATTGAGTGTGGATTTCGTTTTTTCACTCCTATCGTGTAAATAGTTACGAATAGTGATGAGTAGTCACTAACCGGATACGCATAATGGGCTAGCATATTAGAAATATTAGGGGCACCGCGAGAATGCACGTGTATGTTGGTGTCAGCAGGAAGGGAGGCGAGCACATGGTCAACCATCAAGACCAATTCACTACAGGTGGTGATAATTTCTTTTGTTCTACATAATCTTAAATCTACACAATACGTATTAATTTAATGTTACCAGGTAATCCATGTTCTTATCATATAATTGATCTCGCTCGTTCGTATTGATATGCTCTAGCAGCACATCAAGCTCTCCTTAGCCAGTGACAAGGACTCCACCCCAACCGACTTCGCTCTAGCAGGCAAACGTGCTGCAGTCACTATTTTAAGGGCTATAGAGAGATTCTGTTAGGGGAATGAAAAATATCCTCAAAGATATTTTCATTCCGTTACATCATAATAAGATGATCTTACTCCGATATAATGGCATTATGTTAAATCACATGAAAACATGAACCAGACCTTCTGGACATCTCTAGGATCAACGATACCAAGTTGTGATGTAATAAAATTGACAAAATTTTAAAATTCCGGAATTCATAGTACATCTCGTTACAATTTAATGTCCGTTCCTTCATAGAATGAAAATTAATTAAAGTATTCGAAAATATAGGCCGAAAGCCTTGAACATCTCTAGGATTGGTAATACCGACTTTTTTATTTCAATTTGTTTGCTGAGTTTTATAACTTCGTAAAACATAATTATGGTCTTCAAAATTGGTTATATGTTACAACATACCACGTTTAATGATTTGGCTATTCGAGAACCTACTAGACAAGTTTTAGCCTTCACTTAAACTATCAAAACTTTCAGTTTTTAATCATCGCTTAATTTTAAATTTTGGTATAGTTTTCAATTCTTATTGGAAAAAAATCAAATTTAACAGTGTAATTTTTTATTATTATTTTTAGCACAAACTCCACACTCATAAACGTACCTAATACTCAGCTTTGGACAAACTAACTGTCGTAACTCTCTTATTCGGTTTGTTTTTGCAGTGTTTAGTAATTTTATTGTTCCTGTTTAAGGTGTTGTGCGATATTTAACATAACGTTTTTATGATTTCGGAACTCGACGCTTTAACCAATGCTTTTCGTAACTGAGGATTACAATCTTTTAAAACATGTAGCGTAGGCGCCGGAGAGCAATAACAAGTTAGATAATTTTGATTAAAAATATCTGTTCGGAAACGTATCAAATCGTTGGTTGATTGACCCAGATCAAAAAGGAAATAACCGTGCGGTTTCAAAGTTGCTTCATTATATACCCTCATAAGATCTATAAAATTTTCAGGGTATATTTGACGGACAAGTGACAAAATCTGGAATTTATCACGTGGATTTTTAAAAACTACAAATTGTTTGCAATTTTGCGAAATATCTCGACATTAGAGTATTTAGCCTGAGGGAACACATTTTGAGTAACTAAAATCATAGATAAATTATTGTGGTGAGATTGTTTTGTAAACAGTTCACAAATGTTTTTATTATAAGCCTCCGTCATAAGATTATCTAAAATGATTAAAACGATTCGGGTACATTTTTCAAAATTTTTATTTAGTATACCAGGAGGACGAGAATATAAAACGCGATTCTCCTGTGAAGGTCTGATAAATGAAGAAACGCAACGAAAATATCAAGATCTTGTCAGCAATAGCATTTTACGATCCAATTACCAATCTGATGATGTGAACAGTGTCTGGGAAGTATTGAAAACCTCGGTTGTCGATGCCGCCCAACACACTCTCGGTATAGTGAAAACTATAAGCCCAAAAATGATTGGTTTGATGAGGAGTGTCGTCTTGCTGTTGAGCAACGCAATATTGCCTATAATGAAGCGCAGAGTCGGTTTACAATTGCAATGAAAAACAAGGCAGTTCTTGCTAGGAGGACAGCTAAACGCATTTGTATAGACAGAAGTAGCGCGAATGGTGGAAGGCCAAGGTCTTAAGAATACAACAAAAATCTAAAGGAATCACCGAATTGCACCATACCTTAAGATCTCGGTCAACTGCCATTCGGGACCAGGATGGAAACCTCTGTGTTAACGTCGATGCGGTACTCGATACATGGTGTGAACATTTTTCTGATCTACTCAATGTTCCACATGTATCACAAGCTGTGTTTGAATACCCTCAAATACAGACCGCGGAGATGTTCATTGAGGATCCGCCCTATGAGGAATTCACAATGGCCATGCAGAGATTAAAGAAAAATCGTTCACCAGGGGTTGATTGCATTAATTCAGAGCTCTTGATATTCGGAGGGCTAACTTTGTGGAACTGTCTTTTCGACCTTATTCGATTGGTATGGCGAAATGAAGTTATGCCTGACGAATGGAAAGTGGCCGCGTTATGATCAATATTCAAAAAAGGTGATCGCATGAAATGCGAGAATTATCGCGGTATAGTTCTCCTTTGCACAGCATATAAGTTACTGTCTTACATAATCTTGGGAAGAATTACTCCTATAGCGGAGGACTGATCAAGTCACTGATCAAGTTTTTTTTGATTCTTTCCAAGTACTACGAAACATCTCGCGATGTACACCAGGTATTCCTAGATTTCAAGCAAGCCTATGACTCGATCAATCGAGAGAGGCTATGGTATGCGCTTGAATATTTAGGAATACCGAAAAAATATGTACATCTCTGTAAAATGACAGTAACGCAGTCACAATGCTGTGTTAAAGTTGAGAACAGGCTATCGATAATTTTTGCAATTACTTCTGGTGTTCGACAAGGAGATGCGCTGTCCCCGATACTTTTTAATCTCATGTTGGAATACATCCTTCGTAAAAGTGCAACACCTCAGGACAATATCTTATTCCGACAATCCAATCAACTTCTTGCGTATGCAGATGATATCTGTGTGATTGGATTAAATGGCAACGGAGTGAAAGAGATACTTGATCCACTGGAACAGTTTTCAGCTTCCGTTGGTCTCAAAATCAATGAGTCCAAAACCAAATATCTGATCTCTGGTTTTCGAGACCAAGACGCAAGTGATTTCAGTAGTGGAAACCACACGTTTGAAGGAGTGATGAGATTCAAGTATCTTTGATCTCTCATTACTCACGATAATATTTGCCGCTGGCAATCGGGCTTTGTATCCTCTACGTCCACTGGAAATCAAAATATCTTGCAAATACGGATAAGCTGAAACTGTACAGAGTGTTGATCAGACCCGTTGTCATGTATGGATGTGAGAGTTGGACCTTGACGGATGAGTATGAAAGATGGCTTCTAACATTCGAGAGAAGAATCATGCGTGTGATATATGGCCCAAAACGCGACGTTGAAGGCACATACCGAGTTTGTTTCAACCACGAGATCAGGAATTTAATGCAAATTCCTGATATCGTGCATGAAATCAAAGGACAGCGAATACGCTGGCTCGGTCACGTTCTGCGTGCTGATCCGAAACGAATGATACAGCGATCTTTGAAGGGAGAACCGCCTTTCCGTAAGCGAAGAGGTCGCTGTCCAACTGCTTACAACAGTATGAAGAGCTGGCTCGTGATCGAAACTGTTGGAGCCAGATTGTTGACACGGTACGGGCCAACAATGGCCTGTAAAAACCGAAAAAAAAAAAAAAAATTTGGTATACCATTGCACCAACATTTTTTTCTGAAATGTCTCAGCAAGTCTAGTGCAAAAGTTGTTTTACCACAACCCGAAGGACCCGCCAACATCATTGTAAATGGTTGAATTATATTCATTGTTCGCTCAAACAGTATTAACGTGCAATACAATTAAAACACTTCCTTTTATATAATATTTCAGAAAGTTTTATTTATTTATTTATTTATTTATTTATTTATTTATTTATTTATTTATTTACAATTATTTTGTTAGTTGTACATCTCATTTTGAGCTTATTAGCTTTAAAATACCACACACATTTCCGAACAAATAGAAATTCACTCGTCTCTTCCAATAATATATCAAGAAATCTCATCAACGCATCAGGACCGCGACGTATTATTTTACGTAACAATTACTCCATGTGTAGTTGATTCGGATATTGGCTTCCTTAAAATATTGCGGATATAAATTGTTGTTTTTGTAATTTGACACCGTAACAACAACAATTGCACGGGACTCGACAGTTCAAGGTGATTCGATGACATCATCGTTACAACAATTGCATGATTCTCTTCAGTCCAAGGCGATGCATGTGACTGAAGTGGGCCCCTTACTACTAATGCAACATTGTATTTTTTCACGACGACTTTTTCCAAAAGTTTTGGTACTGCGAATGCGAGTGCATCCATCATGGTTTAACATTTAATTTCATTAGGTCCAAAACTGACGCTCCATCGTTCAATGTAGTTAAATAAGTCCTATGTGCTCATTTGGAGCGAATGGTACAACGATCTTTAAGTAAGCAAAACGACTTTAAGCAAACGATTACATCATATTGAGCCAATAGCTCTTTTGAACTATAATCTTTATCGCGTGCAAAAAGTCTACCTTTAGCCTAATCATAATGCCAATAATATAAAAATTTCTATGCAATCACAATTATTGAGTACCTTACATTATTTGCTTCTTATTCGGTACGAGTAATTTATTACATCCGTGAACCGTGGCTTTTCCCAAAAGCGGTAAAATTAAGTGCTTTCACATCTTTTTTGGTACCATTGCCATTGCTTAAATAGAAATCATCGAACTCATAGTGATTGATATTTATGGCTAGTGTAACGTGCTGTCGTATATAGCAGTTGTGGCTTGGGTAGACAACACAAAAATAAAATTCCTTTGGGCGCCAGTCTACCAGCACGTGTATGTGGCTTTGCTCTGTATATGAGCGAGTGGACTCGGGTGGGGTACCTGCTGATATCACAAAAAAAATACCACCACGCAACTCGTAGGTAATCAATCCGATGTGGGAACGAGGGAATGTGTAGAGGCGGATAATAGTGAAAGGAAAAGAGAAAAGCGGGAAGTTTGATATACAAGGGAAACTTAACCTGTATCGCTGTCGTATGGTCCACTGCAACTAGGTGACCGCTATCCCGCACGTATCTACGATGACGACCGGTTCCGTGGCGGAATGAGTATGCACTTTTTAACCGTTCTTATCAACACAGTTGATACAAAATTTCACACAGTATACAAAGTTTCTCATTCTTATTTTTGATTGTACGATCACATCAATCAAAGTCTTGTTCACAGTTTATGAATGATCATATAAACCGACAAAAAGTTATCATCGGTTATGATCACCCAACTAAAATAATAATCACTGTAAATTCTCACACCACTTTTTGTTTTTTCGTTTGACTTTCATTTTTTTGCGTCGTCACCTTACTCGTTTTCTTTTTACTTTTTATTTCTGTTGCACCTGGATGGCGAACCGAAGACTATCCAACTCAGCGGCTCAAGATTTCGCGACATTTCGAAACTATCGAACGCTTTTATTTCGCACACCACCTCCGCCATCTAGCCTTCACTAGTTGAACGATTGCGCCTTAATCGTAACAATTGCTTCGTCTCTCTGCTATGGGCACCTCTCGTGGTCTCTCACAGCATATGTCACATGAAACAAATGAATAACAAATTGATCAAATGAAAATCGACCACATTTGTAAGGTTCTATTTTTTATTTTTAGCTGTTATACAGGTGAGCTTCGTATTTGGGTAAGATAAGAATTTAGAAGGCGGATAACAATATCGGGTGTCACCAATCGGGTGACATCGAATGTCACGATATTCGATATTCGATCGATAGGCCACGATATTTATGGAACATATTGTATTCGAGTTCTATTAATTTCGGTGTCGTGGCTACTGTTTTTGGCGATAGCAATAATACTATTTTATGATAGATGGTGAAAATGGTGCACCATCTAGTTTATCGTAATCGAGCTAAAACGAATAAAAATATTTTTAAAATTCAGACGTTACAGTTTAGGGGTTACAATAACCTTTGACAGTGTTTATACACGCCATTTAACAAATCCATGCAGATGTGGCATTGTCGAAGATTTCGGGTAATGGCCTAAACTGATTTATTTATGTAAACAGTATAAAATGAACTTAGGCACAATTTTAAGTGAGTACTCCACAATCGTTTCTAAAAAAAAGCCAATTATGTGAAATTAGCGTTATACTGGTCAAGACTATAGACTAAACTTTTTTTTTGTCAGTAAAACCTATTGCGTTGCAATTTATAATTATTGGAGGAGCTGTCGAAACTTTTTATTTCTTAGTGAATCATTTTTGTTTTGAATGATTTACTCCAATCACTTCTTTAATCGTTTTCAGATATTTCCATGACATAGCTACCACTATGACGCCTGCATTTCCCCATCCAGTTTCGATATAGTTATTCATTAATTGTATAGACATTTAAATGACAGGAAATCTTATAAAGATAAGAAAGGAAATAATAATCTTCCAGAGAGTGTGTCAAACCAACAGTCTGATAAGTACATTGACAGTGCCACAAAAATGATGAAAATTGGTAGCCTTTACCTTACTTTATTTACATAGGAAGTCTAATAAGTTTAAGAGTATATTATAACCGACCCACCACCGACCAAAAATAAAGCAAATCAATGGTGGTTAACCCAGTGGCAATTGTAGAGCAAAGGTGAATTAAGGTATTTTATAGTTCGAGAGATGAATACATCTATGTTGATGTACTTGGATAAGGTGTCTCGGTGCGTGGTATCTCTAAATATACCCATCTATCACCAAATTGGTGATTGTACGTAAGAAGTATACTGTTTTTACCAACTTCATTGTATCAAATATTGAAATGCTATAATATATCATGTGAGTAGAATCTTCTAATGCCGTATCTACCTTTGAATCGTTGAGATTTCATTGAGTTTTTTTAATAATCTAAAGATATAACAGAATACGCGGGGTAAATAAATTAATTAAAGAAAGCGGAAATTATTCCAGAACTCAATGCCATTAGGGCCCACGATTAGAACCCACATACACATGCAGATTAAAAACACCCAATCGTCCTTGATGTTTCGTCACCACCCAGGGAATCGAAGTCGAGACCTTCAAATAAAAGAGCAAGAACGCTACTTTCTCTGCCATGAGAGCGACGTGGCAGAGAAACCCTGCTACGCGGGGTAGTGTGCGACATCACAAATATCAGTTAATAAATTCGTCGAGTTTGATGTATGTAAGTATACGTCTCAACTGAGATTTTACGAACCATTTTTAACGAATGGTGCACATTGTTAGGTGGTCAGCCCAACGAATGGTTTTACACACAATAGTATGTCATCCGGTGCATCTTAATTTTTGTTCAACGGCGAGAATCGAACTCGAAACCGCGGCGTGATGATAAACTCTCTTAACCATTAAGCTTCAACCGGTTTTCTCCTATGGTGACCATAACTATTTTCCTGTGGATGCCCTTATTCTTATGAACCATTCATGAAGTGAAGTATAAATATTCACTGATATTCATATTCACTGCACACCTTAAATTAGATGTTGGAAAAGAAAACTCTTTGAAATGAAATAACATAGTTTATTATTTATTGTGGTAAAGACATTACTGTGTTACTGAGTAACAACAGATAATTAATATAATTTATTTGGTTTTGGTCTAAAATAAAGCTTTTGACACATAACACTATTAAAAGTGGGTATCTGTTTCCCGCTCAGCTGAAAATAAGAAGGAAATAATGCCACTCGTCGCGAAATTCCAAAATGTGTGTACAAAAGCAAATCATTTATATCAGATGTCGCCAATTTATTTTGTTCATAGAATTATTTTATTGTTTTACACAACTCTTGTATGTACCACGTGCCATGCTTTTCATTCCGAATCGAAGCATAATCATGATGAGAACTTAAACTAATCAATGTATCAGCATGAATGGGATGTGTATATACTAGTTCATCACTTGTAAGGTTGATACTGATGCCAACTACGCGTTAGATCCCCGTTGTTCTTGTGATACCGTCTTTGTGCTACTGTCGCCAACAATGTTAGATTCCTGTTGTCTTTTTGGTCGCACCTGTATTTCTTCATCTATAAGTCCACCACGGCACGCAATTACAAAGAATAGTTTGGGTTTTCCTGCCAATTCTTAAAAATTTTTTGATGTTCAACTAGATCATATAGATCGTAAACTGTATCGCTTGCACAGATTTTATTGTCTTTCGAACCGTGCGTCAGTATAAAAACAGCAATACAATCACAATTATTTAATACGTCCGATTTTGAGGCTCTCATGTGATTTATATAGTTAAATATTTCCTTTTTTGGCAGATCATTTGCAACTATAATATTGTCGTATTCGAATACGAGGAAAAGTAAATTTTTTTGAAGGGCTTCGACATCTTTTTCGGTACCAATACGTGGCCTTAACTACTTTCCGCTAAACTTGTGATGATTGAATATTATGGCGAGGCCACGATAATTGTTATTCATGGTGTATTCGAATGAAGTCATCCGGGCATCTGGTATATTATTATGTTTTACTTTTTGTGGCTGAAAGGAATAATATTATATAAATTAGAGTATATATCCGATGAACAGATTAACTTAAACTATAGTTGTAATATATGATTCAATTATAAAATGGCTGCTTTCTAATAATCGTTATCTGTCTTAGATAACATACCATCTAAATGGACACCTATTTTAGTCCTTTTTTAAGTTAATTATGCTCAAATATCGTTTATTTAATAATCAACGAACCAAACCACCGACAGCATCGTTCAATCCATTCGACTCGGCGCTGTTACGCTTAGACATTTTAAATACACTTTATAGAGGTTCGATTCAATTAAACCAAACGTCCGATATAAACTCCACAAAGCAATTGATTATAAATTTACATGGAGAATAAATCAAATGATAGATAAGATATGAAATACAATGGCATTGTTTAAATTGTTGATGGTTCAACATTGATAATAAAATATTTTGATGTATATAACTTATTTGCTTACATATATTGAGTAAATACACTAATTAACAACATGAGTCATTAACTATATATGTATTAAATCCAATGTCAGTTGCTGAAAGATTAATAAATTGGAACACTTTTGGCTCCTTCGTATTTCTCGTTTAAGACCAAATATCTTACGCAGATTTACATGACAGATGGATCGGCCCATAAACCACTTCAACCACGGAGGCATAAAGTGTTTATCCACAAGATTCCACAATTTACCTGCATGTTTATAATCCACTACTGCATTTCTGTAAGCGTCAATGTTCCATGTTTTTTGTTTCCTGTGCAGTAGTTGTGGTGAAATGCTACCGAGATCCATTTATCAACTGAGAACGTACTGTGCTTACAAACCTTATTGAAAGCAGCACAAGAATTACTCGACTTAAACACATGTTCCATACAGAAACGCCTTAACGACCAATTAGGTTTTTCAAGATCATAATCACGCGTCAGCTAAACACTGAAAAAGTCGACATTCGATACAACGTGATCGTATCAAATATTCCGTATCAAAACAGGGCAAATGAAGAACCCGTAACACCAGTTAAAATCCACTCGAAAATAATGGGAGTGCGACCCGAGTGAAGTACACAAGACGCAGAATACCAGCGAACTTGAAGCTGATAAAAGCTCTTGAAAACTAAGCCAAGGTTTGAAATGAAATCATATAAATAGTGTACAAGATCCTACACTATTTATGATTTCATTATCTATTTTAGGTATCATCTTGGACTAGTATTTTCACTGTTGTATAGCATCTTTTGTGCAAACTGAGCTTACGCTACTGTTGTGGAATCGAGATGTTATTTGCCGAAGTAGGTAAGATATGAAAGTATTTAAGCTCGTTGGTGTTAATATTTATTGCTTGCATTCGAATCTTGTCTGTCAGAAGTTTTTCTGAATTATTCGATCGGATTTCGTTAAATTCTTGAGTAATGAGTTGAAACGGACAGCATTTCATTGTATATTTATTTGCCCAATTATCCTTTATGAGAAATAATTTAAAATAATATTTTTGATTATTAAATATTTCGTAATTTTGGAATTTTTTTTGGGGATTGGTGATTGAGCTCTCAGTAAAATTTAATTATAGATAAGTTCTTATACTTTTTTTTGTTTTTTTTTTCTTGACTGACACTTTATTGTTGAAGCTTAGACGACCAGATAGTATCCACCCGAGTTCAGTTTTTTGTGCAATGCAATTGTGAAAGAAATCCTTTTTTAAACCTTCAAGATTATTCCACTATACATGTCCACACCTAGTAACATGTCAATAGGTCCCGTCCTGTGGAAATTTGGATCTGCGAAAAGCCTTTCATCTTGAATTTCGTTGTTTAATCCTATTACGCTTTTATCTGGTAATGGTTTTTTGTGAGTGTTTTTAAAACCAGTGTTTGCCTTTTAGTTTTAAGTGATGATGGATTTTGAAATTCCTGAGACCTCGGCTATAACTTTTGTTCTTAGTAATCCTAATCGCTGTGCTGCGTCTTCGGTTATGAACGTAGCTTGTAAACCTGGGTCGATTAGAGTTCGTAGTTTGGTGAAACTACCATTAATGTTACCTACTTTCAGCAGTTCTGTTGCTAGTAGTACGGTATTATAGGTATTCATTTTTGAGGTTATGTTGGGCTTCGTCATAAAACTGATTCCTTGGCCTTGCTGAGTAAGGTGCAGTAATGTATGATGTCCTTCTTTATAGCTGAAACATTTTATATTACTGCGACAGTTCAGAACGTTCAGTATACGTTCAGAACGTATTCGAAAATTCTACCCACTTAGTATAATCTCCATGAAAAGATAGGACTTCTACTGGTTTGAGCTTAACCTCCATCGGCTTAATTGAACTTTCTTCGTCCATCTCGGTTGCTATGTGAACGGCAATGTTGTCGTATCGGCTAATAGTATAATATTCTATGAAATACGTGATGTTGGCTTCATCTTGATCTGTTGCGTTCATACAAATTTTTTTGAATCAGTTGTTTTCCAGGAGATGTGCCAATTGATGGGAATAAATAAAACGCGAACAACACCTTTTCATCCGCAGTCTGATGGCATGGTGGAGCGTTTCAATGACACATTGGAGGAGTTTATAGCCAAAACATTGGATAAAAACCAGCGGAATTGGGATCAAGGTATTCCATTGTTCTTAAGGGCCTATCAATCTGCGATGCATAATACGACAGGAGTAACACCAGTGACAATTCTTTTCGGCAACAATTTAAGACTGCCAGGTGATCTCAAATTTGGAACGGTTCCATCATCAGCTAAATGTGGACAATCATATGTGGACAACTTGAAAGAGGAGATCAACAACATACACGGATTTGTCAGAGGAAAAATCAAATTGTCAAGTGACCGGACAAAGGCTCGATGCGACGTACGAACGAATAACAAAAGATTTAACGAAGTCCAATTGGTATGGCTATACACTAACCACAACGTAAGAAAGGGTTATCGCAGAAATTACAACCTGGATGGGAGGGACCGCACAAGGTTATAATAAGAATAAGCGATGTGATCAGGCTTGGTCGGACGGTAGTGAAAAATCACAGTGACACCTGTGATAATTAAAATGAGTTAAAAATTATAGCTAGCCCTTAGTTGGGGCATTCATGTTTCGTAAATATTACGAACGAAACATGAGACCCATAGAATACCACCACAGTAACCAGAGTTTGCCGTCGGAGACGACTAAATATGGTTGGATCGCTGGGCTGACGACCCGCATCGGTAAAAAACCAAACATGTTAAAAATATCAACAAACAAAAAAATCGGATACCGCCAAAAAAATAATGACCTCACGCTTAAGTACCCGAAAACGAAATTGAGGATTGGCACGTGGAACGTGCAGTCGCTTCGAAAACCTGGCGCGTTTCAAATGTATGAAAGAGTATCAGTTGGAACTCGTAGCGCTTCAAGAAATTCGATGGCCTAAAAGTGGAGACCATGTGTCCCAGGGCTATAAGTAGTTACACAGTGGAGATGACCTCGGAAATCTTGGAGTTGGATTTCTCATACATATTTAAAGACTCATTTTACAATAATTTTGATAATCTGATGGGCTCTATACCTGAGCACGATGTCAGATTGGTGATTGGTGACTTTAATGCTAGAGCTGGCAGAAATCACACCGACTTATGCAATAATATAGGTCCGTACTACCGACACGAAACTGCGACCGAAAATGAGGAAAGAATGATGTACTTTGCGATCGCTCATGATCTCAAAGTGGCAAGTTATTCCGATGCCAAATTGACCACGTGTTGATTTCTAAAGGGCGGGCTCGGGTTGTCCAAGACGTGAGATCGTATCGGCCGTTAACCAAAATTAGTAGGGCGTATGACCATTATCTACTCACTGCAAAACTACGATGGAGATTTTTGTACAAGTCACGGAGAACAGGGGAATATATATACTTCGCTTTTATAATATTGTAATCTTCGTTATTCGCCAGATCAGAATGCCAGATAGAATAGCATGATTTTGCATATTCTTAACATTACTGATTTGTCATCTTTATAGTAAATCAATTTGGAAAGCTTTTGAACTATAGCAGCTTAAGCCCTTTAAGAAATTTAAATTTCCCGCTATTATGGCAAACTGTCGCCGGATGTAGCTTAACGGTTAAGAGAGTTTCTCATCACGCCGCGGTCTCGAGTTCGATTCCCGCCGTTGACCAAAAATTAACATACAACCGGATGATATAAAAACGCAATTGTATATGTAAAAACATTCGTTGGATTCATAAGGTCTCAGTTGAGACGCGGTAAGGGTTGTTTACGGACTCTAAGCCATAGATTATTATTTATGGCAAACATATTCATGTCGATTATACAACTCGCCGGATTGCTACGGCGGGAGTTTAATTTGATTTTGATGTTTTTCGTATTATTGAAAACGTCGGATGTAAAGTGAACGAATGACGGTAATGCAGTGTGTAAAATAGGTATTATTGAATTCGCAAGTGAAACGCTATCCATGTAAAGAATGTCATTTGAAATCCGAATTAAATTGAATGCGGATTTCATACGATGAAAGTTTTATTTGTGATTTTTTGCTGAAAGCCCAAATATAAATTAAATAAAATTAAATTTGTTAAATTTATTAAATAAATTAAGTTTATTTGTTTATTATTCGATATGTCTATCGATATATTTTTTCTGACATGTTATGTAAATGATGGGCTACACCAAGAAGATATCTTCACTCGTTTTCCAAACATCTATTGTGCGCTCGATGATGTTTCGACCGGCTCTTATTAAAGTGGGTTTTGGGTGTATTTATTAATATTTCTAAATAATTACTAAAACTGTGGTTTGTACCATTTTAACAAAACAAGTTTGACCAAAACCATTCTGCTACCCGACTTCCTTAATCGTAAAGTAGCTGCCAATTTAAATTCCCGAGTTAAATAGAAGATGATTTTACTACCTTTGGTAAATTGCTTTTCAGCTCTTTCAAAAGCAGTTTTTTGAGCCTTAACTTATTTATAAATTAACTTATTTAGAGTTAACTTGAATATTTCTAGATACGTAAAATTGGGTTTCCCACTTTATAAGGAAGATTTACACTGTAGCCAATATCATCAAATTATTTTCTGTAGCTGGTCCAGCTGATCTCCTCAAAACAGCTCATTCAAACAGATTTTGTACTGAGAAAAATATTTAAGGACCAATTAGGTTCGACTAGCCTCCCAAATTTATCCTGTAAAGTATGCTTCTTTGAAGGATATATCTATCTTCTGTCTTTAGAATGTTGAGATTCGTGTTTCTATTATCGGTAAATGATGAGACGGTGATTGTAGAAATTAGTCGCTTGACCACCTGATACGTTGATTGAGACACAATGTACTTTCTGTGTGTTATCATTTGCGTCTTGGTCTCTAAAACCAGAGATCAGATATTTGGTTTTGTACTCGTTGATTTTGAGACCAACGAAAGCTGAACACTGTTCCCTAGTGGTATCAAGTATCTCTTTCATTCCGCTCTTACTGGGTGTTAATAAAAAAATTCAATTAAAATATATTTCCATGCACATTTCTCACCGCTTTTCTACTGTGCAATATAAAATTCATATATAAAAATATTGACAGCTAGTGAAATCGCAGTTTCATTGCGGATCGGTAGTACAGGTTTCCGGCGGTTTCTATAATGCAAAAAAAATTAATTGCGAATCGAATGCGGATCGATTGAACTCCCGCCGCAGTAAGTCCGGCGAGTTGTATAATCGGCATGATTAAGTTTGCAATCATTCAACGGTTGTATATAATTGAAATCTATTCCAAATTGATTTATGATAAAATGACTTTATAATTGACAAACTCGTATTTGATTATGATATGATCTATTGTCAAAGTGAACAATTTGTTAGACATTGTGTGTTTCATTTTATAAGGCAAGTATACAATACATTAGTAATTGTAATTAATTTATCTACTTTTAGGTTTGATGTCGGAGATAATTGGTGAGATACAAATAGATTTTAAATTAGTGTCATTGATTTTAAGTTTTTTTAATATATTCTGAAATGAGTTAAAGTGAAATGAATTGTGTTTTAATATCATTGTGACTCTCACCAACAACGATCCAATTACCATTCTGATGATGTCAACAGTGTCTGGGAAGTATTGAAAATCTCGGTTGTCGATGCTGGTTTCAGATATAATTAACTTCAACATTTTATGTACATACTTAACACTGTAAAAACATAGAAATTAAATATATAATTTTTTAGTCATAATAGTGTTCAGAAAAGTGTAAAATGTACCTCCTTTTAAAATAGCTCAGCAAAAAATACGTCATATAATTTCGACTCTGTTTAAAGGTGGCTCTGGTACGAAGAAATAGAACTTTAAATTAATTATAAAAATACTTGAACTACATTTATTTTATTTATTATCTACATTTATCTTATTATTAATTTTTCATTAATTTACTATTACGAGAACTATGAAGGAGTCGAAAGTGTTCCAATTTATTAATCTGCCCGTAACTGACATTGGATTTAATCAAAGCCTCCTGGATCACAATCAAGAATGCTTTGATTTAATACATAGTTAATGACTCATGTTGTTAGTTATATACAACTTATACCGTTTGAGTATTTACTCAATATATGTAAGCAAATAAGTTATATACATCAAAAATATTTTATTATCAATGTTGAACCATTGATAAAAAATAAAACTAAGAGGTGAACCATATACGCGCGAATATTATGGAATCCAGTGCAGTCCATCCAATTTCATACTTCAATTATAGAATTTTATCGTTGTCCAAATTTAATCAATGTCATAGTATTTCATATCTTATCTATCATTTGGTTTATTCTCCATGTAAATTTATAATCAATTGCTTTGTGGAGTTTATATCGGACGTTTGGATTAATTGAAACGATCCTCTATAAAGTGTATTTAAAGATGTCCAGGCGTAACAGTGCCGAGTCGAATGGATTGAACGATGCTGTTGGTGGTTTGGTTCGTTGATTATTAAATAAACGATATTTGAGCATAATAAACTAAAAAAAGGACTAAAATAGGTGTCCATTTTGATTGTATGTTATCTAAGACAGATAACGATTATTATAAATCAGCCATTTTTAGTTATTCTGTTCATCGGATATATACTCTAACTTATATATATTATTATTCCTTTCAGGACGATGATAAGGTTGAAAATAAAATTGCCAACGATACGACACAAGATATGAATTCATTCGAGTACAACATGAATCACAAGTATCGTGGCCTCGCCATAATATTCAATCATTACAAATACAAAGACCCGTCAATAGACTTACGTGATGGTACCGACAACGATGTCAAAGCCCTTCAAAAAAATTTACTTCTACTCGGATTCGAACAGGACCATATTATAGTTAAACATGATTTGCCAAAAGAGGAAATATTTAACTATGTAAATCACATGAGAGCCTCAGAATCGGACGTATTAAAGAATTGTGATTGTATTGCTGTTTTTATACTGTCGCACGGTTCGAAAGGCAATAGAATATATGCACACGATATAGATTACAATCTATATGATCTAGTTGAAAAGTATACATCAAAAAATTTAAAAGAATTAATTGTCAAACCTAAACTATTCTTTGTAAGTGCGTGCCGTGGCGCACGTTATGATCAAGGCGTAAACCTGAGCTTAGAAAGACAGAAATCTAACAGCGCTGGCGACAGTACCACAATGACGGTGTCACAAGAACAACGGGAATCTAACATCGTTGGCGATAAGCTAGTATATTCACATCCCAATCATGCTGATATATTGATAAGTTTAAGTTCTCATCATGATCATGTTTCGATTCGGAATCATGAGGAGGGTACGTGGTACATACAAGATTTGTGTGAAATAATCCAGCAATTATTCAAGGCACAAAATAAATTTGATACACCTGATATACATGATATACTATTGTACACACATTTTAAAGTGTCGCAACGAGTGGCATCACTCGATGATATTCAGATTAACGCGACGAAACAGATACCCAATTTTAATAGTGCTCTGTGTCGAAAGCTTTATTTTAAACCAAAACCAAATCAGATTTCTTAATTATCTGTTGTTATTGTATTACTGATTCTTTATCACAATAAATAATACACTTATTTCATTTCAAAGAGTTTTCTTTTCCAACATCTAATTTAAGGTGTGCAGTGAATATGAATATGGTTTATTTGCTTATGGGTTTGTTTACATATATAGAGTAAATACTCAAACAGTATATATGTATATAAGAACATGAGTCATAAACTATGTTTTCAATCCAACGTCAGTTGCGGGCAGATTGATAAATCGTAGCACTTTCGGCTCCTTCGTTGTTATCTTTTAAGACCCTGTATCTTACATCGATATAAATAACAGATAAATCCGCCCATGATCCACTTCAACCATGGACGTATAAAGTGTTTATTCACTTGACTCCAGACTTCACCTGCATGTTTAATAGAACAGAAGTGATCCCATACTGATTTTCTAAAAAACAAAAAGGGTCAGAACGTGATCATAACAAATGTTCTAAAAACAGGGCGAAGTCAGTGTAGAAGTAGTGGTAGAAGTTGATAAACCTCCGTTGGTAAATAAAGAACCCGTAAGATCAGTTGAAAGCCACTCGTAAATAATGGGAATGTCCCGCGTAAAGTATAAGAAGCAGAGTGCCAGTGAACTTGAAGCTGATAAACCATCTTGAAAATTGAGTAAATTTTTTTTTGTGAGATAATAGATGAACGTGAAGCAATAGTGGGAGGACTATAGTTATCATGTTGAATTTACCGAATCCTGATTATGATAAGTGTCTTAACACTAAATAAGAAATTCAAACACAATAACTATTTTGTTTTATAATTTATTTTATTTATATGCACCTGAATAATAATTATGTGTTTGTACGATGAAGTGGTAATTCTTTTTGATTTTTGAAAAAAAAAAAGGTTCGTCGCTTATGCGATGACTTCAATTGGTCTAATAGGAAAAAATAACAAAAAATTCTATTGAATTACTTTTCATTTGCTTGATCATTAGCAAATTACAAAATCTTTGATAATAATTTGATAATCGGTTTACAACGTATTGTAAGGATACAAATCAATAGAATAATGTATCAGGATCCTTTAAATGTGGCAATACCAATCTTTAACTAATTCTAAATGCGTATAAAATTCGGTTAAATTCATTCAAATTCTAGGTTCTAGAAATGATAGTAAATCTCGTCATAAATGAATATACTAGATATAATGGTATTATGCCAAATCACATGAAAACAAGAACCAGACCCTCTAGACATCTCTAGGATCAACGATACAAAGTTGTGATGCAATAAAATTGACAAAATTTTAAAGTTCCGAAATCCATAGTAAACCTCGTCACAATTTAATGTCCGTTCCTTCATGAAATGAAAATTAGTTAAGGTATTCGAAAATATAGGTCGAAACCCTTGGACATCTCTAGGATTGGTAATACAGACTGTTTTGTTTCAATTTATTTGCTGATTTTTATAACATCGTAGAACATAATTATGGTCTTCAAAATTGGTTATATGTTACAACATACCACGTTTAATGATTTGGCAATTTGAAAACCTACTATAAAAGTTTGTGCCTTCACTCAAACTATCCAAATTTTCAGTTTTTAATCATCGCTTAATTTTAAATTTTGGTATATTTTTCAATTCTTATTGGAAAAAAATAAATTTAACAGTGTAATTTTTTGTTACTATTTTTAGCACAAACTTCACACTCATATCATAAATAGGGTAATTTTTATCATAATTATTACTGAAATATTCATGTATTTTAGGACTTAAGGTTCATCAATAATAAAGTAAATACGTTGTATTTATGTAAAAAATCATAAGGTCAACAATTTATATATATATATATATATATATATATATATATATATATATATATGTGTGTGTATATATATATATATATATATATATATATATATATATATATATATATATATATATATATATATATATATATATATATATATATATTAATTTATTTATAAATTTCTGTTTGTTTAGTTGTAAAATGAAACACATCACATTAAATTTTTAAAATTATATTTATTTAACCAAATATTGAAAATAAATCAACCTTTTATATGAGACATTAATTGTAAAATAATAAAATACAATTATTTCAATAAAATTACAAATAAGCTATTATTGATGAACAAAACTTTCAATTCTTTGTAACATCAAACTTACTTTTAAAGATTTATTTTTCATTACACAACTAGACTTCAAAAAGGTTCTATACAAATTCTTCGGTGCTAATATCTAAGACTTTTAGAAATTTGGCCAATCGAAAGTTTCACTCTAACCGTATTTAAGTCAACAAACAGCGATTATCCATTACTTTTAAAAATAATTTACATGGTCTTCCATTTCATGTAGACTGCTGATGTTATCCATACCCTTTGTATACATCTTGAATAGTTCTGATAGTGGCACATTTACTGTCCGTATTATCTTATATAACAGCTTATAGTAGCTACCATGGATTCAAGGAAGCACCATAGTGGGTTTATGTTATTTAGGTTCGTCTATAAATAATAAGATATATTATTATTATTATATGGGCAAAACTAAATGATTGATTGATAGAATTGCAGGAATAAGCGCTTGACAAGATTCCGAGGACCATTTCTACAGCTATTTACACAAAAGGATGTTGACTAGGAAAGTATAAAGGAAGGTATATTAGTTATACAAAGAACAATAACATTAACATTTCTAATCTACTAATCTGTAATCACCAATCTGCATTTTCCAGTACGGAACACATTATTGAAGTAACAAATGCAGAACTAAAATTAATTTATTAATTTGTGGCACAAGAATCTGTAACAATATAATTAATTAGTTTTATTAAATATTTAAGCCAACTATAATACAGTGTAGTACACTTTATAGTTCCAGAACAGTACATTACTACTTTACAAATTTTCATCTCTAATCTGCAATTATTATTAATCATTATTCAATATAGTTTCGTCTATAAATAATAAGATAAAATATTATTATTATAAGGGCAAAACTGTAAATAAAATGAAATAATTTAGCTTAAACCATCATATGAGAATATAATAAAAAAATCAAGGCGAAATTTTTCTAAAATTATAAAATATTCAACTAATTATTGGAAAATTTGGAAATGGTATAAATTATGTATTAGTTGTATTTAACAGATAATTCAAAGATAACGTGTAAATAAATAAATATATCCTCACCCTCGATAACCGTTTTATATACTCACCATTTATAACCTTTTATATATTCAAGTCATTTCTTAAACTGTCGTGTATGACTGCAACTCATTTTCAATTGGTTGAATTCTGCTACAACCTTGCCATGAAGTAGTAAATTTATTACTGATATTTGATATCGAACCTAAGACTTAAATGTATGATTCAGCATCCAATTCTACATCTAAAGGCAAACTAAAAAGGGAAAATTTTGAATAAAAATTTATTTGCAGTTCTCTCGAAATGTTCCATTATATACATAAATTCAAACAAAACACGTGTTTACAAACTAAAGATTTAACACAATAAACACTTATTAGATATTTAACTGAATTATGTAGGTCCAAGAATTATTTATTTGTATTATCAAATAAAACATACTAAATTTCTTAACAATTTACGAACGACGAAAACGTGATGTTTTTTGTTTCAAAAGTATTGCAGAATCGAATGCGTGTGTTCTAAGAAGAAGAAATTGAAAATATTGAATTTCGTCGATTACAACGCCATCTATCATGAATCGAACAAAATATTTCATTCAAATCATACGTACTTTTAGTCGTAGAATCCGTATCTGTAATAAAAAATATGGCTTCCTATCTTAGTTTAAAAGTTTCCCCTGCCCCACCAACAAAGCGCGGGGTGGCGGACTATTTTTTTTGCACTAATGTATTTCCCCCGCGGTATGATTAAATTTTGATTATGGAATTTTTTTCCGTAGAGTGGCTATTATTCGAGATATTTGATCGTCTCAGTTTAAAAGAAACACCCGGTATAGTGTTCAAAATTTTGATTCTCTGATGAGCATGTTACAGACGACTTATGGTAACATTATCGTAATGGATGGCTTAAACTATCATATATCATATTAATTAAATTGTTTCAGATACCTGAGCCATAAGTTAAAAAAAAATTCTTTCAGAGTTCTACTTATGTTTAATTATATTAGTTGTGTGGATGGGAGTTCAAATAAATAATAAAATTAATTAATTAAGTTACAGATTCCTGAGCGAATAAATAATAAATTTATTTTAGGATTTTAGTTTTAATCTAAGTTTTAATTTTATTCAAAATACAGCAGAACAGATAGGTGTTGCGGACTGGAGAATGCTGATTGGCGATTCCAGACTAGTAAATTAGAATTGTGATTGTCTTGTGATAATAGTAGTTTAGTACCGACTGTCATGGTGTCTGTAACCGGGTCGCTCTTTCCTAACTAACATACCTTCCTATCCTTACCTATCGTTTTATGTAAACGGCTATAGGAATAGGCCCGGCGTTATCCGGGAATCTTGCCAAGCGCTTGGTCCTACAGTCATATCAATCAATCAAATAGCCTGTTCTCAACTTTGATACAGCATTGTGACTGCGTTACTGTCATTTTACATAGATTCACGTATTTGTTTGGTATTCCTAAATATTCAAGCGCATACCATAGTCTCTCTCGATTGATCGAGTCATAGGCTTGCTTGAAATCTAGGAATACCTGGTGTACATCGCGAGATGTTTCATAGTACTTGGAAAGAATCATCCACAGCGAAAAAACTTGAACAGTGACTGACCGATTTGGACGGAATCCTCCTTGGTAGTCATCGACAATTTCCTCCGCCAGAGGAGTAATTCTTCCCAAGATGATGTTAGACAGTAACTTATATGCTGTGCAAAGGAGAGCTATACCGCGATAATTCTCGCACTTCAAGCGATCACCCTTCTTGAAAATTGGGCATAACGCGGCCACTTTCCATTCGTCAGGCATAACGTCATTTCGCCATACCAATCGAACAAGGTCGAAAAAACAGTTCCACAAAGTTAGCCCTCCGAATATCAAGAAATTTGAATTTATGCAATCAACTCTCAGTGAACGATTTTTCTTCAGTCTCTGTATGGACATGGTGAATTCCTCATAGGATGGATCCTCAATGAACATCTCCGCGGTCTGTATTTGAGGGTACACAAATACACTATACAGCTATGTTGCAGTTCGGTGATTCCTTTAAAGAGACCATACGAATTGTGATCATTGCTGAGTTGTACTCTTTTTTTTACGTTTTGTTTTAATTGAGTGCAGGTAACTGTCAGAGCTCTTGCATCCAACGCGCGATCCTTCAAGTAAAGGTTGATAGCTGCCTTAAACTTATGCATTTTATTCTTCAATGGAAATTGAAAACCAGCCAACGAATTCCACTTCTTAGAGGTTCGATAAATAAATTCGCGCTTTGCATCTTCAGTTCGAGGTTTCGGCAGCTTCACCGTAAACCTATGCGCATTAACCGTTCCTCGTGTTACCCGTCCTGGCGTAACAAATGGTGGTATTTTCTCCTTTAATTCTGCAGAACATTTACCATTTATTAATCTATAGAACACGCAGAGTTCTGCAACATCTCTGCGGTGCTGTAGACTGTCTAGATCTTTCGTATGTCTGGGTTTCGTATTATTCGGATGGCACGACGCTGAACTCTATCCAACAACTGGAGAGTAGTGCCAAACGTTCCACCCCAAACCTGGCAGCAATATTCTATGCACGGTATAATAAAGGTCTTATATATTTGGAGAACCTGATGCTATTTAAAAAACCGCCTGCATCTATTGAGGAACCTGAGTTTACGTGAAGCTGATTTGGCCAATACGATAATGCGTTCATTCCATTTTAAATTGTTGGTAATCTGAACGCCAAACAGACGAATTGAGTCACAACTCACGAGAACGTAGCCTTTTACCACAAAAGGATATTCGTTGTGACTCTTTGAGAAAACTTTTCTTAAGACCTGAACCTTCCACCATGCACGCTTCTTCTTTCTACAAATGCGTTTAGCTGTCCTCCTAGCAAGAATTGCTTTGTTTCTTTTTGAAGTTATTAACCGAGTGGGCTATATTTCGTTGCTCAACAGCAAGACGACACTACTAACCAATCATTGTTGGGCTTAGTTTTCACTATACCGAGAGTGTGCTGGGCAGCATCTACAAACGAGGTTTTCAATACTTCCCAGACACTGTTCACATCATCAGATTGGTAATTCGATCGTAAAATGATATTGGTGACAAGATCTTGATATTTTCGTTGCGTTTCTTCATTTATCAGACCTTCACAGGAGAATCGCTTTGTATATTACCCCGTTCTACCTGATTTGTACGAAAATTTCCATCGTAGCTTTGCAGTGACCAGATAATGGTCACTGCCTACGAATTTTGTTGACGACCGATAAAATCTCACGTCTTGGACAGCCCGCCCTTTAGAAATCAACACATGGTTAATTTGGCTTCGGGATGTTTTACGTGGATATGTGTCCATGTTTCCAAATTTACAGTTAAGGTGTTACAAAAACCTTCGACAGTATTTATGCACGCCATTTAACATATCCATGTACTCGTATGTATATGTGACAGTGTCGAAGATTTCGGGTAATGGCCTAAACTGATTTATCTATGTATGCAGTATAAAATGAACTTAGGCACAATTTTAAGTGAGGAAAAAGATAACGTTTTTTTTAAACTAAGTGATTATTTCGATTAATTATTCGGTATATAGTCCTAAAGATGTATATACATATGTTTATGTATATACATCTTTAGGACTTTCAATTAAAATGTTTATAAGATTGGGATAGTTGTATTGACACATTTTTTATCAATCAATTTATAGATAAGAAGTTATATCGTATGCGTAAAACACCGTTTACTTGCCGTTCTATTCTCCAAGTGGTGTTCACAACCAAATACGAATTTGTCATTCTATGTATATATATCACAATTACAGTAATCGTCACGCATCAATAAAAATTAATAAACCGAATATTTCAAGAAGACGTCTGTAAAAAGGAAGCACACCTTTTAAAGTTTCATTCACAATGAATTATATTTATCTAAAATATTTATTTAAAAATTAATGACACCCCTTACTTTGGCACTCGCATCCTCATTCAAATTTTTCGAACCGACTTTGCGCGATTACATGTGATTCGTAGTGGCAATAATCACTTTGGTTTCCAGTATTCACAATTCGTAGTATTCAACATTATGTGAATTCACTTTTGTGGACTGTGAATAAGATGAACTAAGGTCATGGTATTGGTTGGTCATTGTAGGATTGATTATATATTAAAGTAACTGTCCACGCTTCTTTATCCATCGAAAAACCATTTGGCACTTTTGATGAAGAGAAAATTATCTTTCACATTCCTGTTTCTAAGCTCAGTCGCATTCCATTATTTAGCAGCTCAAATAGAGATTCCGATAGACTTATTGAAAGCACTCCAATGTTGTTCCCTTGAACTTTGCGGTTTTTCGATTTTTTGAGCTATCGATAACAGTGTTCACTAACCTCCCATTGCAGTATGCATTCTGAACGATTCAAATGTATTCAAATAATCTGTGGCGACTCGCGTATTGCAAGCTATAAATTGCAATTCGCTCATCACCACATACACATTTGGTTTAAGCATAAGATAGCTCTTTGCTTAACACATTTTCATTTTGCCACCTAGCGAATTAGCCTGGACACAAAGTGTAATCAACAACAACTATACTTTGTGATATTCGCTCCATCTCGCTAGCATTATTTCCCTCAACTCAAACTTGGGTGATCTCGGTGTTTCCATCTCGCGTTCAATAGAACGGCGAAACTCAAAAAACAAATAATCAACACGAAAACAAAAATCGGGTTTATAGAATTATTAATATTTTGGACTCGCATCAAGAAAGTAGTGGTGGATGACCAATAAAGTGATTAATTTTGTGAACTAAAGGAAAAATTATAATAAATATATTGATAAGTTAACAAATTATAACTTAAAAATTAATATTTTGTGTATTTAATAATTGTGAAGCTACAAAACAAACATAAAACTCTGTAATAAACTACGGAACAACATTTATAAATCAATCAAACGTTTTGAGAAGGAATGATGAAAACGTTATTGCTCTTAGGTCTTTCAGGTTATCATGTCGGCTCCTTTCCGGGATTGACATTTTTCCTCCATTTTGTAGTTATTTAAATGGCAGCTTTAGTGATCCTATGTGATAATGATCTTCTAAACAGTGTGTCAAACCTGCACTTATACGTCTTATAAGTACATTGACAATGTCATAAAATAATGAAAATTGGGGAGCTTTTACTTTAAATTTTATATAAAAGTGTTAAAGTGTACTATAATCAACACATCTATGTTGATGTAGTTCGATGAGGTGCGTCGTATTTCGTCTCTCAAATATTACGTCTGTCAAGTTCATAATAAACTGTGAGTACTTTAATTATTGATAAGATATTAATTAAGTGACTTGTTTAAATTACCCAAATATATTGATGGGCTGCACTGGATTCCATAGTATGTGAGCGCATATGCTCTAAGTCTGATTTTTTATCAATGGTTAAACATTGGTAATAAAATATTATTGAAGATATTTATGGCTTATTTGCTTATGGGTTTGTTTACATATATTGAGTAAATACTCAAACAATATATGTATATAAGAACATGAGTCATAAACTATGTTTTTAATCCAACGTCAGTTGCGGGTAGATTGATAAATTGTAGCACTTTCGGCTCCTTCGTTGTTCTCTTTTAAGACCCTATATCTTACATCGATATAAATAACAGATAAATCGGCTCATGATCCACTTCAACCAGGGAGGCATAATGTGTTCATTCACAAGACTCCACACTTCACCTGCGTGTTTAAAACCCTATATTGAATTTCTGAAAAACAATACAACGAAAAGTAAGCATCAATGTTCCATTTTTAGGATACTATGAGTATGTGCTTAGGAACCTTACTGAAAGCATCAAAAAAATTACTCGACTTAAAAAAATATACTATACATAAACGACTCAACGACCAATTAGTTGAATAATAGGCCACTCGTAAATAATGGGAATGCCCCGAGTAAACTATAAGAAGCAGAATGCCAGCGAACTTGAAGCTGATAAACTGTCTTGAAAACTAAGGAAAGGTTTTTTTGTGAGATATTATAGGAACATGAAGCAATAGTGTGTAGACCAATAGGACGAATAACTCAATATTAAAAATACTCACACTGTTCGTGTACCATTAACTGTACCATGGAGGAACATTTGGCAAAAGTTGTTTTTCTGATGATATTTTATAATACACAACACGATACTACGGGAGAATCACTTGCTAATGTAATGAAGAGAGATAGATCTACCCGATCTACCTGAGGAGACTTAGTATCAAGACACCAAGGATATGTATATGGATCCGGTCACATCACTTGTCCGTGATAAAATGAAGGTGTTCAATAAATCAATGGGAGAACGAAAAGTTTGAGTTGATCTACCTTGGGCCATAAATATAGCAGTATCTTGCCACATCGATTACAAGATTGTTCACTATTTCTGATTTCATTATCAATTTTAGATATCATCTTGGACTAGTATTTTCATTGCTGTGCAGTAACTTTACTACTATATTGCCGAAGAAAATAAGATATAAAAGTAATTGGTGTCGGTTAAAGAATTGTTTGGGGTCTGGTCTGTCAGAGGTTTTTGCTGAGTTATTCGATCGGGCTTCATTAAATTCTTTATCAATTTCTTAGTACTGAGTAGGAAATCAATGATTTTTCCGACTTGGTCGACAATAAACAATACGACAGTAAACAATAATTTTCCGACTTGGAAAACAATAATTTTTTCTCAAACTGAAGTCGATTGTTAACCATTGCTTAACAATTAAAGTGAATTGCATTATAGTGAACAGCATTTTGGACACAACAGTATCTTCACCATTTACTGTTTTACTTTTGTGGACAAATTTAACTTTTGCTTCGAACTATATATAGATCATGATCTCCAATAATCTCTCTTCACGAAATAAAAACATCAATCCGTTTTATCGTCACTTCACTTTATTTTCAAAGTCGAATGTATAGGCGATCAATTTTATGAAGAGCAAAGATTTCTCCAATTTCTTGATTAGTTAGGTTTATGTAGTAAATGAACAAATGAAATAACCAACCAAATGGCGCAATGATTAAAGCTGCGTCAGCTGAAACGGGAGGTGGCGGGTTCGAATCCCGACAGGTGCACAATTCATGAGCAGACTCATCTTTTATGTCAGTACTATAGGCTGGTATGGAGTTATGCAATGTGCTGGTTCTACGTTAATCGGACCTATAGTCGTAAATCCTCAAGGCAGTAACATGAGCCCAAAAAAAACATTGGAGAGATAAAACAAACAAACAAACGAAAAAAAATATCTTTAAAAGTTTAAACAAAAGATTTTATTTACTATTTTATATACTTCTTTGTAAAATAAAGTTTACCACGCAAAGCAGAACTATAATTTGAAATTTGTTTTTTGGTTTGCTGCTCCTACCAATTAGTATATCAGCATATTTCGAGTAAAAAGATTTATCCTGTACAATTTCCAAGTAATCACTTTGATCGAGTGCTGTATTATCCTGCACAACCTCAACCTGAGGTGTTGATTTCATATTTTTGTAATATTTGGTGGTTTCTATATCTTCACCACGGCATGCACTTATGAAGAAAAGTTTTGGCTTTCCGGCCAATTCTTCGAATTGTTCAACTGTATAAGCTTCTATTAGTTTAAACAAATCATATGTCTCATCGTAAGCATAAAGTTTATCACCAGCTGCACCATGTGTTAAGACGAAAACTACAATACAATCGCAGTTTTTCAGTTTTTCGTTGTGTTTTTCCTTCCTTGTTAGATTTTCTTCGTTGTTTGGTTCTTCCTTGTTTGATTCTTTCTTGTTTGGTTCTTTCTTGTTTGGTTCTTCCTTGTTTGGTTCTTTCTTGGGTGGTATGGTCCAATAACTGAAGATGTCGTCTTTGGTTAAATTATTTTCGACTATAATAATATCTTCAGTGAATCCCTAATTTTAAAACCTGTTTTAGTGACTCCACATCAATTTTGGTGCCAGTGCGTTCCTCTAAGTTTGACTTGAATTTTTCATGATTAAATATTAATGCGATACCGCGATACTTATGATCCATTTTATATGATTTTATATTGAACGACTCAATCTGAAACTATTAAAATAAAGTAATTATTTCTGATCTTATTATATAGTATGGATTTGGAACTCCACGCACTTCTGTCGATTTGGATTTCTCACTGGTAGACATTTTATTTAAATTCATTTTCACGTTTGCAAAATAATTTATTTAATGATAAGAATGAGAATATTCCAGACGACTTTACTTTATTAACTATTTATATTGCATATTCGACCACAAACATTTATGTACAACAGAACTCTTTTCAAATTGCTATGTAGTTACAAGATAAGAAACTTTATACATAAGAACTGATAAGCTTTAATTTTTTTACAGTTATTTGTTGGCTATTTTCATATTTTTTATTTAAACAACTCATGGGCGGCTCCAGCTGCTAAGTTTGGAAGGGGCGGGGTGGAGCGTAAGGTAACTAATGTGTAATTATTATATTATTTTTTTTTTCAGGTTTTTACAGGCCATTATTGGCCCGTACCATGTCAACAATCTGGCTCCAACAGTTTCGATCACGAGCCAGCTCTTCATATTGTTGTAAGCAGTTGGAAGATGCCAGATCGCTCTCTACGCCGTGGAGCCATCGTCGCCGAAAGCGACCTCTTCGCCTACCGAAAGGCGGTTCTCCCTTCAAAGATCGCTGTATCATTCGGTTCGGATCAGCACGCAGAACGTGACCGAGCCAGCGTATTCGCTGTCCTTTGATTTCATGCACGATATCAAGAATTTGCATTAAATTCCTGATCTCGTGATTGAATAGAACTCGGTATGTGCCATCAACGTCGCGTTTTGGGCCATATATCACACGCATGATTCTTCTCTCGAATGTTACAAGCCATCTTTCGTACTCATCCGTCAAGGTCCAACTCTCACATCCATACATGACAACGGGTCTGATCAACACTCTGTACAGCTTCAGCTTATCCGTATTTGCAAGATATTTTGATTTCAGCAGTGGACGTAGAGGATACAAAGCCCGATTGCCAGCGGCAAGGCGAACCTTGATATCCTCTCCCACACTATTATCGTGAGTAATGAGAGATCAAAGATACTTGAATCTCATCACTCCTTCAAACGTGTGGTTTCCACTACTGAAATCACTTGCGTCTTGGTCTCGAAAACCAGAGATCAGATATTTGGTTTTGGACTAATTGATTTTGAGACCAACGGAAGCTGAAAACTGTTCCAGTGGATCAAGTATCTCTTTCACTCCGTTGCCATTTAATTCAATCACACAGATATCATCTGCATACGCAAGAAGTTGATTGGATTGTCGGAATAAGATATTGTCCTGAGGTATTGCACTTTTACGAAGGATGTATTCCAACATGAGATTAAAAAGTATCGGGGACAGCGCATCTCCTTGTCGAACACCAGAAGTAATTGCAAAAATTCTCGATAGCCTGTTCTCAACTTTGACACAGCATTGTGACTGCGTTACTGTCATTTTACACAGATGTACATATTTTTGTGGTATTCCTAAATATTCAAGCGCATACCATAGTCTCTCTCGATTGATCGAGTCATAGGCTTGCTTGAAATCTAGGAATAGAGAATCGAGACCGCGGTGTGATGAGAAACTCGCTTAACTATGAAGCTACTCGCTTAACTATTAACTATTAAGCGAATTAATAAAAATAATTTTAAAAAAATTTACATTTTCATTTAAATAGAATTTTTAGTTTAGGAAATTTAAAAAATATAGTATTCAATGTGTTACGATTTAGCCGAGTTAAAATTCAAATAGTTATCCGGTTCGATTAATGGATTGCGAATATCTGGATTGCGAAAACCAAAAACTATAATATTTACACTTAATTTATTTCACAATAAATTCCTCAAATAATTCACAAAATAATTATCAATTAATTATTATCACACTTATATTTCACAATATGTTAAGCGGCCAAGAAAAGTTGGAAATAACAAATGATTATCGAAGAAAGGACATTGTGTGCGGAATAGGTGCCAAATGTGAGCCGATCATGAAATGTTGCTTAAACGGATGGAACACCAGGGAAAATTTCAACAAGATTTAATGGCCGAGTTCACATCGGTAAAGAAATTTCGATAAATACCCGTATCATTAAACGAAAAACTTGACACCGTTAAAATTGATATGGAAAACTAATTGGAAGAGTACGAATCCAGAATTTTTCAGAAAACGGCAAATCAACAATTTGAAGGAGCAGACGGACGCATTATGAAGATCGAGAAAGAGATTTAAACACAAACGGCAGCGCTTAAATTGCTCGACCAAGCAGCTCAATCAAATTAAAACCAACACCGTTCGACGGAACAATGCCATTCAACATCTTTAAACTCTAGTTTGAAATGGCAGCTGCAAGGAACGGTTGGTGTGAGGAGGATCGGGTGGCAGCGTTAATAGTGGTGGTTTTAAACGGAAGTGCTGTCGAATTATTACATATCATGCCAGAATATCAATAAGAGAATTACGGCAAAATAGAGTTGACATTGGAGCGGATAGGAGAGATACTCAAGGAATATGCGGGTTATATCGACCGAGAAGTGCACCTCGTTGCAACAAAGCGAGCGAATATACAGAGCGAATCAAGATTGATGCTTTCACCGATGGAATACGAGATCCGGCTACGAGACGAGCGAAAGTGTTGTCGCCAAAATCAACGATCGTAGAAACCATCGCATAGACACTTACAAACGAGACAATTTCTTTTCAAGTACAATTTTGACTCGAACTGTTTGAAGGCCACTATCGGCCAATGCTAGAGATTTGGACTCAGGTTCGAATAATACATCAAATAGGCCATTAAATTCCTCATCTAATGAGCATAAGTGGTGGTCTCCAACCCCCGTAGCAAATTGTCCCCAAATTTTATTCGCTCAAGTACAATTTTGACTCAAACTGTTTGAAGGCCATTATCGGCCAATGCTAGAGATTTGGACTCAGGTTGGGATAATACATCAAATAGGCCATTAAAATCCTCATATAATGAGCATAAGTGGTGGTCTCCAACCCCCGTAGGAAATTGGCCCCAAATTTTATTCGTTCAAGTACAATTTCGACTCCAACTATTTGAAGGCCATTATTGGCCAATGCTAGAGATTGAGACTCAGTTTTGGATAACACATCAAATGGGCCATTTAATTCCTAATCTAATGAGCATAAGTGGTGGTTGCAACCCCCGTAGCAAATTGGCCCCAAATTTTGGGTAAATTAGATTTTAATTCAATAAATAAAAAATTTTGTTTGCATACTCGTTCACAATTTCTAATTGGATGTAAGTTGGTTTAGTACTAATTCTTATTGATATTATTTATATTATTTATTTCTGGTTGGTTTCTTTGGCGGTTTGTTTCTTTGATCAATTGGAATCCTATTTAATATTATATTTTTTAATATTTTCCAATATAAGTGCAATTCTGAATATCATTTGATATAAATGCCATATTCGTATGACTATACATATGATTCCTTCTTTTATAGAATATTGAAGGATTATAATATAACATCTTCAACTTAAAGTATTTGGTGTCGTGATTTACGATAATTATATAATATCAATTTTATGTTGCTTAATTTATTTAAATTTTTTATTATGTTTGATTATAAAACTTTTAAATAATAATTCATATAGTTCGAAAACATATTTTTTTATTTGGAAAACATGTATATTGGATTAAAAAAATCTAATTTCATAACAGTGTACTTTCTGCACCAATACTAACACAATAAATCAGAATCGAATAGGATCACAAAAATTCCAATTGGATTTGTATACGTATATCTGTAGAAAAATCTGCAGAAAACTTCACACGCATGCTAAAGTCGCTCGACCAAGGTATTTTTTTAAGAAATTTTTTCTTGTCAAGTATATTGACATAAATTTTACTCGAAATTGGATGGCCATTATTAGTCAATTTGTAACGTACTCATACGGCAACTAACACGCTGGTTGGGATAGACTACAGTCGGGTTATGGTAGGTTCATCTTCTTGCCGTACGGATAGAGTACTACAAAAATCTCGTGTTAAAACAAAAAAGATATTTAATTCATCCTTACATTATCCACATCACCACAACAAATAAGAAGGCGTTCTATTCCATATTACTAACAAAAAATTTTATTCATAAATATATTTATTGAGAGAAAAAAAAATCAAATAAAGTAGAAAGAAACAAAAATAAATCCTACTATATAACTTAAATCTACTAATTTAATGAAAGAAAGTAATAAACAAAATATATAATCTTTTGTTTGATCGAGGGAATAAAACTGATCTTTTATTTGGAATATCTTGTTCCCTTATTTTTTTTTATAAAATTTATTAACAAAAAAAACTCACCCATATCTGCCGTAGAGTACTCTATGGTGTCATGTGTGGCAGTAAAAAATTTGAAATTATTTTTCACTTTCATTCGCTCGATCTTTTAAATTCCTTTCTTATTACTAAAATAATTTTTTTTTTTTTTTTATATCACCATAGGAAAATTTATTTCATTTTTATACTCGTTTTATGATTTTTCTTTTCTTATTTCCTTTTTAATTTTTTTTATTTTTTTTTTTATCTAATAAGTATATTTTTTTTTTTTTAACGCACCACAATATATACTATACACACTATTTTCTTGTGTGATATATTTTAACTCTGATTATCTTTATCCTCCTCGTGGAAGTGGTGAGGTCCGTTAACTAGTGAGGTCCCGTGACTAGGCACTCCGCTACTCTTGCAGTACCTCTACCTGATTTCTGATGGTTCTTTCATTTATACCTAACAATAAGATTGTATTGTTCTCATGTTACACCGATAAAAGGTAAATGGGATCGAAAATGCTTACCATTTAGAAATGTTGTATATCTATTTCACTATGCGTCCAGTGTAACTACTAATATATATATATATATATATATATATATATATATATATATATATATATATATATATATATATATATATATATATATGTATATATATAAAAGTAAAAACTTTGGTTGTTTCACTTACTTGTTTGAGATATTACTTTTCTAAACTTTGTCAAGGCACGCGACCTCACGCTAATGCAATAAATGATTTTTTAAACATCGCTAATTCTTTTTATGGTCAAAATAGTATACCTATGTATTGACTATGTTATATACATATTCTACGAACCGTTGTAAAAATTCCTATGTAGAAATATAATATATATATATATATATATATATATATATATATATATATATATATATATATATATATATATATATATATATATATATATATATATATTATATATATATATATATATATATACATACATATACACATACATATATAGCTAACCACTATAATTGATTTTGTTATATCAAAGCATCCTAAATAATACAAGCCAAACACAAAGACCCTTTAAATTTATCGAGCTTTTTTAAGGGGTATAGATTTCGATACTTTCCATAAGAACTAATGTAAAATTGAAGATTTTTGATTCAATTTTAATGAATGAAAAATACTGTCAACAAAAATTATTTTTATATCAATATTTAAATAAAACATTTTCATATAACATATATGGAAATCAAATGAAAATACAAATTATTTTAATAGTTATGATAAAAATAAAAACGTTTTGATTTATTTAATTTTTATACATGTATATGTTATAATTGGTTCTAAACGCCGTATAAAAATATATAAAACGAGATCAATGACGTATGAACTACGAAAAAGAAACATATACTTCAAATATTGGATAAGAGATGGCACTTTATAACTTTAATAATATAAATCGTATTTATTGATATTTTAAAGCATATTGTTAATGCGATAATACGAAGTACACAATTAAAATACCCAAACATGTTAATGAAAGTGAATACTTCAAAAATTATTTAAATTATTTTATTTCCATTCAATTGTTATACTCGATACAAGATGGCATTATCAAAGACAGCAGTTGTTAAGCTCGATACAAGATGGCATCATAAAAGTCGTTACGATTTTTAACAGTGTGAATTTTTAAAACAATTTTAAGTATTTGAATTGATTTTTTTATTCAAATACATTTATTTTGATAAAAAGTACATTAAACAATAGAATGGTACATTAAGCTTCATACATATGTAGATTCAGTAGTAGTTACCCAGTATTTTGATTGGTTTTACTAAAATTTAAATTATTATCACTTTTGATAGACGTTTCACCCCAGTTGAATTTCAAGCATATATGTATGATTTTATTAAACTAATTAATTTAGTATGTCGTGCAAATTTTATTTCAACACATTGTAAAATGTCATTTAAACTCCCAACCGAATTTTGTTCTGCAAAATAATTATAAACGGCAGTGGATTCCAAATCTAAGTTTAATTGATGAAAAAACCATTTGTACGACCGAGTTATATGTTTAACATTTAAATTGGCGATCAAAGTTAACGCTGTAATTGAAAATTGAATGAAAAATGCATTTTTTTTAATTTTATGTCATTTATTTAATCAACTTTTTAAAATTTATTTTAAACATAACAAGATTTTATAATAATATATATTTATATAATTATTTTAAGTTTTAAATTTACTTATTATTTAATTACTTTAATTAAATTTATTATTTACAAAAATTAGTTAAAATTAGTAATTATTTCTATATTGTATCGTCAAATATGGCTTTTCATTATACATTTTTTTAACTTCTTATTAAATATCAGCTTTAAGGTATTGTTTGTTATTAAAATATTATTGTATATAACTACTAAAATACATAAAGTGAATATATAAAAATTAACATTCAAAACTACTTATTTTCTAGGTAAATTTGTTATTTGAACTGTTTTTCCTCAAATATATACAACGATATCGTCCCTATTATGAGACAAATTTTGTATATAAGTTAGCACAAAATACGTTGGATCATATAAAAAAAACTAGCTGGTATTCCGGATAAAAGTGTACTATGTATAGTTTTCATTTTGAAGAGATAATCATGATAGATCAAAACAGTTTCGATATATTGAGTAAATCACAATGATTACTGGTTTCTCGTGCACAAAGCCAAATCATAACTAAAAATAGAAATATATAATACTTATATTATTTTAATCAAAATCATTTTAATCAATTCATATGTGTGTATGTATATATGTGTATTTATGCCTATGTATATTTATATATATATATATATATATATATATATATATATATATATATATATATATAATGATGTGTTAAAATAAAACTATATTACATTTGAGTGTAATTGGTTAAGACTTACAATAATTATTTCGTTTTTCATAAAATTGTTTCTCCTGATGAGTTAATTGTCGAAAAATGTTCGGTGTAAGGGAAGACGACGTATCTCTCAACTGATGTATATGATTACTTGGCTCTAAACTGATGTTTACGATTACTTGGCTGATATTAGCACTCACATATAATGATTTTGGTACTTTTGTAGGTTATTATTTTCTCTGTCGTCCAAATCTGCGCTTTAATTTTTTATTCTCGACACCATATGAATATCGCTTGAGATTTCTAGTACCAACGAAGACGAGTTCAATTGAAGAAATGTATTTTCTTTTATCCTAGTTTTGGACATGCAATCGAAATTACGACAATCGAAATAATTGAATTATCCTTGTTCTTGTTGGTGCGTGTGTGGTGGCAGTTTATGAGTGTAGTCCGATTTCCTGTAACCAAAAATAATAATTTACATTAAAGAATTCAATTATTATTTACTATATATTAATAAATTGGCTTGCGAAAATCATAAATATGTGTGCTAATAGATATCATTAAAAATTGAACAAGTAGCACATATAAAATGTTGAACAGCTTGTTCAACTGAGCTTACCTGGTATATACCCTAGCCCCACACACACTTTGTAACGTTTATCATTGTAACGTTTATCATATTCCAAATAAATTAGTCCGGATAAAATTCTACCGTGTGTAGTCGTTCTATATTAAGTACACCATAACGATGATCGTTCTCTCTTGCACAACATCAGTAACTAAAAATAAATCAAAATTAAAAAGCGTAATTTTAATATATATATATATATATATATATATATATATATATATATATATATATATATATATATATATATATATATATATATATATATATATATATATATATATATATATATATATATGTATATCTATATATACATATATATGTATATATACCAGTATATAATGTTTCATTTGAACAACGATTGATTTTGATACTTATCCAGATTTCACACAACTAGCTTAAAAAATATATTGGCACAATCACAGTATGACGTTAATAATAGATAACAATTACAAACACTCATGATAATTGTGATTCGTTCTCTAAATTGCACAGATAATATCAATCATTTGCAAATTTGAATCGTACTGGAATGTAAACATTCATACTGGAATGTAACATAACCAAATACTTTTCGATTTTGCTTTTTTTTGTCTTGCACATATTATTATCACAATTAACTTTTATATATTTATATCACATAAGGTGTTATAAATTAATATTGACCTCACATAAACTAAATTAAATTAAATATATTGTTTTATTTTTTATTTACAATCACAATATTAACCTACAAAAATAAACAAAACAAAACTGACATTCGAAATAAAAACAAATTTATTTTCTGGACACTGTTAAATTTTTAGTAATAGTTTTGAAATGTAGGCGGATCAAGTTCGTTTTTCATGACGTCACGAATTATAATAGTGTTGGGTAAATAAGGGGTATAAACTTTTTAAGCTTAATTTTGATGTGTGCGGCTTGTATATCTAGGAGCTTTGGTTATATACATACTTTATTTTCGCGCGGGAGAATCCAATGACGTAGTTCTCACTAGTGTTGGTTAATTAAATACATAAAATATCAATCAGCTGATGGAATGCTAAACAATTGACGAGGAATGACTATATTGCCCTAATGACGAATAAATACAAATAAACAAGTCTGTACAGCAACAAAACAATTTAATTGGGTTGGACCAAATATTCTTATTTATAATCGCACTCAACTTAGACCATGTTGTTCGATAGCTGTAACAAATTTTAGATTGGGTAATCTTTTTCTGACTATTACATAATATAGACCAACATATTTTCTACCTAAAACTGCCTATTTTTAATGTGACATCGGCGTATGGTTCTTAATTCGTTATTTTAAAATGCATAAGTCGAGAAAAATAACACTCAATTGTTTGAATTTGAACTAAAAATTCTTATAGGAAAGTACTTATTTTCCAATGGGAATTATATTTAACAGTGTGACATGATACCTACACATTCAAGAAATCTGGGATCTGTGACATACTTCACATCCATAAGATAAAATACCAAAGAAACAACGATATGTGTTCGTTTATTTCAGTTTATTCCATTCCATGTTCCTGTAACAAGAAATAAATTGGTCAAACGTCAAATTCACTTACGACAAGACTTCAACGACATCAAAGTGATATACGTTTAGACAAACAAGACATAGCACTCTCACAACATGTACAGATCACTAAGCGAGCCTGTAAAGTTTCTAACAAAAATTATTCCTATTGGAATTGTATATGTATACAATGTCAATAGGATAATATGGCGGCTGCGTAAATCGTATTGGAATCCTGTTGGCGTTCACAAATACGACGAATAGTCACGCCACAATAGTGAAGTATAAACAAAAATAATCGAAAAAAGATTTCGAGTCAAATTCTGTAAATTCGCTAGAACTGTTGCATCATAGCCTCACAATATATATATAGAAACGAAACTCAACATACATCAAGTCGCATACGCCTGATGAGATGGATTTGATCTTTTCGATCACACAACGAGTCAATGACGACGTCATCAGATCGAAACCGGCCTAGCGAAACGAATATTACAGACCACATACAAAGATAAAGATGCCATACATTTTCAAGACAACCGTCTTCATCGGCTGGTTGATTCAGCGCTCTAGCTCTAGTCTTGTCAATCAATTCACTCTGTGGAGTTCAAAGTTTAACTCCCGCCATTATCATTAGCTGTCACGATAGCTCCCCTGCATCACAACATATCCACACTTCAACAATCCCATTACATTTAAATATGTATTGGTGTATATAGTGTTTCAGTCTCTCTCTTTTTAGATATGTATGTGTCCTTTTTTCTAATATTTTTCACTCAAAATTTAAAAAAAATGTATATTTTTGATTTTTTAAAAAGCTTAACAAAATAAAATAAACCTTGAATATATTATATAACAACAATTAATTTGATTTGTAAATGAATGTCATTTAAATTTATTCGAAAACGAAGACCGCGTATTTACTTGTTAATACCACTTTTTCATTTTGGGGTGTTGAGTTAAATTTTCGAATTTTTTAATTAACCCCTATTACAAGAGATTTGGGCAACATTCGGCAATATAGGTGAAGTGTGCCTATATATGGCCCATATTATCCATATAAAGCGATCCCCAAACGGAGACCGTGGATACTTGTGAAAACCACTTTTTTGTTTTGGGGTGTTGAGTTAAATTTGTCGAGTTATTCAACCCTCATAGATGCTAGTTTGAACTCTTACCAAAAAAAACTTAAACCTCCGTTTCTATATACGACCGAAATCACAAAACTTGCATAACTTCAGGTGTTGGAGTTCGATGTTCTTGATAGTTTGTTATGATAATCTAATTTGTAAACTTGTGGCAAACGGCTTGGTTCCATGACCATCAAGTGGATAAAAAGCTTTCTCAAAGACCGAAAAATCAACGTGTGCTAAATGGGAGATTATCAACGACACACTTCTCCAATGCCGGAGTCCCTCAGGGATCAGTTTTGTCACCAAATTTGTTTTTATTATACGTTATTGACTTGTTGGATAGCACTGTGAACCCTATCCACAGTTTTGCTGATGATGCAACATTACGCACTCTTCTATTTCATTCGAGGTCGAGCCTACTCGAATAAAATATTTAGAGGGGAGTAAAAAATCAGGTAAAATTTAAAAGAAGTGCAACGAATACCCTTTTGTGATAAAAGGCCACTTTCTCGTGGGTTGTGACTCAATTCGTCTGCTTGGTGTTCAGATTAGCAACAATTTAAAATGGAATGCCCACATTATATCATTGGCCAAATCAGCTTCACTTAAACTCGGGTTCCTCAATATATGCAGACGGTTTTTTAAATCGCATCAGGTGTTCCAGATATATAAAACCTTTATAAGACCTTGTATATAATATTGCTGTCAAGTTTGGGTGGCGCATATGGCATTGCTCTCCAGTTGCTGGATAGAGTTCAGTGGCGTACCATTCGAATAATACCAAACTCCAGACTTAGGAAAGATCTAGACTGTCTACAGGACCGCAGAGATGTTGCAGAACTCTGCGTGTTCTATAGATTAATAAATGGTAAATGTTCTGCAGAATTAAAGGACAAAATATCACCATTTGTTACGCCAAGACATCTAGGAACTTGAATTCGTTATTCGGTTTTCAGTTTCCGTTGGAGTATAAAATGCACAAGTTTAAGGCAGCTATCAACCGTTGGGTGCAAGAGCTCTGACAGTTACAAAGAGCTAGGACTGTGTAAAAGTTCGTCCTGTACCCACTTAAAGCTTAATTAAAGAAAAAAAACTCTTAACATAGTCGCCAAACAAGAAATTATAAATCAATGGCAGGCATTGTTGAAGAACCTTCCCTACAAACGGTGTAATCAGCTGCCCCAAGGACCATGCTGTTCGAGAAAGGCAGCTGATAAAAACCATGAGTACCATGATAATGGCGATATTACGCCAAAAACTGAAAGAATAAGTTGATGTGAACTATACATTCATTGAACAAAATAACAAACTATAAAAAACATGGAACTTCGACGCCTGAAGTTATGCAAATTTTGAGATCTCGGTTGTATATTGAAACGGAGGGTACAGTTTTTTTTGGTAAGAGTTCGAACTAGAATCCATGAGGGTTGAATAACTCGACAAATTTAACTCAACACCCCAAAACGAAAAAGTGGTATTAACAAGTATCCACGGTCTCCGTTTGAGGATCGATTCATATGGATATTATGGGCCATATATGGGCACATTTCACCTATACTTCCAAATATTTCCCAAATCTCTTGTAATAGGGGTAAATTCAAAAATTTAACACGTCAAATTGAAAAATCAAAGTTTGATTAATATGAACTTCTATTTTATTAATTTATTTGAAACATACTTGTGATATTAGTTCATTTTTATAATTTCGGCGTTATATTTTAATATTTTAATAATCGTTCTATTTGGGATTAATAATTTATGATAACTATAAAGCTATATAAAAAGTCATTATTTAATCTGAAAAAGGAGATAGAATTTATATTTTCCATATAAACACATCAACTGAATGAAAGAGATGAATATTAGTATTATCTTCTAGAATTAACTCAATATATTCTAATAAGAATATCGTTTGAGTGATACTAATACATATTTATATTTTTTGATATTAACAAATTTTGTTAGAAACTTCACACCGGTCACTAAGCATATTCCTAATTTTACAGAATCCAAAATTTTAAAACATGAAACTAATTATAAGAAACGTATCTTTCTAGAAAGCTTCACATTTTTAAAGATAACAATAACATCAACTTTAAAACGGACACAGAAAACATTAACACAGTATACAAGATTTTGTTACACACATATAATAAACATTTTACAACATAATATACATTTAAATAAACATAACTTTAAACATCCAATTTATGCCAATTCATAATAATCATTCTTATTATGACATTGGGACATTATAAATGATGGATTGCACAGCTGATCGTAAGTTTAGTATCTATGGATTGGTATGATTGATTTTTTGGATTAAGGTAGATGGTAGGTTAGGTTAGGTTAGGTAAGGTTGAGTGGCTGCTACAACACACTTAGATCGGTGACGGTCCGTTGTGATACCACAGGATCTTACTCCTCTTATATCCTTATGAGAACCAGCTTGAGCTTCTTACGTAGCGTAATAAGTCTCGCACCTTACAGTTTTCCAGATCAGAGAAGCAGTCCATTAAGAAATAACTTTTCTAAATATTCATGTCTTTTGTGTGCCAAAGCCGGGCATGAGCATAGGAGGTGGACTACCGTCTCTTCCTCCTCGTCCATACAGCTCCTGCAAAAGTCATTAACTTCTAGACCTAGCCTCCTCGCATGTTCTCCAAGAAGGCAGTGTCCCGTGAGTATCCCCACGAGCGTTTTTAGTTCACGTCTTCGTAAGGAGATAAGTGCCTTTGCGCGTTTCAAGCTCAGCTTTGGCCAGACTTACCTTGCAACTCTACATGAGAGGGTGTTCGTCTACCTATCGTTCACTGCGTTTTCGCCTCTTTTTTAAGCACAGTCTTGAGTGCGTTAATGGGTCTCCCCAACTTTGCCTTTTCCGGTACCAGTTGGAGAGTTGTACCGTGCCTCGCTAGTTCGTTCACCCTGCAGTTTCCCATGACGTGGCCGGGGACCCAGACTACCTGGATATTGAAATGCTCACTCATCTCATTTAGAGACGAGCAGCAACCCAACGCCACTCTAGACGTCAGAGAAACAGAAACCAGCGACTTGATTGCCGCCTGACTGTCCACATAAATTGCGATATCAGTCGAGAATACCACATTATGTCTCAACCAGTTCAGGACTTCCTCGAAAGACGAACTGCTATATCTACTTCTAATTTATCACAGAAGACTCCAGATTTCCTTTAGGGGCAGGAGTTTCGGAACCTTTTCTCGAAGCACAGAGTCGGTGTAACATAGTCCAGATTCGCCAGTTCTTTCCTCAGCGATCTAACTATCGTCGAGTGTCCTATCTGAATACATTTCCACTGAGATATGGCTGATAGTCGAGTGGCCGTAATCGCCGCCATCTGCTTACCATAAATTTTCACGGGGAGAAGGTGACACATGAGATGACCTCCAAGGCACTTGTAGGTGTTGTCTTCAGTGCCCCGCTTATAAGCATGCAGGCCATTCTTTGTACCTTCTCAATCCTTTTTCTGTATGTTAGTTTATCAAGAGCTGGCTACCACACGCTTCCCCATAACACATAAGTACAGGTCTTACTACGGAAGTGAATAGCCAGTGTAACAGCTCCAGCTTCAGGCCTCATCTCTTTCCGATGGCGTTCCTACACGAGTACAATGCTATATTGGCCTTGTTTTTTCTTTCCAGAATGTTGGGCTTCCAGCTATGCTTACTGTCCAAGATTACGCCTAGAAACTTGCCTTATCCGTAAAAGCTAGTCTCTTGCCGTTTAAGAGAGGTGGATCTACTACAGGGATGTTATGTTTCCTAGTAAATAGTACCAATTCAATTTTGGACGGGCTAATTGCATGTCCACATTTGATGGCCCACCTCGTAATAATTAGGAGGGAATTTTGGATTACCTCCGCCACCGTGCTTAAGTATTTCCCAGAAACAGCTATCGCTACATCATCTGCATAGGCAATCACTCCGATCCCCTCTCTCTCTCTAGCTTTAACAACAACCCATTGATTGCTTTGTTCCAGAGAAGAGAAGACATGACACCTTCCTGTGGGGTTCCTTTAGTCACCCGTCTCCTGATCGTGGATTCCTCCAGCTCAGAGTTAATCATCCTGCACCCAAGTATGTGATTGATTAACTCACTTATAGGATAATACACCCCTAATAGCGACAATCCCTCCAGAATTGCCTGCGTCTTTACCTTGTTAAAGGCGCCCTAAATATGAAGAAACGCCACCATACAAAACTCTTGCGAGTATATTAATTTCTCAATTGTACTTACCAGGGCATGCAGAGCTGTGTCCACAGGTTTCCTAGGCTCGTCGCTAGGCTTTATTTTTGAGCGTATGTAGATATCCATCAGTCTTTCCAAGGTTTTCAATAGAAAGGATGATAGAGTTATTGGTCTTAATCCTTTTAGGTAGCCCTGTGAGCATTTACCCGCTTTCGGAATAAGAATCACTCTGCCCTGCATCTACTCCCACAGAATACAGACTAGTTTGAAACACCCCTTAAAGATTACTTCCAACTAGGGGAGCATAATCCTCGAGTTGTTCTGAATCTCCGCGGAAATAATTCGGTCAGGACCAGCCGATTTATAGGGTTTGAACCCTTCAAGTGCCCATACGATCCGTTTTTTGGTTACGATATCTTCTATGAGCAGTGAATGTTAATTTAACACTGAATTTAATTAATTAGAATTGAAAATAAACTTATACGTTGGTGATTTAAATCTATTCTGCTTTATTTTAATAATTCTACGGTTTATATACATGATTTTATTATCTAAATAGCCTAGTCAGCATTTCATTTTTTAATAGACAATAAGAATTTATAATATGTAAACAAAAAATGTATGAGAATAAATACTCGTATGCCATGCTTAAGTTATTTTATTTATTTATTTATTTTATTTATTCGTTTATTTTTTTTAAATCTTATAACCTTGAATTAATAATACATAATTATTATACTAAATAATAGATAATTATTTTACTTAATACTAACTAAATACTAATACTTTCTTTGATAAATACATTCAGTAAACCAATAAATTGGCTATATTTTAAATCTCGTAATTCTCCTAAAATGTAGAAATTACTCATTGAATAATACAGTTTAACTCCATTATACCCTAATGATCGTTGTGAAAAAGATTTGCTGTACATTGGTAATCGATAATGAGTGTTTCTGGTATTATAGTTATGGACTTCTCAATTGGAGTATAACATTGAGCTTAAGTAGTTTGGTAGATCTCCGTTTTCAAGGCGAAACATTAACTTTAAAACATTAAAATGTATTCTTTGATTAATAGACTTCCACCCTAGTACTTCAAGCATTTCACATATATGTGTCCTATTTTCTACTCTTAAAATGCCTCGCATAAATCTGTTCTGAATTTTTTGTAGACGATATATTTGTGATTGGTTCATTATGAACAACACTGATGAACAATAATCAATATGTGGCGCAACAAGTGATTCATAAAATATAATTTTCGTCTCCCGTGGCATTTTACCCTTAATTCTATTAAACAGACCTAACTTTTTATTCATTTTTTTTGTAACATAATCCAAATGATCGTTAAAATTTAAATGTTCATCTATTATAACACCAAGGTATTTATACTGTTTTACACGTTCAATGACTTCATTATCTATTAATATAATTTGATCACATTCTAGTTTGGTTTTGATCGACAGCACCATGTACTTTGTTTTAGAAATGTTAAGAGCCAACTTATGAAAGCTAAGCCATTTACTTAGATTCTTCAAATCTTCGTTTATTTTTTGAACAGCTCCTATAAGGGTTGGTGTAGCAATTGTAATTAAGGTATCATCAGCAAACATATTCACTTTACAATTTTTTATAACTCCCACTATATCATTGATGTACAGGATGAAAAGCAATGGTCCTAATGTAGATCCTTGCGGTACTCCGAGATTATTTGGTATTGGCTTAGAGATACAGTTATCGACTTTTGTATATTGTTGTCTATCCTGAAGGTAATTATTGAACCATTCAAATTCTGTGCCTTGTATCCCATATTTGCGTAATTTTTTTAGTAAAATTTGTCTATTGATTGTTTCAAAAGCTCGTTTAAAATCCAGGAAAACTGCTACTACTACTTTATTATCATCTATTCTAGATTTCCAATCATCCAACATTAAGTTTAATGCAGTTTCACATGAATGGAGTTCTCAAAATCCCGATTGTTGGTCGACTAGTATATTGTTGTTGTTAATGTGGTTCATTAATTGGTTTTTAACTACTCGTTCTAACACAGCTTCATATGTTGGTAGCATATTTATTAGACGTAGTTCTTCTGGTGTTCTTGGATTAGAAGTTTTCGGAATTGGAATAACCGTTGATATTTTCCATGACTTCGGAACTTTAGCTTCATTTAAACTCTTATTGATTAAATGCGTAAATTTTGATGCAAATATTTCATTCTTCATAGCGTCCAACATGATATTACGGTTTATACCATCAATCCCAGCATTCGACTTCAAACTACTAATAGTTTTAATTATCTCTTGACATGTAATGTTTTGGAAACTAAATGGAACTGTGTAAAGAAAACCGTTCGATTCATTATAATTCTTTACATCCGGAATATTTCTATGGATGTCAATCACACTGGATACAAATGTGTTATTTAGAGATTCTGCCAATTCTTGTTTATCGGTTAGTACTTTATTGTTAAATTGAATATCCCATTGTGTTGTGGTTTTGGCTTTATACATAGATTTTAACGTTCTCCATAGTTCTTTTGGATTATTTTGGTTTTCTACGAATTTGTTTTGGTAATAAATAGACTGTTCCTTCCTTAAAGATTGTTTATATATGTTTCTGGCTCTTTTGTAATTATCCCAGCTCTCCTTTGCATTTACAATTTTCATTATTCCATAACATTGCAGTTTATCTTGCTTCAGTAATTTCAAATTTTCGGTGAACCACGGTAGTTTACTAGTTTTATGAATTAATTTTGTACAAGTCAATTCATTCACACAAGTCTTTAACTTTAACACTAAATTTTCGGCTTCTTCGTTTATTTCGGTATCTCTTTCGTTTAATTTCTCATCTTGGCATCCCAAAAATTGTTGATTTAAAGCGTAGTTTAGTGATTCATGAGAATAATTTATAATAATAATTTTTTCGCGAATGTATTTCAATAGGCTCACACTTCTCTGAAAACTTTGTCTTTCCACTATTTATATTAACGCTTAACATACGATGGTCACTAATTTGTTGTTCTTTAATTATCTCGCATTTCACATTTTTTGAATTAGTTATCACTAGATCTATTAAAGTTTTGCTGGTTGTTGTAACTCTACTGTATTCTTTAACCACTTGCATAAGCCTATGATCTCTTATTAATTGATTAAATTTGACACTGTAATATTCATTGGATTTGACATCAATATTGAAATCACCGAATATGAAATTATTTTTGTTATGATTTATGATATTTTCCATCCATTCATCAAATTTATCTAAGAAAACTGCTCTCGTTGTTTGAAATGATCTGTATACTATTCCAAATATCCCAGTCGTATGATATCCTTTTATAATTTGTATTGCTAAAAACCAAGTTCGATCCTTCTCACAGTTGGAGATTATTTTGAAATTTATGTTTTCATGAATATATATAGCAACTCCACCTGTATGTCGGCTATCCGAATCGCAGCGTATAAATTTGTAGTTATCAATATAAAATTCCGAATCGTACATGTCATCAGTTGTTCTGGTTTCACTGAGTAATACTAATGCTGGTTTATAATTGAACACAATTTCGTGTAATTCTATGAAGTTTGACGATAGACTTTGGATGTTGGTGTATAATACATCTTGTTTACGAAACTGCTATTTGTAATTTATTTGGTTTCTTAGTATTTTCAATTTACGCTTATACAATGCGCATTTATTATCCCACGTAGCATGGTTTACATCAATATTTAGATTTAGCTTCTTATTTGTTTCAACGCAGTTGCTACATATGGTTTCCGTGCTGTTACAGTCCGCAAATTTGTGCTATCCGCTACATTTTGGGCACGTTAGCTTGCTGGTACATTTATCTCCGTGATGTGAATAGCCATTGCATTTGTAACATCTTGTTAAGCCAATTGACTCTACTACATGGCATCTATCAAAATTTATATTGAGTTTTTCAGCCTCCATTATTTTCTTTAAGCAAATGGCATCAACTTCAATGATTGTATCGATTTTCCGCGTATTTCTTCTTCGATAAGTCGTTACTACTTTTATGTCGTTATCAGCTAAGAACGAATTTTGTTGCTTCAACGCTGATATAATTTCATCTCCTTCTAGTAGTTCTGACATTCCTAAAATTTTCACTCTAGGCCTCAGCTCTGCCGGTAATTTGATATCATATTGAGTTCCTAATTTATCTGTCGCGATTTGCTTCAGCTTTTCTTTTGCTTCATTAGAGTCGCACTGTAGAATAATTCCTCCATTCGAAACATTTCTGTATCCCATTAAAGGAATGCTCTTAGGATCAATCTGGCTTACGATATCTTCTTTGGTTTTTTTATTCTCTTGTGGTTTCTTTGGCTGTAACAGAACTAATTTGGTTGGATTGGTTTTGACGACTGTGGCAAAAGATTTCGTCTCAGCAGGTTTCTGAATTTCTTCTACGTGAGTTTTAATTTGCCCTAACTGTTCATTTATACATAAATGATTTGCACATAAATGCTGCTTAAATTCTTCAATAAATTTGTGCATCTTATTGAATTCCTCATAAATAATATCCTCCTCATGATTTTGGCATTCTGTACATACATATCTAGCATAGGGGCATTCCTGGAACAATTTCTTATACTTTTCGAAATTCCAATCGATACATGTATAGTGATACACTTTTTTGCATCGCCCAAAACATCGCAAAGTTGTTCTTTGTCTTGAGTCAGTCATTTGTTTACACTTTTCACATTGAGACATTATAAGAAATAAGGCAATTCATGCACAGCAGTGTATAAAAATGTTTAACTTCACTGATAAAAAAATTTAAAAATAATAAGTTGCAGAGTTGCAAAAATTATACTTTAATGGTGAACGTGTTAATTTGAATTCGACACTTATATATTTTGTATATTTCTATATTTTTGATTATTTATCTATATTCTTTACTGTTTTTCACAAAATCTATATTTTGTTTCTGTTCTTTAGTATATTATACTTAACACTATATATTTTCACTTATTACAAACACTATTTACTATTTTTATTTATTAATTCATTTGTACATTAAAAATTTAAGTACTACATATAATAAACAGGGCAGCGAGTTACTTAAAACGATGCAAATGAATAAAAGATTATGTGTAAATAATGGCTATTCAGCATGTATGTTATTCACCCGAAGTTTGTTGTAATAATTATTGTTGTAATCTCAACCGTGAGTGTGCTTCTTGGTGAGTACTAATCCCTATCGAGTCATCGAAGCTTCCTGGAAAGTGGGTTTCGATGAGAAGTTTCAAAGATTCCTTACTAGAAGCAGTCCAGGATCCATCCGATTTAATTAAATAACTGGGACTGGTAGGATTGGAAGACAGAATTTTCCTAAGACGAGAGGTCTCGGAGACTTCTTCCATTTTGTCGCAGAAGAGACTCCAGAATTTCCTCTGTGTCTTCCTTAATTCTTTTTTATATACTTTGAGGTCCTCCTTGTAGGAGTCCCAGTCCTGAGCCTCTCTCGTACTTTTGGGTCTATTAGAGACTATCCCCTCAGTTCCTTGGACCACCATGCCGGTTTTGCCTACCCTGGGCTTAACTATTGGCCAATTAACGTTGAAGGACCGATTGCAGGCATTTGTGAAAGTGTCCACTATGCCGTTCAGTTCCTTCACTGTCGCTGATGGCTCAGAGATCTCTGGTAATAGTAGTCTTATAAGCGTTTCCCCATACTTGCTCCAGTTTGTCTTTCTGGGATTCCTGAACGCTTTCCGGGTGGTATTGGAAAAGTTAAGGCTAAATGTTATATAACGATGGCCGATTTTTAGTAATAAAAGTGGGTTATTGTCCAATATTACACACCAATAGATTGTTATTTAAAAGGTAATCAAAAAGTAACTCTCGTCGATATCAGTGCTTCCCCAGATTGTGTGGTGCGCATTTGCATCACATTTAAGGAGCACCCCAATCTTCTTCCTGTTCGCTTCGAGGACTAGGTCCCCCAGTTATCCGGTGGAACCAGTTTATCCCGGTCCAAATAGGCTTAGACCAGCCAAATTATACTGCCGCCAACCTCTAGACTGACCGCAGTTATGTCACCATTGCTGTATTGAGAAAGAAGAAACATGTTTAAATTATTTTTTCCAAGAATGCAGAATCTGATATTCCCCGAATTTCTTGAGTATATTAAGTTATACCCCTTCATTCTAAGGCCAGGTGTTTATCCAAGGTTCTTGAATAAGGACCACGTCCTCCTCTGATCTAGTCAGTCTCAGGAGTAAGACGGCCGATGCTGCTTTTGTATGGTGTAGGTTAATTTGTATGAAATTAAGCATAACCAAACCAACTTACCTATTTCACTCCCTGCTACAGCAGGCTTGTGTCCTTCGGTTCCATTGGAGTCACCGGTGACTCCTGTCTCTCCTCCCACGGAACATGTTTCCCCGATGTTTGCAGTCCTCCCATTCCTTGGGTCCGACAAGTCTTCCTCGTTCGACACCAGGAACAGTAAGCTGCCCATCTCCTCTCCAAGTGCGATCACCTCGAAGAGCTCCATTGGTTGGGTTATCTCCGCTCCTGGTGTAACTGCATCAGTTGTGGACGGGCTGTCGTCCTCTCGTGTTTTTGTATACTTAGCCTCGTCCTTTTTGTATACTTTGAGAGTAATTGACCCGAAACCGAAGTCGATTACTCCCTTAGTCGGGGCAAACGGCGCCAGTGACTTCGTATTGATTATCATAGTTGGTAATCTGGAGCCCCCTTTGCATCCTCTTGCCTCACGATCTTCCAGTTTCCTGTCAAAAGATTGGGGTTGATAATCCTAATAATTTCTAGAATTTCTTTTGGGTTTGCCGGTTCGGTTGACCGCCAACTTCGAGCCTTGCCACACCTCCCCTACCTCCACTACAGCCTTTTTATAAAGCTTCACTGATCTGGCATCAGAGCACGCTATAAGTTTAACGCGCCCTTGATGCCAGCCCGCATCTCTGCAGGATGGAGAGGATCCTGGATTTCCTCTCAGGATTCTTAGGAAAACGGAGTTTAGTGCATTGTACACCAAACTCCATTTTCCCATGGTGATGCTCCCATCTTCATGACTCCTTCACAATGCCCCTGAAGAATTTTGGTTTAGCCTTATTAGAAGACAAAACCTTGTGAGAAGTTTCCTTCTCCGTAAACAGCCCTTACCACGTCTCAACTTAAACCTTACGAACCATTTCTAACGAATGGTGCACATTATTAGGTGGTCAACCCAACGAATGTTTTTACACACAATAGCTTTGTATGTCATCCGGTGTATCTTAATTTTTGTTCAACGGCGAGAATCGAACTCGAAACCGCGGCGTGATGATAAACTCTCTTAACCATTAAGCTACAACCGGTTTTCTCCTATGGTGACCATAACTATTTTGTTGTAGATGCCCTTATTCTTATGAACCATTCATGAAGTGAAGTATAAATACTTCACTCATATTCATATTCACTGCACACCTTAAATTAGATGTTGGGAAAGAAAACTCTTTGAAATGAAATTACATTGTTAATTATTTATTGTGGTAAAGACATTACTGTGTTACTGAGTAACAATAGATAATTAAGATAATTTATTTGGTTTTGGTTTAAAATAAAGCTTTCGACACAGAGCACTATTAAAAGTGGGTATCTGTTTCTTCTCGTTAATCTGAATATTATCGAATGATGCCACTCGTTGCGACATTATAAAATGTGTGTACAATAGTAAATCATTTATATCAGATGTCGCCAATTTATTTTGGTCATAGAATTGTTTAATTATTTGACACAAATCTTGTATGTACCACGTGCCATAATTTTTATTCCGAATCGAAGCATGATCATGATGAGAACTTAAACTAATCAATGTATCAGCATGAATGGGATGTGTATATACTTGTTGATCACTTGTAAAGTTGTTACTGATGCCAACTACGTTAGATCTCCGTTGTTCTTGTGATACCGTCTTTGTGTTACTGTCGCCAACAACGTTAGATTCCTGTTGTCTTTGTGGTCGCACCTGTATTGCTTCATCTATAAGTTCGCCACGGCTTGCACTTACAAAGAATAGTTTGGGTTTTCCTGCCAATTCTTTTAAATTGTTTGATGTATACTGTTCAACTAGATCATATAGATCGTAAACTGTATCGCTTGCACAGATTTCATTGTCTTTCGAACCGTGCGACAGTATAAAAACAGCAATACAATCACAATTCTTTAATACGTCCGATTTTAAGTCCCTCATGCGATCTATACAGTTAAACACGTCCGCTTTTGCCAAATCATGTTCAACTATAATATGGTCCTTTTCGAATCCAAGTAGAAGTAAATTTGTTTGAAGGGCTTCGACATCCTTTTCGGTACCATCACGTAGCTGTATTGACAGGTCTTTGTATTGGTAATGATTGAATATTATGGCGAGGCCACGATACTGGTGATCCATGTTGTATTCGAATAAAGCCATCCGGGCATCTGGTATATTATTTTGTTTTTCTTTTTGTGGCTGAAAGGAATAATATTATATTAGTTAGAGTATACATCCGATAAACAGAATAACTTAAGTTATAGTTCTCATATATGATTCCATTACAAAATGGCTGATTTCTAATAATCGTTATCTGTCTAAGATAACATACAATCAAAATGGACAACTATTTTAGTCCTTTTTTTAGTTTATTATGCTCAAATATCGTTTATTTAATAATCAACGAACCAAACCACCAACAGCTTCGTTCAATCCATCCGGATTCTCGGACAACTCGTTGCTGTTACGCTTAGTCATTTTAAATACACTTTATAGAGGATCGTTTCAATTTAACCAAACGTTCGATACAAACACCACAAAGCAATTGATTATAAATTTACATGGAGAATAAACCAAATGAAAGATAAGATATGACAATTACATTGATTAAATTTGGGCAACGATAAAATTCTATAATTGAAGTATGAAATTGGATGGACTGCACTGGATTCCATAATATGCGAGCGTATATATCAAACTTTAAGTTTGATTTTTATCGATGGCTTAACATTGATAATAAAATATTTTTTAACATATGTATAGCGTATTTGCTTACGGATTTGTTTACACATATTGAGTAAATATTCAAACGATACATATATGTATATCACTAACAACATGAGTCACAAACTATATGCTTTACTGACGTTGGGTCAGTTGCGTTATAAATTGGAGCATTTTCGGCTCCTTCGTATTTCTCGTTTAAGCCCCAATATCTTACACTGATTTACATGACAGATGGATCGGCCAATAACCACGTCAACCACGGAGGCTTAAAGTGTTCACCCATACACGATTCCACAGTTCACCTGCATGTTTATAATCCACTACTGAATTTCTGTAAGCGTCAATGTTCCATGTTTTTTGTTTCCTGTGCAGTAGTTGTGGTGAAATGGTACCGAGATCCATACCAACTGAGAACGTACTGTGCTTACGAACCTTATTGAGAGCAACACAAGAATTACTCGACTTAAACACATGTACCATACAGAAACGCCTTAACGACCAATTAGTTTTTTTAAGATCATAATCACACGTCAGCTAAACACTGAAAAATTCGACATTCGATACAACGTGATCGTATCAAATATTCCGTAAATATTCCGTATCAAAATCCACTTAAATAATGGGAGTGCGGCCCGAGTGAAGTGCAAAACGCAGAATACCAGTGTTAATGTCGCTTATTTGTCACTAACGATATATCTGTTTTAGACTAGAAAGATTACTACGGGTGAGGTCTTACAAGTCAAACGAATTGTTATATATCAGATAAGGTACTAACTTTATTAAAAACTTGTAATCTCTTTTATAGAAGAATATTGCTTACTAGCAGGTTCTATGTAATGTTACAAGAATATAAAATAATATAAATTTAGCATATTATGCATTTAAAAATGTTATATATATATATATATATATATATATATATATATATATATATATATATATATATATATATATATATATATATATATATATATATATATATATATATATATATATATATATATATATATATGTGCGATAAAATGATGTTTCTCATTTCAATAAAAATTATAATTAATAATAAGTAATAATTTGAACCTATGTTTTATGTTATGCATATTTGCATGTTAAGTGGGTCATGCATATTTGTATTTATGCATAGATAGATATGTTAACATATACCGGGGCAGCTATGATGGCAGAATTTCTGCAGCTATCTAAACTTGAGATCCCATGTCGGGCCTTGGAAGAGGTTCCAGAGGCTGTGCCAATCCTTTAAATTTCAGGTACACCACGGCGAAGAGAACAATAAATATGGCTACTGTTGAATATGAAATCGTGTAGTGATGCACATCGTGGTTGTTCATTTCTGTTGGAAGTTGCTCATTTTCTTGTTGCAAACGAATCCTATTTTTTAAATCTGTGAGTGTGTTGTCTTTCCAATGTTGTTCTTGATTATCTATTTGAAGTGTGGTCATATTTAATTCATCATTAAAGGCAGGCAAGTATGATGAATTTATTTCGTTCGTATTGTATGTGACTGCGTTTATTACGAAAGAATTTCCTCTTAATACGCAGTTTGATGAGAACGAAAAGCTGCCAGTCCCATTTAATCTTATTATTTCATTACCTCTATTACAAAAGAGGTCGAAAGATGTTTCATTTTTCAAGGAGAAAATCCATTTGATTGATTCCCATGTTTTGATCCACACATTTTTAGCTTCAGACGTTCCTAATTTGCAGGTATGATGAATATTTGTATTATGCTGTAGGAAGTTAAGTTCACATGCACTGATCGATGATTGTTTATTGTATATAGGAGAGGCATCGCATAGGTATTGATTTTCTCTGAAGAAAATACATTCATCGAATTCTGGTTGAGAAATTAGAGTATATCGTTCTCTCTGTTGGTTAATTGCTAAATATCTCGTAGAAGGAGTGATCCATTGTGATGAGTTTCCATGAAAAACAGGAACTGCTAGTTGATTGAAAAGTTGGAAGCTTTCTATATGTACCAGCTGTACTTGAATGATAAATACGATCCTGCTATTTGTGATCCTATATTTGACGCTCATTATGCTATATATATATATATATATATATATATATATATATATATATATATATATATATATATATATATATATATATATATATATATATATATATATATATATCTGCCAGGTTGTTGAGATTGTTTCCTCCCGGAAATTGATTGTCTGGAGGAATATGTTCTAATATCTTTCTCAGCTCTTCTTCTAATGGCTGCGGTGTAAGAAGCAGTTGATGGATTTTACCATATTGAGAATGGGTTAGTACATCGATTATCGCATTTTGAGTGTCCTGTAGTTCTTTCATAACAAGCATGATTTCAAATGTAAAAATAATTGTTGATTGAATTTAGTTTTGTTCACCCATCAGAAGGTTGCTGGTATTGCCTAATGTTTCGATATCCTTATGAAGCAGGTCAAAATGTTTTGCGCTCACGTCATGATCGTGCTTCACGATGTTGATGGTTGTATCAACTATTGAAGTTTGATTTTTTAGAAGGTTAATTAAATGCTCTTCGTTGTGTCTAGTTTGAATAATTGCATTTTCATAATGTTCAGCTTCTCTCTGTGTTAACACTCCGAACATGTCACCAAGCACAAAACCCACAGAATCGCCAATCCCCTTTTGGGACGACGGAGCTGTTTGTTAAACTTCTGAATTAACCTGTTTTGTTGATTTATAGTTATAAGTTGTCTGCTTAGTTGTTGGTGGATTACTCCGCATATTGTGTGTCTATCTTCTTCAGACCGTAGATAGTTGCATGTTTTATTAAGCGTATGAATGTAGCCCATAATGTTACTAATTTCTTTAAAGTAGCCATTAAGATCATAATGTACCAAAATTTTCCATTTCGATGCTAGAAGTCTGATGGTGCCTATTTCTTCAAAGTAGATGCCAGATGTATTATTCCAGAATGATACTTGGTAGTCTTCTGTAGCTTTTACATTAAGTGGCGCAATAACCATGAGCATTGACAGAAAACACATAACTCTGTTTATTTTTGTTGTAAAGCTTGCTTTTGCTGTTAGTTGTTGTTTTTCTGGTGTTAAAGGCCCCTTTTGTATTGTTTCTGGTCCTGGATTTTCTAATGTAACCGAGTTGTTTTGGTTGGCTGCCTCCTCTGATTCACCAGATATTGGTAGTCTGCATATTTTGGTTATGTTCCTTGTGAAACACTTCTCACCTTGTTTCACTGTTACAACTCTTACAAGATCATCTGAACCACGATGTAGTTTAATAATTCTTGCGAGCGGCCATCTTGTTGTAGGAAGTTGTTCATCCATTATCATAACTTACTCTCCTTCCTTCATATTAGGTTGTTCTTTCAACCATTTTGGAGCCGAGATAGATATTCCGAGCTCCACTTCTTCCAAAATAGTTGAGTTAATTTAGCAAGTAAATGCCCCCTGCTGACATATTTCACATTCGTCGTGTCTGGCTCTGGTATTGCTATCATTGGCCTGCCTATTAAAAAGTGTCCTGGAGCTAACGCTGAATCATCATCTCTGTCATTGCTTAACGGAGCTAAAGGTCTTGAATTGAGACACATCAATTTGAGCTAATATGGTTGAGTATTCTTCAAAGGTCAGTATATGACCCCCAAGAATCTTTCTGAGATGTTGTTTTGTCGACTTTACTCCGGCTTCCCATTGTCCTCCAATGTGGGGACTGCCCGGAGGAATGAAGTGCCATTCGGTTCCCTTTTCTGCTAGTCTGGCTCCTAATTCTTTACTTTGTTGTTGAGCTTGCTTCTTAAGTGTATTACTCGCACCCACAAAATTAGTGCCACAATCGCTGAATAGTTTTAGGCAAAGACCTCTTCTGGACGTGAAGCGTTTAAAAGCCGCTAGGAAAGCTTCCGTTGTTAGATCGCTGACAAGTTCAAGGTGAATCGCCTTTGTGGCCATGCATATGAATACAGCGATGTATCCCTTGCAGATTTTGTTGCAGCGCCCTTTGTAGAGCTTCAAACTTATAGGGTATCAACTCCACTGCGTAATCAACTCCACTGTTGGTGAATGGGGATGATGGCAGGACTCTTTCAGCTGGTAAAATTCCCATTAATTGTTGTGAGGTCGATGCTTTTGTTCTGCTACATAACAGGCAGTTGTGAATTATATAACGGATTGAGTTTTTTGCATTTATTATCCAATAGTTCCGTCTTAAGTAGGCTAAAGTGACCTGGTTTCCACCATGAAGTGTTTTGTGGTGTGCTTCCTTGATGATCAATTTCGTGAACTGATGAGTTCTAGGCAATATTATTGGATATTTCTCATCAAATGTTAGGTTAGCATTGCCGAGTCTTCCTCCTACTCTTAGTAGACCTTCGCCATCGACAAACGGATTAAGTGTTATTATTGTACTATCTTTCGATAAACCTTGATTGTTGGCTAATGCAACGATTTCCTTTCGAAAGCATTGTTGTTGTACAACTTTGACGATTAATTTTAATGCAGCTTTTAATTCACCAGGTTTAAGATGGGATCCATCCCTTGTTTTCGTTTTTAGGTTTGTTATAAAACGATAACAGTATGCCATGGAGCGCACCAATCGCACTATAGAAGAAAATCTATCGAAGTCTATTATAGAAATCTTTACGTTTGCGACGAAAACGTGAATCGGCTTTCTTTCAAGATCACCGATCGTTTCTAGCTCTTGAATTCTTATACTGTTTATTGGGTATGTTGATAGTTTTAACCACTTTGGACCTCCCCACCAGAGTGGATGGTTGATTATAGTTGTTTGGGGTTTAAACCCCTTAAAGCACAGTCAGCTGGGTTTTCACAGGAGGCTACATGATGCCATTGGCTTGGGTGCGTGCTTGCTTGAATCTCTGTTATCCTGTTGGCTACAAATGTTTTGTAATTATGGGGTTTCCCTTTTATCCAGCCCAACAGTGAAGTTTCGTGACTGGCACTTTATTGTTGAAGTTTAATCCACCCGAGTTCAGTTTTTTGTGCAATGCAATCGTGAAAGGGATCGTTTTTTATACCTTTAAGGATTATTCCACTATATATGTCCGCGCCTAGAAACATGTCAATGAGTCCCGGTCTGTCGAAAGTTGGATCTGCGAGCAGTCTTTCAGCTTGAAATTCTTTGCTTAAACCTATTAGGGTTTTATTTGGTAATGGTTTTGTGATTGTTTTTAAAACCAGTGCTTGCGTATGACTTTTAAATGATGATGGAAATCTAGGGTATATATTAATGTTAATTTGGTGGTGTGAATTGCCTTTTGATGCTGAAATTCCTGAGACCTCGGCAATAACTTTTGTTCTTGGTAAGCCTAATTGCTGTGCTGCGTCTTCGGATATGAACGTTGCTTGTGAACCTGGGTCGATTAGAGTTCGTAGTGTGTTGAAACCACCATGAATGCTACCTACTTTTACCAGTGCTGTTGCTAGTTTTTTTTTCCGGTTTTTTACAGGCCATTGTTGGCCGTACCGTGTCAACAATCTGGCTCCAACAGTTTCGATCACGAGCCAGCTCTTCATATTGTTGTAAGCAGTTGGAAGATACCAGATCGCTCTCTACGCCGTGGAGCCATCGTCGCCGACAGCGACCTCTTCGCCTACCGAAAGGCGGTTCTCCCTTCAAAGATCGCTGTATCATTCGGTTCGGATCAGCACGCAGAACGTGACCGAGCCAGCGTATTCGCTGTCCTTTGATTTCATGCACGATATCAGGAATTTGCATTAAATTCCTGATCTCGTGATTGAATAGAACTCGGTATGTGCCATCAACGTCGCGTTTTGGGCCATATATCACACGCATGATTCTTCTCTCGAATGTTAGAAGCCATCTTTCGTACTCATCCGTCAAGGTCCAACTCTCACATCCATACATGACAACGGGTCTGATCAACACTCTGTACAGCTTCAGCTTATCCGTATTTGCAAGATATTTTGATTTCAGCAGTGGACGTAGAGGATACAAAGCCCGATTGCCAGCGGCAAGGCGAACCTTAATATCCTCTCCCACACTATTATCGTGAGTAATGAGAGATCAAAGATACTTGAATCTCATCACTCCTTCAAACGTGTGGTTTCCACTACTGAAATCACTTGCGTCTTGGTCTCGAAAACCAGAGATCAGATATTTGGTTTTGGACTCATTGATTTTGAGACCAACGGAGCTTCCGTTGGTCTCAAAATCAAACTGCATACAAGTTACTATCATACATCATCTTGATCATCTTGAGAATTACCCCTCTGGCGGAGGAAATTAAACCATCCGTTTGCTCGAGATCAATCCCGATACATTCATCTTCTACTATAGTATTTCAGGGTGTCCAACTGGGTATTTTTGATTCTTGCATACCCAGTGGTTTAAAGAACATATATCAATATAGATAATATAGATTTTTCTCCAGGTTTTGCCTTGAACTATAGGTTCTTGTGTTACCTGTTCATCCTCCGTAAATAGGTTCTCTCAGGTTTAATGGTAAATTTTGAAGTAATGGATGATTATCACTCACCGTCGTTGTATAATTGCACTGCCACATTTCAATAACCTCATACCCCAGCGGCCGTAATCTTTCCGTTTTGTGGGTAGTCCTTTGTCGACGAGCGTTTAACGTATCACTTACCTCATTGTGTATTGGTTTATCTCGATTAATGTGGAAGCACTAGTGACCATGAAAGTAGCAGCTATGAAATTCTAATATTTTTCTGGTAGCTTCAGCATAAACATCAACTTTCAAACCGCTAATCACTACTTCTCGGCCATTGAAAGCATGTTTGATTTTTATCTCTCGCTTGGATCAACCACTTCACAGCAATTTTAAATTGTGAATCTATACATTGCGATATCCTCTTTTCGGGATAACATCGATTGTTGACGGGGTTAAAAATTGTCTTCTGTAAACCAAATTACAAGTAGATGATATAGTGGTGGGTTCGGTGAAAGGACATAGGTTACACTCCTCTATCATGATTGTACGGAATTTTCAAACACGCATCCGAAATACAATATTCCAACATATCTATTTCAAATTTAAATTTACAATTTTCCAGATCAAGATAACATTTTCGAAAGCTAATTCGATATCCATGTTTGTCTCATCACAAATCTTCATTATGTCTGGAGAGTAGAACATTATGTCCGATATACCTTCATAATTTGTGTTTTGATTGATCTTAAAGATTGATGGTAGATCAAACGCCGATGATAACGGTAGGGATGATAACGGCATTCGAAAATAATTTAAACTACCGATGAATCTCAATCGGCTAATTTAAATAATTCTCATTTTCAATATCAGTATAGTTGATCATCTTTATTCCTTGGCGGTGTATGTTTAAACGTTTAAAAGGTTCCTCATCGTTTAAAGAATTTCTATAATTTAGGTATCATAGTCTTCTTTTGTGTATCTGAGCCATACTTAACATTTTCCAAATAAATTTCTCAGAGTTTTCATCGGTTCTGCGTCACATAAATTTAATTTTCATGACCCCAGAAAAATTATAAAAATCAGTTCCAATCATTTCAATAACTTTGAACGATTGCTAACTAACTATACACACTTAGCGAATGAACTTATACCAGTCTCTCGATTGATAAATTGTCGATCGTGATCGATGTCACACTCAATGTGTGTATGGCCAGGGATTAAAAACTTGTGATTGATCATATCGATGATCAAACATACATAGAGAATTTTCTATGTATGCTAGAAACATCTCCGCTACATGGGAATTTTTATTTTGACCTGCACATGAGTCGTTGTAAAAAGTCACATATTTGTTGTTAATTGGAAGTGACTTTAAATGTCAAAATAGGCATGATGCTATGTTGTTTCCTTTGCGATGCTATGTTGATTTCTTTTGCCAATTTTCAAGAGGTTCGTATTTTCTTGAACAATTCTTCCATTTTTAGTTCGGTATGATTTTCCAAGGTTGTGATTAATTTTCTTGCGCTTTCGTTTGGATTTTACGGCATGAGAATCATCGCAACTCCCTAATGAGGTTTCTATTTGCATTGCAATGAAGTTAACGCGTAATGGTAGAAACACATGAGCAGAACGATGTACAGAATTCCAACTGGATTACCGACATTCATATATGATTCGTATATGAATGTCAGTAATCCAATTAGAATGATGTGCAGCGTTCTGCTCATCTGTTTCTACCATAAATCGCTATCCACATCAGAATATACTGCATTGTATGGCGTAAAATTTGGATCTTCAAAGGAATCATCAAAATATTCAAGCACATCCATTTCTTGATTAAGGTTCTCCGCAATATGTAGATCGACTCTTTCCATAATATCGCTCCTAGCCTCGGAACTCAATAATGTTTTAGTTGGAGCGACAATACCGTTCAAGTAATCATCAGTTGTTTGAGGTAAATGTTCTGTTCCCCATTTATCTTCTTTATGTATCTGAAACAGTTCATTCTTAATTAAAAATATTTTGAACATAAAACACAGGGCCTCTATTTCTGAATACGAAAACGTTTAATTTCTAATACGAATTCGAGTGCTACGATACGATTAAAAATATCCCTTATATTGTGCAATTCGAATTCGAACAGTTTTTATACGATCACGACCGAGTATTTGTTCGTTGTGTATTTAGTTATCGAAAGGACGGCAAGTGAAAATATTTAATTGAGATATGTAAGTTATTTATTATAATTAGTTATAATTTTATCTATGAAACTGTTAAAAGTTTCATATTAAATACGACAAAATTAAAACGCTTGGTATTTAATTTATAATTTAAAAAAAAATCATCATTATCAACATAATTTTATCGTACTTTGACTACTAATACTGCTATTTTATGTGTGTTACAAAGTAAAATTGTTCTTTTTTAATTAACAAATTAATATCATTGTATGTTTAAGGACAAGAGTTACAGGTGTAAAGCCATACAAACTGCTGGTGGTATTTGTGGAAGTGCATCCCGAACTAACAAAAGAATTTAACACGACAAAAAATGCGCGTATTTCATAAATCATGGACGGAAATGTTGAATAATTTAAATAGCCATAGATCTCCAATTCAAAAGTATGATGGTTGGAAAAAATTGAGAAGTGATGAACCACCGCCAAAACCACCACCAATTCACCAAGTAAATCTCAATTTTTAAAACAACAAATTACTATTCATAGTTCCACATATAAATTTTAGAGCAACTTAAGCTTTTAAATAAGGCAATAAAAAAAATCAAATAAATCAATCGTTTTTGGTTTGATTGAAGGAGAAATCATATTGTTTTTGAGAGAGGGAAATGAAATTAAAATATAGAATTGGCACTTCAGAAGAAAAAATTGAACTGAAGTGAAACGCAACGTTATGAGAATCACAAGTTAATTGACGACATGGTTAAGGAAGATACATTTATGATATGTAAATGTCTTTAAAACAAACCAATAAATTATTTTGTAATATGTTAAAATTATAACTATTGCTTATTACTATTACTTATTTATATATAAAATGGAATAAAAAAAAACATATTAACTATTAAATTTATTATATTGTTTCTAGTTTCACAAGTTGCAGGATTTTCGGTTTAATTAGAAGAGTAATGTCTAACTCTTGATATGTATCTGTATCTACTTCAAACGGAACTTTAAAGTGACAGTATATATATATATATATATATATATATATATATATATATATATATATATATATATACATATATATATATATATATATATATATATATATATATATATATAACGATATCTACTTTGCACCCAAATTTCACTCATCGTTTCTGACACAGAATGATTGACACACTCCTATTAAATAATCTTACCCCACACTTGTTTGGTAGCTCCCTTGAGCTACAAAGCTATGCGTAGATGAAATTTTGATTACGTTAGGAATAGATATATATATATATATATATAGATATAGGAATAGAATTTCGCAGCGACTTTTAAAAGTCTGAAAAAACTAAGAAATCTGAAATTGTATACGTATTTAAATTCCTTGAAGTCAGAAATATTAAAAGTAATTATGTACTAACGTGCTATCTGCAAGAGTGAAAATATCTGATATATCCCTAATTTGTCGGTATCTACTTACAGATGAATCTTCTTCATTGCTATCATTATCGAAATAAATTGCGACAGAATTCATTATTTTCTGAGTAAATGATATCTTGAGCCGTCATTAAATCGAGAAAACAATCTATAGAGAAAGATGTAGAGGCTATAAAACAATATTTACCCCTTCTCGGGTTTGAAGCTTTAAAATATTATAGTTGAACGAATTTAAAACAAAAAGAAATCATGGACTATCGGAAAATATTAGAAATAAAAAAAATCGAAATATTAAAAGATTGCGGTTTTATCGCCATTTTTATGTTGTCGTGCACATTTGAAGGTACAAAAATTTATGCGCACTATATATACGATTTATAGTGTTTTGTCGAACAGTTTACACCGAACAATTTTAACGAATTGGCCGCAAAACCGAAACTGTTCGTTATAAATGCACATGGAAAAAATATACCTGTTAAATCAAAAGGAAAACATGACACCGATTCCAACCCATGCTGATATTTTAATTGGTACGAAAACTTCTCGCAACCAAACATCATTTGAAAGTGGCGAAAGCTCATTTTACATTCAAGATTTCTGCAATTCAATCAACTGTCACAAAGATAAGATTGATATAACAGATTTATTATTGAGTACACAATATTTGGTATCAGAAAGTAATTTTCCATCGGGATATGACAAACAGACGCCTTGCTATACTAGTCTTTTGTGCCGTCAACTTATATTTGAACTAAAAGATAATAATAATAGTAATAATAACAATGAATGATAATAAAAAAATAATAATAATAATCATTTAGTTAATGTTACAATACATATATACTTTTATTATTTTGTTGAATACAAAATAAATTATTTCTATTAGAGTATTCAAAACGAATTACTTCAATACGAAAAATAGAACGATACTGATCCAAGCATTACTAGAACTTATTTACCATCGAGTATCAGCGAGTATATATATACCATCGAGTATATATATATATATATATATATATATATATATATATATATATATATATATATATATATATATATATATATATATATATATATATATATATATATATATATATATATATATATAAATATATATATATATATATATATATATATATATATATATATATATATATATATATATATATATATATATATATATATATATTTATATATATGTATATATATATGTATGTGTATATATATATTTTTTTGACGTATTTTACAGGCCATTATTGCCCCGTACCGTGTCAACAATCTGACTCCATCGGTTTCGATCACGAGCCAGCTCTTCATATTGTTGCAGCAACCAGAAGATGTCAGATCGCTCTCTACGCCGTGGAGCCATCGTCACCGACAGCGACCTCTTCGCCTACCATGTTACGGCTGCATACTCGATAACATGAATATAATTGTGATCATGAATTTTTATTTTGTTTAAGCGTAACGACATCGATTGAATATTATCAAAGTAAACAATACTAAGGTTTGTTATTGACCTAGGTCAACAGCATTAATTAATTTTTGTGGTACTGTTGTGCGATAATCTCGTTTTACAGATTATTGTTTTATATAGATTTGTTTTACGGATTCTTGTGATAATCGTTTAGTACTTTTATATATAAGGTATATATATATATATATATATATATATATATATATATATATATATATATATATATATATATATATATATATATATATATATATATATATATATATATATATATATATATATAATCATGTTAAATGGAAAGGGCATGAATGCAGTGTAGGGGAAGTTGTGTATAGCAGATATCCAAAAATATCTTAAAAATAGAAATAATATTTCTTTTCGACTCAAGAGTCAACTGTGAAGCATCCAAACATAAAATTGTATTATCAAATAAAAATAGTTGCACACAATTTGGATAACCTTAGATTTGGCTGGTTTTCTTCCAGTACATTATTGGATAACTTATATAATCAATAAAGAGGATAGTTTCCCAGATCATCAAAGGTATTCTTTTCGGATATACCTACACATTTTATCATATATTGGCATATAGTTGTATGGGATTTTATGCACGTGTGGGGTGTGATTGCGTAGCTTATAGGGCAGAAAAACCAGCCCTTGTATCGATCAACTTTAGTTTTCTAAATATAAATTTCTTTGGATATCACATTTTGTCGGATTAAGCTTTAGTTTAAGTGTTCGAAAGTTCAAAAAAATTGTGTTTATTAGTTTTAAGAAAATTTCTATAATATAGTAATAAGGTATTACTAAATTTGAATATACTTTGCGTAATATATGGATGTATTATCTATATTATATCTTATATATTATCTGTTAATATATTATGAGCATATAAGAGTTATTAATTCAGTGAGCAAAAACAAAAAAAAAATAAAGGAAACTATAAATGTTTAGGGGAAGCATTAACTTTTAAAATTTCAGCCACAATAAGTTTGAAGTTATTATAGTTTCGTTTTTTTTTATTTATATACAATAAAGTATATGTTTTTGGATTAAGTATTACTATTAATGTACTGTTTATACTTGATTATTGAGATATATATTCTTTTAATTTTAATTAAATGAAATGAAATGAAATAGATTGATTTTTTTTATTGGTGATGTGATGAAGTGACCCATGTGATGATATATATATTTTTTTTTTTATCAAGTGCTTTCAAATGCATGTATGATTTGTTCTACCAAATTCACATAGTGACACGAACCTTCCCAGCCGTTGAAACTACCCGCATTAAAACATGCAGTCGCTAGGATGGTCCGTAACAAACGAAAGGCCTTCAAAGATCGCTGTATCATTCGGTTCGAATCAGCACGCAGAACGTGACCGAGCCAGCGTACTCGCTGTCCTTTGATTTCATGCACGATATCAGGAATTTGCATTAAATTCCTGATCTCGTGGTTGAAACGAACTCGGTATATGCCATCAACGTCGCGTTTTGGGCCATATATCACACGCATGATTCCTCTCTCGAATGTTACAAGCCATCTTTTGTACTCATCCGTCAAGGTCCAACTCTCACATCCATACATGACAACGGGTCTGATCAACACTCTGTACAGTTTCAGCTTATCCATATTTGCAAGATATTTTGATTTCAGCAGTGGAGGTAGAGGATACAAAGCCCGATTGCCAGCGGCAAGGCGAACCTTGATATCCTCTACCACACTCTTATCGTAAGTAATGAGAGATCCAAGATACTTGAATCTCATTACTCCTTCAAACGTGTGGTTTCCACTACTGAAATCAATTGCGTCTTGGTCTCGAAAACCAGAGATCAGATATTTTGTTTTGGACTCGTTGATTTTGAGACCAACGGAAGCTGAAAACTGATCCAGTGGATCAAGTATCTCCTTCACTCCGTTGCCATTTAATCCAATCACACAGATATCATCTGCATATGCAAGAAGTTGATTGGATTGTCGGAATAAGATATTGTCCAGAGGTGTTTCACTTTTACGAAGAATGCATTCCAACATGAGATTAAAAAGTATTGGGGACAGCGCATCTCCTTGTCGAACACCAGTAGTGATTGCAAAAATTCTCGATAGCCTGTTCTCAACTTTGACGAATGGCAGTTGACCGAGATCTTAAGGTATGGTGCATTTCGGTGATTCCTTTAAAGAAACCACGCGAATTGTGCTCATTGCTGAGTTGTTGTACTCTTAAGACCTTGGCCTTCCACCATTCACGCTTCTTCTGTCTACAAATGCGTTTAACTGTCCTCCTAGCAAGAACTGCCTTGTTTTTCCTTGCAATTGTAAGCCGAGTCTGCACTTCGTTGTGGGCTATATTGCGTTGCTCAACAGCAAGACGAAGCTCCTCATCAAACCAATCATTTTTGGGCTTAGTTTTCACTATAAAGAGAGTGTGCTGGGCGGCATCGACAACCGAGATTTTCAATACTTCCCAGACACTGTTCACATCATCAGATTGGTAATTGGATCGTAAAATGCTATTGCTGACAAGATCTTGATGTTTTCGTTGCGTTTCTTCATTTATCAGACCTTCACAGGAGAATCGCGTTTTATATTTTCCTGTCCTCCTTGACTTGTAAGAAAATTTCCATCGTAGCTTTGCAGCAACCATAAAATTGTCACTGCCTACGAATTTTGTTGACGACCGATACGATCTCACGTCTTGGGCAACCCGAGCTCGGTTTTTTGAAATCAACACATGGTCAGTTTGGCTTCGGGATGTTTCACGTGGATGTGTCCATGTTTCCAAATGGAAGTTTTTATGGGGAAAGAATGTACTTGCCACTTTGAGATCATGAGCGATCGCAAAGTACATCATTCTTTCCCCATTTTCGGTCGCAGTTTCGTGCCGGGAGTACGGACCTATGTTATTACATAAGTCGGTCTGATTTCTGCCAGCTCTAGGATTAAAGTCACCAATCTGATATCGTGCTCCGGTAAAGAGCCCATCAGATTATCCAAATTATTGTAAAATGAGTCTTTATCTTGGGATTGGCTTACATCAGTGGGCGCATGTAAACAAACAATTGACAGGTTGGCTAATCTCATATGCAAGCGAAGCTTACACATTCGATTATAGACTGCCTGGAAGTCCAACACAGCCTTTTTTACCTGCGGCCGAATGAGAAAGCCAACTCCAAGATTTCCGAGGTCATCTCCACTGTGTAGCAACGTATAGCCTTGGGACACATGGACTCCACTTTTAGGCCATCGAGTTTCTTGGAGCGCTACGAGTTCCAGCCGATACTCCTTCATACATGTGATGAGGCCGTCCAACGCACCAGGTTTTCTTAATGATTACACGTTCCACGTGCTGATCCTCAATCTCGTATCCGGGTACTTAAGCGGGGGGTCATTGTTATTTAGGCGGTATCTGATTTTTTGTTTTTGTTGACATTTTTAACTGTAATTGTTTTTTACGGATGCGGGTCATCAGCCCAGCGATCCAACCAGATTTAGTCGCCTCCTACGACAAGCTCTGGATACTGTGGTGGTATTCTATGGATCTCATGTTTCGTTCGAAATATTTACGAAAAATGGTTGCCCCCACCCACAGGGTCCATAGAATGAATAACTATACTTAATATTTTAATATTAAGTATAGTTATTCATTCTATTGGTCCTCCCACTATTGCTTCACGTGCATCTAATATCTCACAAAAACAATTGCTTAGTTTTCAAGACGGTTTATCAGCTTCAAGTTCGCTGGCACTCTGCTTCTTATACTGTACTCGGAGCATTCCCATTATTTACGAGTGGCTTTCAACAGATCTTACGGGTTCTTTATTTACCAACGGAGGTCTAGCAACTTCTACCACTGTGACTTCGCTTTGTTTTTAGAATTGGTCGTTGAGTCGTTTTTGTAGTATATTTGTATAAGTCGAGTGATTCTTTTGATGAAAATGAAACATTGATGCTTACTTATCGTTGAATTGTTTTTCAGAAATTCAGTATGAGGTTTCTAAACATACAGGTGAAGTGTGGAGTCTCGTGAATGAACACTTTATGTCTCCCTAGTTGAAGTGGATCACGGGCCGATTTATATGTTATTTATATACAAGAGAACTACGAAGAAGCCGAAAGTGCTCCAATATATCAATCTGCCCGCAACTGACGTTGGATTGAAAACATAGTTTATGACTCATGTTTTTTGATATGTACATATACCGTTTGAGTATTTACTCAATATATGTAAGCAAATAAGCTATACATATTTTCAAAAATATTTTATTATCAATGTTTAATTGATAACAAAACATTGATTAAAAATCAGGCTTAAAGGTGAAGCATATGCGCTCACACATTATGGAATCCAGTGCAGTCCATCAATGTATTTGAGAGACCCAATTTACAAGAACCACTAATTTCGTGTGTCTGTCATTTGATTTTGATGTAATTTAAACAAGTCACTTAATTGATATCTTATCAATAATTTAAGTACTCAACAATATTTTTTTTTTCGTTTGTTGGAATAACTCAGTTTACTATGAACTTGACAAACGTAATATTTCAATTTCCATCATTGTATGCCACTGTCAATATGCTTATAAGACTGTCACATTCTTAAGAAAATCATTATTACCCTGACTTATTATTGTAGGATGTCTAAAGCTGCAATTGAAATACCTAGGAAATGGAGAGAAAATGTCAATCCCGGAAGGGAGCTGACATGATTACCTGAAAAAACTAAGAGCAATAACGTTATCATCATTCCTTCTCAAAACGTTTGATTGATTTTTTGCATACATTTGAATCGTTCAGAATGCATAATGCAATAGGAGGTCAGTGAACACTGTTACGATAGCTTAAAAAAATCAAAAAATCGCAAAATTCAAGAGAACGACAATGAAATTGGTGGGCTTTATTAATGGATAACTATATTGGAACTAGTAGGTAAGGGGGCACTTTGGCCAGACACAGTCTGCTGACAATGACGTCACAGTCTGCTGACAACAATAGTAAACATTTGGGAGAACTTACGCTTAATGGTTGTATCTCAGCTAATTTATAGTATACATTCGGGAGGAATATTCATGAGCTTTATGTGTCTATGCTGAATTGCTGAATAATGATTTGTTTTTGTGCTTTTTAGAACTAAATTTGTTTGATCTGCTGATTTCTACCAACTAACTACTACAACACCATCTGTTTTTTGTTTTGTAATTCAAGTTATATGCGCGCGCGCGACATGTAGATATTTTGCGTAATAAGATTATGTGATGTCATACTATTATTTCGTTTCTTTTTTATAATAAAAATTCATCGGTCATGGCGAGATTCGAACTCGAGACCGCAGCGTAGAACGATATTGCTTTAACCGATAGACTACGAGCGGGGTTTAAAAAACTGATAAATTTGTGTTTTATATAAAAAATATTCATACGTTTATAAGTAAATATTTACATATGCTTATAACTTACGCTAAATGATAATTACATATTATACACATGATATTATTATTCAAAATTAATTGTCCCGTAGAAATATTTTGTGGATAAAATTAATTATTTTAGTTGTGCGGATTATAATTTATTCTTATCAGTAATTAATTGCCTATGTACATATGTTTACAAGTGATTCTTATAAATAGAAATAAATTATTTTGAAATTATTACTCAGCTGATTTTTAACTATACATCTCAACACAGGTTTTAATTTTAACCTTGAAGAATATTTTGTTATTCTTTTTAATATTATTTGTATGATGTAAATTAATCACACGATATAACTTAAAACGATATCGTTTTTTGGAAATTACATTGAACTGATACATTTTTTTTGTATTCTGCATGGTAGAAGTGCACATTTAGCAGGAATAGAATATACATATATGTATGTATACAAATATAATGTATGTATTTATAACTAAAGATTTAATAATTTGCAAAAGAAGATTAATCAAGAACATAAAAATTCAGATTAATATTTTGTTTTTTCTATATACCTTCTTTTATTTACGCATTCTATGCAATGAGGGTAAGAGAAAGTGATGTCATTCAACAACACAAAAATATATGAAGTTAATTTTATTTTTTGTCAGCAATTCATTTTTAAAATAGTATGCAATTCAAACGGAGTTCTATAATATGCTTATTTAGTGCCATTTAGGATAAAATTTGTGTTAGTGTTTTAATAGCTGAATTAAGAAAAAAGTCAATATGAAAAGTCAGTTCAGTATTTAACTGAAATAATACAAATTTTTAAAAAATACACAATTGCGGGGCAGAAATTTTTGTCACATACATATATAAAAAGATTAAATAAGTAAATCATTTGAAAATCTTTCACATATTGTAAAACTTTTATTTTATTTTGATTATAATAAATAAATGTAAGGTGATATAAATGCATTAATATATAATTCTTGTAAAATTTATACAAAAAATTAAGAATTTATGACTGATTAGAAAAGAAAATGAAAATGTTATCTTTATTTAGAATTTAGATGAAGAAGAAGAACAATCATTGAAAAAAAAGATGACATTATAAAAATATAATATATGTATTACATACATAATTTTGTATTGCATAGTAACTTTTTTAATGTACATTGATTATGCATATACATAAATATAATATGATTCGGTTGAAAGAGAGCGACGTCATTCATTCAATTGATTGAGGTCATTGCATTTTAAACTCACTGCGTCTGTGTTTCGACATGATCATTCATGATTATTAAAAATAAATACAAAATGGCATTCAAAACGACAGCGTTTTTACTGTTCTCTATCACCGTTTTATATACATCCATGGAAAAGCAATGCATGCACGCATTGTAAGTGTTTTTAAAGTTATCGTGCGGCTATATAAGCCGGTTACAGTGTAGTGTATTTTTCGTTTACAGTTAGAAACTTGCAGTGACTAGTCGCAAGACATTAATCTGAATATATTATACTTGAAAAGCAAATTAATTTCATAATAGAAAATAAAAACGGTATAACCAAATCTGTGTTTTTATAAATTAATAGTTGTTAGTGTATTGTTAAACAAAACAAACCGATTTAAAAAAAAATGTCTCGTTTTATTATCACTAAAGATATTCAATCTAAAGTTAAACGTTTTAATTTAAGTGATCGGAAACTAGATTTTAAAATTAAAACAGTACCTGATAGTGAAGATCCTATTGGTTGGATCAAAGGAGCTATAGAAGAAATTGTACATCATGCTGTTCAAGGAGTAGAACCTAGTGACAAAATAGGTATAACATTTTGTGGAGAGAGTTTTAATGAGCATGGACCAGGTTGGCTTCCATTTACCGATGCTGACCAACTTAAGATGAATGATGTATGGGAAATGATCTCTAAAAATTTTCAAAGTAATTCGAAAGGTAAGTACATATTTTATTAAAAATATAAAAATAAATAAATAAATTAGTTTATCAAAAATAAATTTTTGAATAATAAATTTTAATTTATTTTTATTTTAGCTTTAAACACAGACTCATTTTGTCTCTCTGCTACGACAGTTCGTCTACCGATAGGTTCAGGCAGGCAAAATAATTATAATTCATTCGATGAAGAATGCGCAATGCGAAAAGGTATTGTGTCAATAAACAATAAAGACAATCTATGCCTTCCTCGAGCCTTGGTGGTATCAATAGCTACCACATTGAAAGATGTAAACTATAGAAAAATAAGAAAATATACTGAAAAAATGCAAACCAAACGTACGGAGGAGCTGTTAACCTTATCAGATGTTGTTATTCCTGCAGAAGGATCAGGTATTAAAGAATTAGTTTTATTTCAAAAATATTTAGTAGATTTTAAAATAACTGTGTATCAGCATAGTAATAACAATAAGGGAAGGGATATCATGTTTAAAGGTCAAAACGAGCACTCAAAATATAATTTAAACCTTTTATATAATAATGGTCACTATTGTGTAATAACGTCTCTCACGGCAGCTTTTTGCTGTAGTTATTATTGTGAAATTTGTCATCAACCATATAATAGTAAAAATAGGCATAGATGTGGTGGAACTTGCCCCTGTTGTCAGCAAACTCCGGCATGCGATAAATACACTGCAAATATTAACTGTACTAACTGCAATCGAAACTTCAGAGGTCAAGAATGTTACGAAAAACATTTGACTTCTGGATCTCTTAATCGCGAAAATGTTTGTAGTCAGATAAGAAAATGCGATGAATGTTTAAAAACATATAACTGTGCTAATAATATGTATGTATGTGGTGAAGTTTTTTGCAAAATATGTCATACAAATATGCCACAAGACCACTTCTGTTTTGTCAGACCTGACACACGTAAACCATCAAAGAAAAGTGTTCTATTTCTGTTCTATGATTTAGAAACTCGTCAAGATAAAGTTATAGATGAAATAATTGTGCAAGGTAGTATAACAGACGTAAAACTTCATGAACCAAACTTATGTTTCTTCCAACAAAGATGTGATCAATGTATCGATAAGGATCAGAAGATATGTGCTCAGTGTGATATAAGAGAACTTGTGCTCAATATTAATCCAATTGAAATGTTTATTGAATTTATTCTCAATCAGAGAAAAATATTTTCAAAAGTAACGGTTATTGCACATAATGGACAAGCTTTTGACCATCAATTTTTGTTGAAAAATATATTACATAAAACAAATTTAAAGCCTGATTTGATAATGCGAGGATCCAAAATAGTTTTAATGAAATAAGGAAATGTTAAATTTATTGATAGTCTCAACTACTTTCCGATGAGTCTTTCAAAACTGCCAAAAGCATTTGATTTACCGGATATTTTTAGAAAAGGTTATTTTCCTCATTTGTTTAATACTAATCAGAATGCAAATTATATTGGGCCTTTACCTGGAAAGATGTATTACAGTCCCGATACTATGAAAGTAGATGATCGTGAAGCTTTTATTAAATGGCATGATGAAAATCAAGATGAAAGATTTGATTTAAAACGCGATCTTGTAGAATATTGCATTAGTGATGTTAGAATTCTGGCAGAAGCATGTATTACGTTTAGAAAAATTATGCTAGATCAATGTAATGTATGTCCATTTACTGAAGCTGTTACAATTGCCTCTGCATGTAACTTGATGTTTCGTAGAAATTATTTAAAAGATTTCACAATCGGAATAATACCGAAAAATGGATATCGAAACATCGATAATCAATCAAATTTGGCTATTCAATGGTTATTATGGCAGGAACAAACCCGAGGAATCGAAATTGTTCATAGTGGTAAGCAAAATGAAGCAGTTTTACATGGTGTTAAAGTTGATGGGTATTGCCCACTTACAAATCAAGTTTTTGAGTTTCATGGTTGTTATTATCATGGACATCCCGAATGTCTAAAATATAATCGAAACGAGCCTGTACACGATAATCCAAATGATAATCTGAATCAAAGTTATGAAAACACGGTGGCTAAAACAAAACGCTTACGTCATGAATATTTGGTCATGAAGTAGTGGAAATGTGGGAATGTGATTTTTACAGAGAAGTAAAATCACATTCCCACATTTACAACAAAGCAATAAACGAATTAAAATCCACCAGCATGTTTGTAGATGCATCTCTAAATCCTCGGGATGCCTTTTACGGAGGTAGAACAGATAATACCAGAACGTATTATAAATGTGAACCTGGAGAGAAAATTAAATATATTGATGTTTGTTCTCTTTACCCATGGGTTTGCAAGAATAATAAATTTCCTGTGGGTCATCCAGATGTCTACTTGGGAAACGAAAAATGTTCCAAACTAAATTGAAACCGTATAGAAGGGTTAATAAAATGTAAAATTCTACCACCACAAGAGCTGTATCATCCTGTTCTCCCTATTAAGCAAAACAACAAATTAATGTTCACATTATGCTATAGTTGCAGTAAAGAGAAAAATCAGAATGAATTCATTCATACTGGAATGAAAGAGCATTAACTGGAGTTTGGGTACTAGATGAAATAAGAAAAGCTATCGAAAAAGGTTATAAAATATTAAAAACATATGAGATATGGAGTTACAAAGTGGAACAGTATGATAAATTAACTCATACGGGTGGGTTGTTCACCAGTATGATGAATAAATTTTTGAAAATGAAACAGCAAGCTTCCGATTGGCCAGTGGACTGTTCTACTAACGAAGAAAAGGAAAACTATATTGAACATTTTTTAAATAATGAGGGTATTCAATTAGAATTTACTGAAATTAATAATAATCCAGGGTTGAGATCTATGGCTAAATTAATACTAAATTCATTTTGGGGTAAATTTGGTCAGAGGGAAAACCAACCGAAAACGTCAATCATAAATCAACCTGCTGAATTATATACTTTACTCACCAACACATCTATTAATGTCTTATACATATTACCTATCAATGAAGTAACTGAATATTTCTAAAAAGTGAATATTTTTAAAAAAGAGAGAACAGAAAACCAGGAAGGAAACTCAACTCTCAGTAAAAAGGGGCTCCTACTTTTTATGCTGGTATTTGATAACAAAGAGAATGTTCAAAACATTTATGGTATAAAATCAATTCTTCACAGGAAGGTCAAAATTGAACCAATGAGGAGAACTAATACACGCATACCCCAATGCAAGAAATGTCAGGGATTTAATCACACCCAAAGATATTGCAGCCGGGATCCGAGATGTGGAAAATGCTCAGGTAAACATATTACCCAGACATGTACTAGAATTGTAAGGGTCAACATCCGGCAAATTATCGAGACAGTGAAGTTGCTAAACAACTACAAAAATTAAGACGAAAAACAACCACAAAATCATGAAATTTGAAGGATTCAAACCTCAAATCAGATGGATCAAAATCCACAACCAAGCAACGCAGGGCAAAGAAGAACATTTGCTCAGGTAGTGACTGGCTCAGGTTCAACCAAATATATGGGCTCTGAAAATAACCGAATTATGGAAAACATTATGATCAGCATTAAAGCTATTACAAAGCGACTAGATGACCAAAGTAATCTGAATAACATGATATTTGATCAACTGAAGAAAATGCAACTCCCACAACGCAATCCGATAAAAAATTTTAAGTAAGAACACAACTTTCAGAATAGCAATCTGGAATGCGAATGGGCTTATGCAACACATTCCAGAAATAGAAATATTTTTAAATACAAAAAAAATCGACATTTTCCTAATATCCGAAAGCCATTTTGTTAAATCTTCATTTGTTAAAATCCGGGGTTATATCTTATATCATTCCATCCATCCAGCGGAAAGAGCAAGAGGTGGTTCGGCATTACTAATAAAAGAAAATATAAAACACTATGTAGAAACAAAAATCGAAGAAGAATCAATGCAAGTCGCTACTGGAAGGATTCACATTAAACACAGACAGCTCACTGTCTCTGCAATATACTGTCCTTTCCGCCGTTCCGGCATCACTTGAAAAGGGTTAGTTTAGTTTACATTAAACTATTTAAATCACTAGGATGTGATTTAATTATTGGAGGTGACTTTAATGCGAAAAACAGCTATTGGGGAATTAGACTTACGACATCAAAGGGTAAAGAATTGTTTCAAGCAGGTCAGACATCAAAATGTGATTTTTACTCTGGTGGTTCCCAAACATACTGGCCCAGTAACGAAGCTAAGATACCGGACCTAATAGACTTTTATGTAGCAAGAGGTATATCTCAGAACTACATTCACATTGAAAACAGCAACTCTCTAGTATCGGATCACTCACCAGTTATCATGACAGTCAGTGAAATGGTAATTCAAAGGGAAAGTGCAACCAGATTAACAAATTCAAAAACAAACTGGGATCTCTTTCGTAAATTAATGGAGGAGAAAATCAATCTCCAGGTACCGATAAGAAATTCTCGACAGTTGGAAGACGAATTGGAACAACTCAATGAAGTAATTCACTATGCTGCGTTGGCAAGTACCCCCACTTTACAAAATAAGAAGACGCTTAACGTATCCTACCCAATGGAAGTTAGAGAGTTGGTAAGAGAAAAGCGACGGGCTCGTAAAACCTGGCAAATTAATCGAATACCGGAGAACAAAACAATTCTTAACAATTTATGTAACAGTCTTAAATCCCTTCTTAAAGAAGTTAAAAATGAATCAATCAACAGATATCTAGTTAGCCTAACTGATGAAAAAAATTCTGATTATTCACTGTGGAAGGCGACGAAGGGACTTAAAAGACTAAAAATTCAAGTACCTCCACTTAAAAAGGATGATGGGACCTGGGCAAGAGGTCACAAAGAGAAGGCTGATTTGTTTGCGGAGTATCTCCAGGAAACCTTCCAACCGCTATCAAGACAAACTGCCAATGAAAATATAATGACAATTCACGAGCTGGATGAGTTTGACATACCGCCAGTATTATTAACCCTTTACTACTTCGCAATACTTTTGGTATTTTTTCCGGAAAATGATTTTAAACTTTAAATTAGTATCCTGACCAAATAGAAATATTGACTTAAGCGGACACGCCTTGAGACCACAGATTTATTTGAGGTTCAAAAATAATTCTGATGAAAATTAGCCGAGTGAGATTCATCGATAGTTTAAATTATTTTCCAATGCCGTTATCATCTCTACCGTTAATTATCATTGGCGTTTGATCTACCATCAATCTTTAAGATCAATCAAAACACATGATGTTCTACTCTCCAGATACAATGAAAATTTGTGATGATTGTACTGTAATGCATGTAACAAACATGGATGTCTAAATAACTTTCGAAAATGTTATCGTGATCAGGAAAATTAGTTTAATTGAAATTTGAGATAGAGCTGTTGGAATATTGTATTTCGGATACGTGTTTGAAAATTCCGTACAATCATGATAGAGGAGTGTAACCTATGTCCTTTCACCGAACCCACCACTATATATCATCTACTTGTAATTTGGTTTACAGAAGACAATTTTTAACCCCGTCAACAATCGATGTTCTCCCGAAAAGAGGATATCACAATGTAAACACAATTTAAAATTGATGTGAAGTAGTTGATCCAAGCGAGTGATTAAAATCAAACATGCTTTCAATGGCCGAGAAGTAGTGATTAGCGGTATGAAAGTTGATGTTTATGCTGAAGCTATATTTTATTAATATATGTTCGTTAAACCTCTGGGTATGCAAGAATCAAAAATACCCAGTTGAACACCCTGAAATACTAGTAGAAGATGAATGCATCGGGATTGATTTCGAGCAAACGGACGGTGTAATGAAATGTACGATATTACCGCCGCAACAGCTATTTCACCCTGTGCTACCAGTCAGAGCGAATAACAAACTAATGTTTGTTTTATGTCGGAGTTGTGCTAGGAAACTTGCGATAGAGTGATCATAACGATAATGAACGTGTATAACGAAACGAGGACATGGGTGATCTACGAAGCTCTAAAAGCATTGGAAAAGGGATAAACGAAGGTGAAGATATTTGAAATTTGGCATTACAAAGCTATTCAACATGGACCACTAACCGAGAGATTATTTACGGAATTTATCAATAAATTTCTAAAGAATAAACAGCAGGCCTCCCGGTGGCTGACTCACTGTACAAACCAATTGAAAAAAAATTCTTACATTGTGAATTATGTGCAACAAGAGGTTGTCGAATTAAAGGCGTATGTCATGCAATAAAAATAATATACACGACCGCGAAAATTAGAGACGACCTTATAATATCGCGGATATACATTTTTGTTTTTGTAATTTGAATCTAGGTCACGGACCCAGGTGCCGAAAGTATAGCTCAAGATCACACAGAGTAGGTCATCGATCCACAATATACACAATTACATCAACAACACCATGGGCCCCTTCAGTCCAAGGTCATGCGATGACGTCACGGACCGACGGACCAAACTATCCTCCCTACTACTGGCGCTTCTGCCGAAGAGAAAACTATCCTTCACATTACTGTTTCTAAGCTCAGTGGCGCATTCAATCATTTAGCAGCTCAAGTAGAAATACCTTCTGTGTGCATTTGTCGTCAGTGTCCCACGGCTACCATACTCTTTTTCTATTTATTAGTATAGCTCTAGCTGTTTCAGTTTCATGTCAATACACCGACTCCTGTTTTAAGTTCCATCTCTTCTTTCCACAAAATTCGCCCCGTAACTAAGCTTATTGTTCAAGACTATAGACTAATCCATCTTTTTTGTAAGTATAACCTAGGTGCAATGCAATTGATAATTGTCGTAGAAACGTTCGCAGTTTTATATTTATTAGTGAACCAGGTTTATTTTGAATGGATTTACTCCAGTTACTTCTTTAATCGTTTTCAATTATCCGTCATCCATAGTAGGTGGGCACTTTGGCCAGACACAGTCTGCTGACAATGACGTCACAGTCTGCTGACAACAATAGTAAACATTTGGGAGAACTTACGCTTAAAGGTTGTATCTCAGCTAATTTATAGTATACATTCGGGAGGAATATTCATGAGCTTTATGTGTCTATGCTGAATTGCTGAATAATGATTTGTTTTTGTGCTTTTTAGAACTAAATTTGTTTGATCTGCTGATTTCTACCAACTAACTACAACACCATCTGTTTTTTGTTTTGTAATTCAAGTTATATGCGCGCGCGCGACATGTAGATATTTTGCGTAATAAGATTATGTGATGTCATACTATTATTTCGTTTCTTTTTTATAATAAAAATTCATCGGTCATGGCGAGATTCGAACTCGAGACCGCAGCGTAGAACGATATTGCTTTAACCGATAGACTACGAGCGGGGTTTAAAAAACTGATAAATTTGTGTTTTATATAAAAAATATTCATACGTTTATAAGTAAATATTTACATATGCTTATAACTTACGCTAAATGATAATTACATATTATACACATGATATTATTATTCAAAATTAATTGTCCCGTAGAAATATTTTGTGGATAAAATTAATTATTTTAGTTGTGCGGATTATAATTTATTCTTATCAGTAATTAATTGCCTATGTACATATGTTTACAAGTGATTCTTATAAATAGAAATAAATTATTTTGAAATTATTACTCAGCTGATTTTTAACTATACATCTCAACACAGGTTTTAATTTTAACCTTGAAGAATATTTTGTTATTCTTTTTAATATTATTTGTATGATGTAAATTAATCACACGATATAACTTAAAACGATATCGTTTTTTGGAAATTACATTGAACTGATACATTTTTTTTGTATTCTGCATGGTAGAAGTGCACATTTAGCAGGAATAGAATATACATATATGTATGTATACAAATATAATGTATGTATTTATAACTAAAGATTTAATAATTTGCAAAAGAAGATTAATCAAGAACATAAAAATTCAGATTAATATTTTGTTTTTTCTATATACCTTCTTTTATTTACGCATTCTATGCAATGAGGGTAAGAGAAAGTGATGTCATTCAACAACACAAAAATATATGAAGTTAATTTTATTTTTTGTCAGCAATTCATTTTTAAAATAGTATGCAATTCAAACGGAGTTCTATAATATGCTTATTTAGTGCCATTTAGGATAAAATTTGTGTTAGTGTTTTAATAGCTGAATTAAGAAAAAAGTCAATATGAAAAGTCAGTTCAGTATTTAACTGAAATAATACAAATTTTTAAAAAATACACAATTGCGGGGCAGAAATTTTTGTCACATACATATATAAAAAGATTAAATAAGTAAATCATTTGAAAATCTTTCACATATTGTAAAACTTTTATTTTATTTTGATTATAATAAATAAATGTAAGGTGATATAAATGCATTAATATATAATTCTTGTAAAATTTATACAAAAAATTAAGAATTTATGACTGATTAGAAAAGAAAATGAAAATGTTATCTTTATTTAGAATTTAGATGAAGAAGAAGAACAATCATTGAAAAAAAAGATGACATTATAAAAATATAATATATGTATTACATACATAATTTTGTATTGCATAGTAACTTTTTTAATGTACATTGATTATGCATATACATAAATATAATATGATTCGGTTGAAAGAGAGCGACGTCATTCATTCAATTGATTGAGGTCATTGCATTTTAAACTCACTGCGTCTGTGTTTCGACATGATCATTCATGATTATTAAAAATAAATACAAAATGGCATTCAAAACGACAGCGTTTTTACTGTTCTCTATCACCGTTTTATATACATCCATGGAAAAGCAATGCATGCACGCATTGTAAGTGTTTTTAAAGTTATCGTGCGGCTATATAAGCCGGTTACAGTGTAGTGTATTTTTCGTTTACAGTTAGAAACTTGCAGTGACTAGTCGCAAGACATTAATCTGAATATATTATACTTGAAAAGCAAATTAATTTCATAATAGAAAATAAAAACGGTATAACCAAATCTGTGTTTTTATAAATTAATAGTTGTTAGTGTATTGTTAAACAAAACAAACCGATTTAAAAAAAAATGTCTCGTTTTATTATCACTAAAGATATTCAATCTAAAGTTAAACGTTTTAATTTAAGTGATCGGAAACTAGATTTTAAAATTAAAACAGTACCTGATAGTGAAGATCCTATTGGTTGGATCAAAGGAGCTATAGAAGAAATTGTACATCATGCTGTTCAAGGAGTAGAACCTAGTGACAAAATAGGTATAACATTTTGTGGAGAGAGTTTTAATGAGCATGGACCAGGTTGGCTTCCATTTACCGATGCTGACCAACTTAAGATGAATGATGTATGGGAAATGATCTCTAAAAATTTTCAAAGTAATTCGAAAGGTAAGTACATATTTTATTAAAAATATAAAAATAAATAAATAAATTAGTTTATCAAAAATAAATTTTTGAATAATAAATTTTAATTTATTTTTATTTTAGCTTTAAACACAGACTCATTTTGTCTCTCTGCTACGACAGTTCGTCTACCGATAGGTTCAGGCAGGCAAAATAATTATAATTCATTCGATGAAGAATGCGCAATGCGAAAAGGTATTGTGTCAATAAACAATAAAGACAATCTATGCCTTCCTCGAGCCTTGGTGGTATCAATAGCTACCACATTGAAAGATGTAAACTATAGAAAAATAAGAAAATATACTGAAAAAATGCAAACCAAACGTACGGAGGAGCTGTTAACCTTATCAGATGTTGTTATTCCTGCAGAAGGATCAGGTATTAAAGAATTAGTTTTATTTCAAAAATATTTAGTAGATTTTAAAATAACTGTGTATCAGCATAGTAATAACAATAAGGGAAGGGATATCATGTTTAAAGGTCAAAACGAGCACTCAAAATATAATTTAAACCTTTTATATAATAATGGTCACTATTGTGTAATAACGTCTCTCACGGCAGCTTTTTGCTGTAGTTATTATTGTGAAATTTGTCATCAACCATATAATAGTAAAAATAGGCATAGATGTGGTGGAACTTGCCCCTGTTGTCAGCAAACTCCGGCATGCGATAAATACACTGCAAATATTAACTGTACTAACTGCAATCGAAACTTCAGAGGTCAAGAATGTTACGAAAAACATTTGACTTCTGGATCTCTTAATCGCGAAAATGTTTGTAGTCAGATAAGAAAATGCGATGAATGTTTAAAAACATATAACTGTGCTAATAATATGTATGTATGTGGTGAAGTTTTTTGCAAAATATGTCATAGAAATATGCCACAAGACCACTTCTGTTTTGTCAGACCTGACACACGTAAACCATCAAAGAAAAGTGTTCTATTTCTGTTCTATGATTTAGAAACTCGTCAAGATAAAGTTATAGATGAAATAATTGTGCAAGGTAGTATAACAGACGTAAAACTTCATGAACCAAACTTATGTTTCTTCCAACAAAGATGTGATCAATGTATCGATAAGGATCAGAAGATATGTGCTCAGTGTGATATAAGAGAACTTGTGCTCAATATTAATCCAATTGAAATGTTTATTGAATTTATTCTCAATCAGAGAAAAATATTTTCAAAAGTAACGGTTATTGCACATAATGGACAAGCTTTTGACCATCAATTTTTGTTGAAAAATATATTACATAAAACAAATTTAAAGCCTGATTTGATAATGCGAGGATCCAAAATAGTTTTAATGAAATAAGGAAATGTTAAATTTATTGATAGTCTCAACTACTTTCCGATGAGTCTTTCAAAACTGCCAAAAGCATTTGATTTACCGGATATTTTTAGAAAAGGTTATTTTCCTCATTTGTTTAATACTAATCAGAATGCAAATTATATTGGGCCTTTACCTGGAAAGATGTATTACAGTCCCGATACTATGAAAGTAGATGATCGTGAAGCTTTTATTAAATGGCATGATGAAAATCAAGATGAAAGATTTGATTTAAAACGCGATCTTGTAGAATATTGCATTAGTGATGTTAGAATTCTGGCAGAAGCATGTATTACGTTTAGAAAAATTATGCTAGATCAATGTAATGTATGTCCATTTACTGAAGCTGTTACAATTGCCTCTGCATGTAACTTGATGTTTCGTAGAAATTATTTAAAAGATTTCACAATCGGAATAATACCGAAAAATGGATATCGAAACATCGATAATCAATCAAATTTGGCTATTCAATGGTTATTATGGCAGGAACAAACCCGAGGAATCGAAATTGTTCATAGTGGTAAGCAAAATGAAGCAGTTTTACATGGTGTTAAAGTTGATGGGTATTGCCCACTTACAAATCAAGTTTTTGAGTTTCATGGTTGTTATTATCATGGACATCCCGAATGTCTAAAATATAATCGAAACGAGCCTGTACACGATAATCCAAATGATAATCTGAATCAAAGTTATGAAAACACGGTGGCTAAAACAAAACGCTTACGTCATGAATATTTGGTCATGAAGTAGTGGAAATGTGGGAATGTGATTTTTACAGAGAAGTAAAATCACATTCCCACATTTACAACAAAGCAATAAACGAATTAAAATCCACCAGCATGTTTGTAGATGCATCTCTAAATCCTCGGGATGCCTTTTACGGAGGTAGAACAGATAATACCAGAACGTATTATAAATGTGAACCTGGAGAGAAAATTAAATATATTGATGTTTGTTCTCTTTACCCATGGGTTTGCAAGAATAATAAATTTCCTGTGGGTCATCCAGATGTCTACTTGGGAAACGAAAAATGTTCCAAACTAAATTGAAACCGTATAGAAGGGTTAATAAAATGTAAAATTCTACCACCACAAGAGCTGTATCATCCTGTTCTCCCTATTAAGCAAAACAACAAATTAATGTTCACATTATGCTATAGTTGCAGTAAAGAGAAAAATCAGAATGAATTCATTCATACTGGAATGAAAGAGCATTAACTGGAGTTTGGGTACTAGATGAAATAAGAAAAGCTATCGAAAAAGGTTATAAAATATTAAAAACATATGAGATATGGAGTTACAAAGTGGAACAGTATGATAAATTAACTCATACGGGTGGGTTGTTCACCAGTATGATGAATAAATTTTTGAAAATGAAACAGCAAGCTTCCGATTGGCCAGTGGACTGTTCTACTAACGAAGAAAAGGAAAACTATATTGAACATTTTTTAAATAATGAGGGTATTCAATTAGAATTTACTGAAATTAATAATAATCCAGGGTTGAGATCTATGGCTAAATTAATACTAAATTCATTTTGGGGTAAATTTGGTCAGAGGGAAAACCAACCGAAAACGTCAATCATAAATCAACCTGCTGAATTATATACTTTACTCACCAACACATCTATTAATGTCTTATACATATTACCTATCAATGAAGTAACTGAATATTTCTAAAAAGTGAATATTTTTAAAAAAGAGAGAACAGAAAACCAGGAAGGAAACTCAACTCTCAGTAAAAAGGGGCTCCTACTTTTTATGCTGGTATTTGATAACAAAGAGAATGTTCAAAACATTTATGGTATAAAATCAATTCTTCACAGGAAGGTCAAAATTGAACCAATGAGGAGAACTAATACACGCATACCCCAATGCAAGAAATGTCAGGGATTTAATCACACCCAAAGATATTGCAGCCGGGATCCGAGATGTGGAAAATGCTCAGGTAAACATATTACCCAGACATGTACTAGAATTGTAAGGGTCAACATCCGGCAAATTATCGAGACAGTGAAGTTGCTAAACAACTACAAAAATTAAGACGAAAAACAACCACAAAATCATGAAATTTGAAGGATTCAAACCTCAAATCAGATGGATCAAAATCCACAACCAAGCAACGCAGGGCAAAGAAGAACATTTGCTCAGGTAGTGACTGGCTCAGGTTCAACCAAATATATGGGCTCTGAAAATAACCGAATTATGGAAAACATTATGATCAGCATTAAAGCTATTACAAAGCGACTAGATGACCAAAGTAATCTGAATAACATGATATTTGATCAACTGAAGAAAATGCAACTCCCACAACGCAATCCGATAAAAAATTTTAAGTAAGAACACAACTTTCAGAATAGCAATCTGGAATGCGAATGGGCTTATGCAACACATTCCAGAAATAGAAATATTTTTAAATACAAAAAAAATCGACATTTTCCTAATATCCGAAAGCCATTTTGTTAAATCTTCATTTGTTAAAATCCGGGGTTATATCTTATATCATTCCATCCATCCAGCGGAAAGAGCAAGAGGTGGTTCGGCATTACTAATAAAAGAAAATATAAAACACTATGTAGAAACAAAAATCGAAGAAGAATCAATGCAAGTCGCTACTGGAAGGATTCACATTAAACACAGACAGCTCACTGTCTCTGCAATATACTGTCCTTTCCGCCGTTCCGGCATCACTTGAAAAGGGTTAGTTTAGTTTACATTAAACTATTTAAATCACTAGGATGTGATTTAATTATTGGAGGTGACTTTAATGCGAAAAACAGCTATTGGGGAATTAGACTTACGACATCAAAGGGTAAAGAATTGTTTCAAGCAGGTCAGACATCAAAATGTGATTTTTACTCTGGTGGTTCCCAAACATACTGGCCCAGTAACGAAGCTAAGATACCGGACCTAATAGACTTTTATGTAGCAAGAGGTATATCTCAGAACTACATTCACATTGAAAACAGCAACTCTCTAGTATCGGATCACTCACCAGTTATCATGACAGTCAGTGAAATGGTAATTCAAAGGGAAAGTGCAACCAGATTAACAAATTCAAAAACAAACTGGGATCTCTTTCGTAAATTAATGGAGGAGAAAATCAATCTCCAGGTACCGATAAGAAATTCTCGACAGTTGGAAGACGAATTGGAACAACTCAATGAAGTAATTCACTATGCTGCGTTGGCAAGTACCCCCACTTTACAAAATAAGAAGACGCTTAACGTATCCTACCCAATGGAAGTTAGAGAGTTGGTAAGAGAAAAGCGACGGGCTCGTAAAACCTGGCAAATTAATCGAATACCGGAGAACAAAACAATTCTTAACAATTTATGTAACAGTCTTAAATCCCTTCTTAAAGAAGTTAAAAATGAATCAATCAACAGATATCTAGTTAGCCTAACTGATGAAAAAAATTCTGATTATTCACTGTGGAAGGCGACGAAGGGACTTAAAAGACTAAAAATTCAAGTACCTCCACTTAAAAAGGATGATGGGACCTGGGCAAGAGGTCACAAAGAGAAGGCTGATTTGTTTGCGGAGTATCTCCAGGAAACCTTCCAACCGCTATCAAGACAAACTGCCAATGAAAATATAATGACAATTCACGAGCTGGATGAGTTTGACATACCGCCAGTATTATTAACCCTTTACTACTTCGCAATACTTTTGGTATTTTTTCCGGAAAATGATTTTAAACTTTAAATTAGTATCCTGACCAAATAGAAATATTGACTTAAGCGGACACGCCTTGAGACCACAGATTTATTTGAGGTTCAAAAATAATTCTGATGAAAATTAGCCGAGTGAGATTCATCGATAGTTTAAATTATTTTCCAATGCCGTTATCATCTCTACCGTTAATTATCATTGGCGTTTGATCTACCATCAATCTTTAAGATCAATCAAAACACATGATGTTCTACTCTCCAGATACAATGAAAATTTGTGATGATTGTACTGTAATGCATGTAACAAACATGGATGTCTAAATAACTTTCGAAAATGTTATCGTGATCAGGAAAATTAGTTTAATTGAAATTTGAGATAGAGCTGTTGGAATATTGTATTTCGGATACGTGTTTGAAAATTCCGTACAATCATGATAGAGGAGTGTAACCTATGTCCTTTCACCGAACCCACCACTATATATCATCTACTTGTAATTTGGTTTACAGAAGACAATTTTTAACCCCGTCAACAATCGATGTTCTCCCGAAAAGAGGATATCACAATGTAAACACAATTTAAAATTGATGTGAAGTAGTTGATCCAAGCGAGTGATTAAAATCAAACATGCTTTCAATGGCCGAGAAGTAGTGATTAGCGGTATGAAAGTTGATGTTTATGCTGAAGCTATATTTTATTAATATATGTTCGTTAAACCTCTGGGTATGCAAGAATCAAAAATACCCAGTTGAACACCCTGAAATACTAGTAGAAGATGAATGCATCGGGATTGATTTCGAGCAAACGGACGGTGTAATGAAATGTACGATATTACCGCCGCAACAGCTATTTCACCCTGTGCTACCAGTCAGAGCGAATAACAAACTAATGTTTGTTTTATGTCGGAGTTGTGCTAGGAAACTTGCGATAGAGTGATCATAACGATAATGAACGTGTATAACGAAACGAGGACATGGGTGATCTACGAAGCTCTAAAAGCATTGGAAAAGGGATAAACGAAGGTGAAGATATTTGAAATTTGGCATTACAAAGCTATTTGGCATTACAAACCGAGAGATTATTTACGGAATTTATCAATAAATTTCTAAAGAATAAACAGCAGGCCTCCCGGTGGCTGACTCACTGTACAAACCAATTGAAAAAAAATTCTTACATTGTGAATTATGTGCAACAAGAGGTTGTCGAATTAAAGGCGTATGTCATGCAATAAAAATAATATACACGACCGCGAAAATTAGAGACGACCTTATAATATCGCGGATATACATTTTTGTTTTTGTAATTTGAATCTAGGTCACGGACCCAGGTGCCGAAAGTATAGCTCAAGATCACACAGAGTAGGTCATCGATCCACAATATACACAATTACATCAACAACACCATGGGCCCCTTCAGTCCAAGGTCATGCGATGACGTCACGGACCGACGGACCAAACTATCCTCCCTACTACTGGCGCTTCTGCCGAAGAGAAAACTATCCTTCACATTACTGTTTCTAAGCTCAGTGGCGCATTCAATCATTTAGCAGCTCAAGTAGAAATACCTTCTGTGTGCATTTGTCGTCAGTGTCCCACGGCTACCATACTCTTTTTCTATTTATTAGTATAGCTCTAGCTGTTTCAGTTTCATGTCAATACACCGACTCCTGTTTTAAGTTCCATCTCTTCTTTCCACAAAATTCGCCCCGTAACTAAGCTTATTGTTCAAGACTATAGACTAATCCATCTTTTTTGTAAGTATAACCTAGTGCAATGCAATTGATAATTGTCGTAGAAACGTTCGCAGTTTTATATTTATTAGTGAACCAGGTTTATTTTGAATGGATTTACTCCAGTTACTTCTTTAATCGTTTTCAATTATCCGTCATCCATAGTAGGTGGGCACTTTGGCCAGACACAGTCTGCTGACAATGACGTCACAGTCTGCTGACAACAATAGTAAACATTTGGGAGAACTTACGCTTAAAGGTTGTATCTCAGCTAATTTATAGTATACATTCGGGAGGAATATTCATGAGCTTTATGTGTCTATGCTGAATTGCTGAATAATGATTTGTTTTTGTGCTTTTTAGAACTAAATTTGTTTGATCTGCTGATTTCTACCAACTAACTACAACACCATCTGTTTTTTGTTTTGTAATTCAAGTTATATGCGCGCGCGCGACATGTAGATATTTTGCGTAATAAGATTATGTGATGTCATACTATTATTTCGTTTCTTTTTTATAATAAAAATTCATCGGTCATGGCGAGATTCGAACTCGAGACCGCAGCGTAGAACGATATTGCTTTAACCGATAGACTACGAGCGGGGTTTAAAAAACTGATAAATTTGTGTTTTATATAAAAAATATTCATACGTTTATAAGTAAATATTTACATATGCTTATAACTTACGCTAAATGATAATTACATATTATACACATGATATTATTATTCAAAATTAATTGTCCCGTAGAAATATTTTGTGGATAAAATTAATTATTTTAGTTGTGCGGATTATAATTTATTCTTATCAGTAATTAATTGCCTATGTACATATGTTTACAAGTGATTCTTATAAATAGAAATAAATTATTTTGAAATTATTACTCAGCTGATTTTTAACTATACATCTCAACACAGGTTTTAATTTTAACCTTGAAGAATATTTTGTTATTCTTTTTAATATTATTTGTATGATGTAAATTAATCACACGATATAACTTAAAACGATATCGTTTTTTGGAAATTACATTGAACTGATACATTTTTTTTGTATTCTGCATGGTAGAAGTGCACATTTAGCAGGAATAGAATATACATATATGTATGTATACAAATATAATGTATGTATTTATAACTAAAGATTTAATAATTTGCAAAAGAAGATTAATCAAGAACATAAAAATTCAGATTAATATTTTGTTTTTTCTATATACCTTCTTTTATTTACGCATTCTATGCAATGAGGGTAAGAGAAAGTGATGTCATTCAACAACACAAAAATATATGAAGTTAATTTTATTTTTTGTCAGCAATTCATTTTTAAAATAGTATGCAATTCAAACGGAGTTCTATAATATGCTTATTTAGTGCCATTTAGGATAAAATTTGTGTTAGTGTTTTAATAGCTGAATTAAGAAAAAAGTCAATATGAAAAGTCAGTTCAGTATTTAACTGAAATAATACAAATTTTTAAAAAATACACAATTGCGGGGCAGAAATTTTTGTCACATACATATATAAAAAGATTAAATAAGTAAATCATTTGAAAATCTTTCACATATTGTAAAACTTTTATTTTATTTTGATTATAATAAATAAATGTAAGGTGATATAAATGCATTAATATATAATTCTTGTAAAATTTATACAAAAAATTAAGAATTTATGACTGATTAGAAAAGAAAATGAAAATGTTATCTTTATTTAGAATTTAGATGAAGAAGAAGAACAATCATTGAAAAAAAAGATGACATTATAAAAATATAATATATGTATTACATACATAATTTTGTATTGCATAGTAACTTTTTTAATGTACATTGATTATGCATATACATAAATATAATATGATTCGGTTGAAAGAGAGCGACGTCATTCATTCAATTGATTGAGGTCATTGCATTTTAAACTCACTGCGTCTGTGTTTCGACATGATCATTCATGATTATTAAAAATAAATACAAAATGGCATTCAAAACGACAGCGTTTTTACTGTTCTCTATCACCGTTTTATATACATCCATGGAAAAGCAATGCATGCACGCATTGTAAGTGTTTTTAAAGTTATCGTGCGGCTATATAAGCCGGTTACAGTGTAGTGTATTTTTCGTTTACAGTTAGAAACTTGCAGTGACTAGTCGCAAGACATTAATCTGAATATATTATACTTGAAAAGCAAATTAATTTCATAATAGAAAATAAAAACGGTATAACCAAATCTGTGTTTTTATAAATTAATAGTTGTTAGTGTATTGTTAAACAAAACAAACCGATTTAAAAAAAAATGTCTCGTTTTATTATCACTAAAGATATTCAATCTAAAGTTAAACGTTTTAATTTAAGTGATCGGAAACTAGATTTTAAAATTAAAACAGTACCTGATAGTGAAGATCCTATTGGTTGGATCAAAGGAGCTATAGAAGAAATTGTACATCATGCTGTTCAAGGAGTAGAACCTAGTGACAAAATAGGTATAACATTTTGTGGAGAGAGTTTTAATGAGCATGGACCAGGTTGGCTTCCATTTACCGATGCTGACCAACTTAAGATGAATGATGTATGGGAAATGATCTCTAAAAATTTTCAAAGTAATTCGAAAGGTAAGTACATATTTTATTAAAAATATAAAAATAAATAAATAAATTAGTTTATCAAAAATAAATTTTTGAATAATAAATTTTAATTTATTTTTATTTTAGCTTTAAACACAGACTCATTTTGTCTCTCTGCTACGACAGTTCGTCTACCGATAGGTTCAGGCAGGCAAAATAATTATAATTCATTCGATGAAGAATGCGCAATGCGAAAAGGTATTGTGTCAATAAACAATAAAGACAATCTATGCCTTCCTCGAGCCTTGGTGGTATCAATAGCTACCACATTGAAAGATGTAAACTATAGAAAAATAAGAAAATATACTGAAAAAATGCAAACCAAACGTACGGAGGAGCTGTTAACCTTATCAGATGTTGTTATTCCTGCAGAAGGATCAGGTATTAAAGAATTAGTTTTATTTCAAAAATATTTAGTAGATTTTAAAATAACTGTGTATCAGCATAGTAATAACAATAAGGGAAGGGATATCATGTTTAAAGGTCAAAACGAGCACTCAAAATATAATTTAAACCTTTTATATAATAATGGTCACTATTGTGTAATAACGTCTCTCACGGCAGCTTTTTGCTGTAGTTATTATTGTGAAATTTGTCATCAACCATATAATAGTAAAAATAGGCATAGATGTGGTGGAACTTGCCCCTGTTGTCAGCAAACTCCGGCATGCGATAAATACACTGCAAATATTAACTGTACTAACTGCAATCGAAACTTCAGAGGTCAAGAATGTTACGAAAAACATTTGACTTCTGGATCTCTTAATCGCGAAAATGTTTGTAGTCAGATAAGAAAATGCGATGAATGTTTAAAAACATATAACTGTGCTAATAATATGTATGTATGTGGTGAAGTTTTTTGCAAAATATGTCATACAAATATGCCACAAGACCACTTCTGTTTTGTCAGACCTGACACACGTAAACCATCAAAGAAAAGTGTTCTATTTCTGTTCTATGATTTAGAAACTCGTCAAGATAAAGTTATAGATGAAATAATTGTGCAAGGTAGTATAACAGACGTAAAACTTCATGAACCAAACTTATGTTTCTTCCAACAAAGATGTGATCAATGTATCGATAAGGATCAGAAGATATGTGCTCAGTGTGATATAAGAGAACTTGTGCTCAATATTAATCCAATTGAAATGTTTATTGAATTTATTCTCAATCAGAGAAAAATATTTTCAAAAGTAACGGTTATTGCACATAATGGACAAGCTTTTGACCATCAATTTTTGTTGAAAAATATATTACATAAAACAAATTTAAAGCCTGATTTGATAATGCGAGGATCCAAAATAGTTTTAATGAAATAAGGAAATGTTAAATTTATTGATAGTCTCAACTACTTTCCGATGAGTCTTTCAAAACTGCCAAAAGCATTTGATTTACCGGATATTTTTAGAAAAGGTTATTTTCCTCATTTGTTTAATACTAATCAGAATGCAAATTATATTGGGCCTTTACCTGGAAAGATGTATTACAGTCCCGATACTATGAAAGTAGATGATCGTGAAGCTTTTATTAAATGGCATGATGAAAATCAAGATGAAAGATTTGATTTAAAACGCGATCTTGTAGAATATTGCATTAGTGATGTTAGAATTCTGGCAGAAGCATGTATTACGTTTAGAAAAATTATGCTAGATCAATGTAATGTATGTCCATTTACTGAAGCTGTTACAATTGCCTCTGCATGTAACTTGATGTTTCGTAGAAATTATTTAAAAGATTTCACAATCGGAATAATACCGAAAAATGGATATCGAAACATCGATAATCAATCAAATTTGGCTATTCAATGGTTATTATGGCAGGAACAAACCCGAGGAATCGAAATTGTTCATAGTGGTAAGCAAAATGAAGCAGTTTTACATGGTGTTAAAGTTGATGGGTATTGCCCACTTACAAATCAAGTTTTTGAGTTTCATGGTTGTTATTATCATGGACATCCCGAATGTCTAAAATATAATCGAAACGAGCCTGTACACGATAATCCAAATGATAATCTGAATCAAAGTTATGAAAACACGGTGGCTAAAACAAAACGCTTACGTCATGAATATTTGGTCATGAAGTAGTGGAAATGTGGGAATGTGATTTTTACAGAGAAGTAAAATCACATTCCCACATTTACAACAAAGCAATAAACGAATTAAAATCCACCAGCATGTTTGTAGATGCATCTCTAAATCCTCGGGATGCCTTTTACGGAGGTAGAACAGATAATACCAGAACGTATTATAAATGTGAACCTGGAGAGAAAATTAAATATATTGATGTTTGTTCTCTTTACCCATGGGTTTGCAAGAATAATAAATTTCCTGTGGGTCATCCAGATGTCTACTTGGGAAACGAAAAATGTTCCAAACTAAATTGAAACCGTATAGAAGGGTTAATAAAATGTAAAATTCTACCACCACAAGAGCTGTATCATCCTGTTCTCCCTATTAAGCAAAACAACAAATTAATGTTCACATTATGCTATAGTTGCAGTAAAGAGAAAAATCAGAATGAATTCATTCATACTGGAATGAAAGAGCATTAACTGGAGTTTGGGTACTAGATGAAATAAGAAAAGCTATCGAAAAAGGTTATAAAATATTAAAAACATATGAGATATGGAGTTACAAAGTGGAACAGTATGATAAATTAACTCATACGGGTGGGTTGTTCACCAGTATGATGAATAAATTTTTGAAAATGAAACAGCAAGCTTCCGATTGGCCAGTGGACTGTTCTACTAACGAAGAAAAGGAAAACTATATTGAACATTTTTTAAATAATGAGGGTATTCAATTAGAATTTACTGAAATTAATAATAATCCAGGGTTGAGATCTATGGCTAAATTAATACTAAATTCATTTTGGGGTAAATTTGGTCAGAGGGAAAACCAACCGAAAACGTCAATCATAAATCAACCTGCTGAATTATATACTTTACTCACCAACCCATCTATTAATGTCTTATACATATTACCTATCAATGAAGTAACTGAATATTTCTAAAAAGTGAATATTTTTAAAAAAGAGAGAACAGAAAACCAGGAAGGAAACTCAACTCTCAGTAAAAAGGGGCTCCTACTTTTTATGCTGGTATTTGATAACAAAGAGAATGTTCAAAACATTTATGGTATAAAATCAATTCTTCACAGGAAGGTCAAAATTGAACCAATGAGGAGAACTAATACACGCATACCCCAATGCAAGAAATGTCAGGGATTTAATCACACCCAAAGATATTGCAGCCGGGATCCGAGATGTGGAAAATGCTCAGGTAAACATATTACCCAGACATGTACTAGAATTGTAAGGGTCAACATCCGGCAAATTATCGAGACAGTGAAGTTGCTAAACAACTACAAAAATTAAGACGAAAAACAACCACAAAATCATGAAATTTGAAGGATTCAAACCTCAAATCAGATGGATCAAAATCCACAACCAAGCAACGCAGGGCAAAGAAGAACATTTGCTCAGGTAGTGACTGGCTCAGGTTCAACCAAATATATGGGCTCTGAAAATAACCGAATTATGGAAAACATTATGATCAGCATTAAAGCTATTACAAAGCGACTAGATGACCAAAGTAATCTGAATAACATGATATTTGATCAACTGAAGAAAATGCAACTCCCACAACGCAATCCGATAAAAAATTTTAAGTAAGAACACAACTTTCAGAATAGCAATCTGGAATGCGAATGGGCTTATGCAACACATTCCAGAAATAGAAATATTTTTAAATACAAAAAAAATCGACATTTTCCTAATATCCGAAAGCCATTTTGTTAAATCTTCATTTGTTAAAATCCGGGGTTATATCTTATATCATTCCATCCATCCAGCGGAAAGAGCAAGAGGTGGTTCGGCATTACTAATAAAAGAAAATATAAAACACTATGTAGAAACAAAAATCGAAGAAGAATCAATGCAAGTCGCTACTGGAAGGATTCACATTAAACACAGACAGCTCACTGTCTCTGCAATATACTGTCCTTTCCGCCGTTCCGGCATCACTTGAAAAGGGTTAGTTTAGTTTACATTAAACTATTTAAATCACTAGGATGTGATTTAATTATTGGAGGTGACTTTAATGCGAAAAACAGCTATTGGGGAATTAGACTTACGACATCAAAGGGTAAAGAATTGTTTCAAGCAGGTCAGACATCAAAATGTGATTTTTACTCTGGTGGTTCCCAAACATACTGGCCCAGTAACGAAGCTAAGATACCGGACCTAATAGACTTTTATGTAGCAAGAGGTATATCTCAGAACTACATTCACATTGAAAACAGCAACTCTCTAGTATCGGATCACTCACCAGTTATCATGACAGTCAGTGAAATGGTAATTCAAAGGGAAAGTGCAACCAGATTAACAAATTCAAAAACAAACTGGGATCTCTTTCGTAAATTAATGGAGGAGAAAATCAATCTCCAGGTACCGATAAGAAATTCTCGACAGTTGGAAGACGAATTGGAACAACTCAATGAAGTAATTCACTATGCTGCGTTGGCAAGTACCCCCACTTTACAAAATAAGAAGACGCTTAACGTATCCTACCCAATGGAAGTTAGAGAGTTGGTAAGAGAAAAGCGACGGGCTCGTAAAACCTGGCAAATTAATCGAATACCGGAGAACAAAACAATTCTTAACAATTTATGTAACAGTCTTAAATCCCTTCTTAAAGAAGTTAAAAATGAATCAATCAACAGATATCTAGTTAGCCTAACTGATGAAAAAAATTCTGATTATTCACTGTGGAAGGCGACGAAGGGACTTAAAAGACTAAAAATTCAAGTACCTCCACTTAAAAAGGATGATGGGACCTGGGCAAGAGGTCACAAAGAGAAGGCTGATTTGTTTGCGGAGTATCTCCAGGAAACCTTCCAACCGCTATCAAGACAAACTGCCAATGAAAATATAATGACAATTCACGAGCTGGATGAGTTTGACATACCGCCAGTATTATTAACCCTTTACTACTTCGCAATACTTTTGGTATTTTTTCCGGAAAATGATTTTAAACTTTAAATTAGTATCCTGACCAAATAGAAATATTGACTTAAGCGGACACGCCTTGAGACCACAGATTTATTTGAGGTTCAAAAATAATTCTGATGAAAATTAGCCGAGTGAGATTCATCGATAGTTTAAATTATTTTCCAATGCCGTTATCATCTCTACCGTTAATTATCATTGGCGTTTGATCTACCATCAATCTTTAAGATCAATCAAAACACATGATGTTCTACTCTCCAGATACAATGAAAATTTGTGATGATTGTACTGTAATGCATGTAACAAACATGGATGTCTAAATAACTTTCGAAAATGTTATCGTGATCAGGAAAATTAGTTTAATTGAAATTTGAGATAGAGCTGTTGGAATATTGTATTTCGGATACGTGTTTGAAAATTCCGTACAATCATGATAGAGGAGTGTAACCTATGTCCTTTCACCGAACCCACCACTATATATCATCTACTTGTAATTTGGTTTACAGAAGACAATTTTTAACCCCGTCAACAATCGATGTTCTCCCGAAAAGAGGATATCACAATGTAAACACAATTTAAAATTGATGTGAAGTAGTTGATCCAAGCGAGTGATTAAAATCAAACATGCTTTCAATGGCCGAGAAGTAGTGATTAGCGGTATGAAAGTTGATGTTTATGCTGAAGCTATATTTTATTAATATATGTTCGTTAAACCTCTGGGTATGCAAGAATCAAAAATACCCAGTTGAACACCCTGAAATACTAGTAGAAGATGAATGCATCGGGATTGATTTCGAGCAAACGGACGGTGTAATGAAATGTACGATATTACCGCCGCAACAGCTATTTCACCCTGTGCTACCAGTCAGAGCGAATAACAAACTAATGTTTGTTTTATGTCGGAGTTGTGCTAGGAAACTTGCGATAGAGTGATCATAACGATAATGAACGTGTATAACGAAACGAGGACATGGGTGATCTACGAAGCTCTAAAAGCATTGGAAAAGGGATAAACGAAGGTGAAGATATTTGAAATTTGGCATTACAAAGCTATTCAACATGGACCACTAACCGAGAGATTATTTACGGAATTTATCAATAAATTTCTAAAGAATAAACAGCAGGCCTCCCGGTGGCTGACTCACTGTACAAACCAATTGAAAAAAAATTCTTACATTGTGAATTATGTGCAACAAGAGGTTGTCGAATTAAAGGCGTATGTCATGCAATAAAAATAATATACACGACCGCGAAAATTAGAGACGACCTTATAATATCGCGGATATACATTTTTGTTTTTGTAATTTGAATCTAGGTCACGGACCCAGGTGCCGAAAGTATAGCTCAAGATCACACAGAGTAGGTCATCGATCCACAATATACACAATTACATCAACAACACCATGGGCCCCTTCAGTCCAAGGTCATGCGATGACGTCACGGACCGACGGACCAAACTATCCTCCCTACTACTGGCGCTTCTGCCGAAGAGAAAACTATCCTTCACATTACTGTTTCTAAGCTCAGTGGCGCATTCAATCATTTAGCAGCTCAAGTAGAAATACCTTCTGTGTGCATTTGTCGTCAGTGTCCCACGGCTACCATACTCTTTTTCTATTTATTAGTATAGCTCTAGCTGTTTCAGTTTCATGTCAATACACCGACTCCTGTTTTAAGTTCCATCTCTTCTTTCCACAAAATTCGCCCCGTAACTAAGCTTATTGTTCAAGACTATAGACTAATCCATCTTTTTTGTAAGTATAACCTAGTGCAATGCAATTGATAATTGTCGTAGAAACGTTCGCAGTTTTATATTTATTAGTGAACCAGGTTTATTTTGAATGGATTTACTCCAGTTACTTCTTTAATCGTTTTCAATTATCCGTCATCCATAGTAGGTGGGCACTTTGGCCAGACACAGTCTGCTGACAATGACGTCACAGTCTGCTGACAACAATAGTAAACATTTGGGAGAACTTACGCTTAAAGGTTGTATCTCAGCTAATTTATAGTATACATTCGGGAGGAATATTCATGAGCTTTATGTGTCTATGCTGAATTGCTGAATAATGATTTGTTTTTGTGCTTTTTAGAACTAAATTTGTTTGATCTGCTGATTTCTACCAACTAACTACAACACCATCTGTTTTTTGTTTTGTAATTCAAGTTATATGCGCGCGCGCGACATGTAGATATTTTGCGTAATAAGATTATGTGATGTCATACTATTATTTCGTTTCTTTTTTATAATAAAAATTCATCGGTCATGGCGAGATTCGAACTCGAGACCGCAGCGTAGAACGATATTGCTTTAACCGATAGACTACGAGCGGGGTTTAAAAAACTGATAAATTTGTGTTTTATATAAAAAATATTCATACGTTTATAAGTAAATATTTACATATGCTTATAACTTACGCTAAATGATAATTACATATTATACACATGATATTATTATTCAAAATTAATTGTCCCGTAGAAATATTTTGTGGATAAAATTAATTATTTTAGTTGTGCGGATTATAATTTATTCTTATCAGTAATTAATTGCCTATGTACATATGTTTACAAGTGATTCTTATAAATAGAAATAAATTATTTTGAAATTATTACTCAGCTGATTTTTAACTATACATCTCAACACAGGTTTTAATTTTAACCTTGAAGAATATTTTGTTATTCTTTTTAATATTATTTGTATGATGTAAATTAATCACACGATATAACTTAAAACGATATCGTTTTTTGGAAATTACATTGAACTGATACATTTTTTTTGTATTCTGCATGGTAGAAGTGCACATTTAGCAGGAATAGAATATACATATATGTATGTATACAAATATAATGTATGTATTTATAACTAAAGATTTAATAATTTGCAAAAGAAGATTAATCAAGAACATAAAAATTCAGATTAATATTTTGTTTTTTCTATATACCTTCTTTTATTTACGCATTCTATGCAATGAGGGTAAGAGAAAGTGATGTCATTCAACAACACAAAAATATATGAAGTTAATTTTATTTTTTGTCAGCAATTCATTTTTAAAATAGTATGCAATTCAAACGGAGTTCTATAATATGCTTATTTAGTGCCATTTAGGATAAAATTTGTGTTAGTGTTTTAATAGCTGAATTAAGAAAAAAGTCAATATGAAAAGTCAGTTCAGTATTTAACTGAAATAATACAAATTTTTAAAAAATACACAATTGCGGGGCAGAAATTTTTGTCACATACATATATAAAAAGATTAAATAAGTAAATCATTTGAAAATCTTTCACATATTGTAAAACTTTTATTTTATTTTGATTATAATAAATAAATGTAAGGTGATATAAATGCATTAATATATAATTCTTGTAAAATTTATACAAAAAATTAAGAATTTATGACTGATTAGAAAAGAAAATGAAAATGTTATCTTTATTTAGAATTTAGATGAAGAAGAAGAACAATCATTGAAAAAAAAGATGACATTATAAAAATATAATATATGTATTACATACATAATTTTGTATTGCATAGTAACTTTTTTAATGTACATTGATTATGCATATACATAAATATAATATGATTCGGTTGAAAGAGAGCGACGTCATTCATTCAATTGATTGAGGTCATTGCATTTTAAACTCACTGCGTCTGTGTTTCGACATGATCATTCATGATTATTAAAAATAAATACAAAATGGCATTCAAAACGACAGCGTTTTTACTGTTCTCTATCACCGTTTTATATACATCCATGGAAAAGCAATGCATGCACGCATTGTAAGTGTTTTTAAAGTTATCGTGCGGCTATATAAGCCGGTTACAGTGTAGTGTATTTTTCGTTTACAGTTAGAAACTTGCAGTGACTAGTCGCAAGACATTAATCTGAATATATTATACTTGAAAAGCAAATTAATTTCATAATAGAAAATAAAAACGGTATAACCAAATCTGTGTTTTTATAAATTAATAGTTGTTAGTGTATTGTTAAACAAAACAAACCGATTTAAAAAAAAATGTCTCGTTTTATTATCACTAAAGATATTCAATCTAAAGTTAAACGTTTTAATTTAAGTGATCGGAAACTAGATTTTAAAATTAAAACAGTACCTGATAGTGAAGATCCTATTGGTTGGATCAAAGGAGCTATAGAAGAAATTGTACATCATGCTGTTCAAGGAGTAGAACCTAGTGACAAAATAGGTATAACATTTTGTGGAGAGAGTTTTAATGAGCATGGACCAGGTTGGCTTCCATTTACCGATGCTGACCAACTTAAGATGAATGATGTATGGGAAATGATCTCTAAAAATTTTCAAAGTAATTCGAAAGGTAAGTACATATTTTATTAAAAATATAAAAATAAATAAATAAATTAGTTTATCAAAAATAAATTTTTGAATAATAAATTTTAATTTATTTTTATTTTAGCTTTAAACACAGACTCATTTTGTCTCTCTGCTACGACAGTTCGTCTACCGATAGGTTCAGGCAGGCAAAATAATTATAATTCATTCGATGAAGAATGCGCAATGCGAAAAGGTATTGTGTCAATAAACAATAAAGACAATCTATGCCTTCCTCGAGCCTTGGTGGTATCAATAGCTACCACATTGAAAGATGTAAACTATAGAAAAATAAGAAAATATACTGAAAAAATGCAAACCAAACGTACGGAGGAGCTGTTAACCTTATCAGATGTTGTTATTCCTGCAGAAGGATCAGGTATTAAAGAATTAGTTTTATTTCAAAAATATTTAGTAGATTTTAAAATAACTGTGTATCAGCATAGTAATAACAATAAGGGAAGGGATATCATGTTTAAAGGTCAAAACGAGCACTCAAAATATAATTTAAACCTTTTATATAATAATGGTCACTATTGTGTAATAACGTCTCTCACGGCAGCTTTTTGCTGTAGTTATTATTGTGAAATTTGTCATCAACCATATAATAGTAAAAATAGGCATAGATGTGGTGGAACTTGCCCCTGTTGTCAGCAAACTCCGGCATGCGATAAATACACTGCAAATATTAACTGTACTAACTGCAATCGAAACTTCAGAGGTCAAGAATGTTACGAAAAACATTTGACTTCTGGATCTCTTAATCGCGAAAATGTTTGTAGTCAGATAAGAAAATGCGATGAATGTTTAAAAACATATAACTGTGCTAATAATATGTATGTATGTGGTGAAGTTTTTTGCAAAATATGTCATACAAATATGCCACAAGACCACTTCTGTTTTGTCAGACCTGACACACGTAAACCATCAAAGAAAAGTGTTCTATTTCTGTTCTATGATTTAGAAACTCGTCAAGATAAAGTTATAGATGAAATAATTGTGCAAGGTAGTATAACAGACGTAAAACTTCATGAACCAAACTTATGTTTCTTCCAACAAAGATGTGATCAATGTATCGATAAGGATCAGAAGATATGTGCTCAGTGTGATATAAGAGAACTTGTGCTCAATATTAATCCAATTGAAATGTTTATTGAATTTATTCTCAATCAGAGAAAAATATTTTCAAAAGTAACGGTTATTGCACATAATGGACAAGCTTTTGACCATCAATTTTTGTTGAAAAATATATTACATAAAACAAATTTAAAGCCTGATTTGATAATGCGAGGATCCAAAATAGTTTTAATGAAATAAGGAAATGTTAAATTTATTGATAGTCTCAACTACTTTCCGATGAGTCTTTCAAAACTGCCAAAAGCATTTGATTTACCGGATATTTTTAGAAAAGGTTATTTTCCTCATTTGTTTAATACTAATCAGAATGCAAATTATATTGGGCCTTTACCTGGAAAGATGTATTACAGTCCCGATACTATGAAAGTAGATGATCGTGAAGCTTTTATTAAATGGCATGATGAAAATCAAGATGAAAGATTTGATTTAAAACGCGATCTTGTAGAATATTGCATTAGTGATGTTAGAATTCTGGCAGAAGCATGTATTACGTTTAGAAAAATTATGCTAGATCAATGTAATGTATGTCCATTTACTGAAGCTGTTACAATTGCCTCTGCATGTAACTTGATGTTTCGTAGAAATTATTTAAAAGATTTCACAATCGGAATAATACCGAAAAATGGATATCGAAACATCGATAATCAATCAAATTTGGCTATTCAATGGTTATTATGGCAGGAACAAACCCGAGGAATCGAAATTGTTCATAGTGGTAAGCAAAATGAAGCAGTTTTACATGGTGTTAAAGTTGATGGGTATTGCCCACTTACAAATCAAGTTTTTGAGTTTCATGGTTGTTATTATCATGGACATCCCGAATGTCTAAAATATAATCGAAACGAGCCTGTACACGATAATCCAAATGATAATCTGAATCAAAGTTATGAAAACACGGTGGCTAAAACAAAACGCTTACGTCATGAATATTTGGTCATGAAGTAGTGGAAATGTGGGAATGTGATTTTTACAGAGAAGTAAAATCACATTCCCACATTTACAACAAAGCAATAAACGAATTAAAATCCACCAGCATGTTTGTAGATGCATCTCTAAATCCTCGGGATGCCTTTTACGGAGGTAGAACAGATAATACCAGAACGTATTATAAATGTGAACCTGGAGAGAAAATTAAATATATTGATGTTTGTTCTCTTTACCCATGGGTTTGCAAGAATAATAAATTTCCTGTGGGTCATCCAGAAGTCTACTTGGGAAACGAAAAATGTTCCAAACTAAATTGAAACCGTATAGAAGGGTTAATAAAATGTAAAATTCTACCACCACAAGAGCTGTATCATCCTGTTCTCCCTATTAAGCAAAACAACAAATTAATGTTCACATTATGCTATAGTTGCAGTAAAGAGAAAAATCAGAATGAATTCATTCATACTGGAATGAAAGAGCATTAACTGGAGTTTGGGTACTAGATGAAATAAGAAAAGCTATCGAAAAAGGTTATAAAATATTAAAAACATATGAGATATGGAGTTACAAAGTGGAACAGTATGATAAATTAACTCATACGGGTGGGTTGTTCACCAGTATGATGAATAAATTTTTGAAAATGAAACAGCAAGCTTCCGATTGGCCAGTGGACTGTTCTACTAACGAAGAAAAGGAAAACTATATTGAACATTTTTTAAATAATGAGGGTATTCAATTAGAATTTACTGAAATTAATAATAATCCAGGGTTGAGATCTATGGCTAAATTAATACTAAATTCATTTTGGGGTAAATTTGGTCAGAGGGAAAACCAACCGAAAACGTCAATCATAAATCAACCTGCTGAATTATATACTTTACTCACCAACCCATCTATTAATGTCTTATACATATTACCTATCAATGAAGTAACTCTTGTAGTCAATTGGGAATATAAAGAAGAAGCTGCTGATTCTCTTGCTACAGTAAATGTCTGCATTGCTGCATATACTACGGCACAGGCCCGTCTTAAACTATACAGTTATTTAGAGTGTATCGGAAACAGAGTGCTATACTACGATACTGATTCAGTGATTTATGTTAGTAAAGACGGGGAATATGATCCTCCAACGGGAGATTTAATTGGAGACATGACAGATGAGCTAAAGTCTTATGGCAATGGAAGCTATATTACTGAATTTGTTTCTGGAGGACCCAAAAACTATGCGTTAGAAATATATAGTACAAACAAAAAGAAATTGGAGACGTTGTGCAAGGTGAAAGGTATTTGTTTGAACTATGAAGCATCAAAGCTAGTTGGTTTTGAATCAATAAAAGATATGATTCTAAATTTTGACACCAATAATGATCACATTCCTATCATTTCTACTAACATTCGACGTACAGAACAATTCACTGTAGTTACAAAGTCTGAAGTTAAAAAATACAAACCCAACTCTGAGAAACGCAAGTTTTTAGAAAACTACGACTCAGTACCGTACGGTTATAAAATTGCGAAAACCGTATGACCGCAACTCCATTTTTTGATTTTCATAACTTAATAATGATTTATAGGTTGTAGGATAAAATAATAACATAGTATTTTAAATTAGTATATAAAACTTATAAAAATTATGAAATAAAAATATATTGTACACTAAAATTGAAAAAAAATGTTTTTTATTTAGCACCAATAATAAAACATGTTTTACTATTATATTTTTTGTGCATAATGACATATTAATTGTTTATAAGGAATATTGCTCTCAAATCAACTAGAATTGACATCGAAAAAAAATGATGGTACAAATTCCAAAACTTTTTCTAGTTGTACATTTTTAACATCCATTTAGAAACAAAACATTTTAAGAGAAGAAAACCAGTAATCTATATATTTCTATAAATAGTCTATAAGTATATTCATTCACTCAACACAATCAGAAAAGTTGTTTCTGTGTAGGATGAATAATTATTATTTAAGACATAACCGATCTTATAAACTAAATCGTAATCTGAGAATTACCTCACTAAAAAACAGCCATTTGTGGAGAAAGGTCGCTTAAGAAGAATTTGGTTCTATTTCAAAAAATAAAAATATTTTTTAAAATAATAAATAACACTCTTCATAATGTCAATCGATAAACATCTAGTTGCTCGCCTTGTCTCTAAAATTGTATCTGAAGAGTTTATTCGGGAAGGTATGTATGGAGTATGTTTGCCTGCATCTTTACTGCTCTTCCACCATTTAAAGAATTTAGGTACTAAAATTATGTATGGAAAGATGGTTAGTGATAATTTGGTACTTGCACCTATACATATATGGACCGAAATTGGGTATCAAATACGGTACCCACGGTCATGTGTGGTGTTCCGGAAGGAGACTCCTCTCATGACCGCATTTACATTATAGATCATAGACGTTTATTAGACGCAAAATTAACAAACAAATTATTAATGAAACACGTAAGTTAAGATTTAAGTTTTTTATTTCATGTTTTATGTTTTAAGATTATCTTTACTCTTTCATTAACTCTATTTCTAATTGTTTTTAATATTGGTGGAGACACCTCAAAATAATCAGCAACATTTTGTGTATGTTTTACTTTGTAGAATACATTCATTATAGCATGATCTTCCGAATTCGTAAAAATTTGATCTTCTGAATAATATTTATACTCTATTACATCAAAAAATGACTTTTCTTGTTGGGTCAGATATGATTTAGTGATAGCAACTGTCGGATCATATTTTACGCTATCAATTTCGGTCCATATATGTATAGGTGCAAGTACCAAATTATCACTAACCATCTTTCCATACATAATTTTAGTACCTAAATTCTTTAAATGGTGGAAGAGCAGTAAAGATGCAGGCAAACATACTCCATACATACCTTCCCGAATAAACTCTTCAGATACAATTTTAGAGACAAGGCGAGCAACTAGATGTTTATCGATTGACATTATGAAGAGTGTTATTTATTATTTTAAAAAATATTTTTATTTTTTGAAATAGAACCAAATTCTTCTTAAGCGACCTTTCTCCACAAATGGCTGTTTTTTAGTGAGGTAATTCTCAGATTACGATTTAGTTTATAAGATCGGTTATGTCTTAAATAATAATTATTCATCCTACACAGAAACAACTTTTCTGATTGTGTTGAGTGAATGAATATACTTATAGACTATTTATAGAAATATATAGATTACTGGTTTTCTTCTCTTAAAATGTTTTGTTTCTAAATGGATGTTAAAAATGTACAACTAGAAAAAGTTTTGGAATTTGTACCATCATTTTTTTTCGATGTCAATTCTAGTTGATTTGAGAGCAATATTCCTTATAAACAATTAATATGTCATTATGCACAAAAAATATAATAGTAAAACATGTTTTATTATTGGTGCTAAATAAAAAACATTTTTTTTCAATTTTAGTGTACAATATATTTTTATTTCATAATTTTTATAAGTTTTATATACTAATTTAAAATACTATGTTATTATTTTATCCTACAACCTATAAATCATTATTAAGTTATGAAAATCAAAAAATGGAGTTGCGGTCATACGGTTTTCGCAATTTTATAACCGTACGGTACTGAGTCGTAGTTTTCTAAAAACTTGCGTTTCTCAGAGTTGGGTTTGTATTTTTTAACTTCAGACTTTGTAACTACATTGAATTGTTCTGTACGTCGAATGTTAGTAGAAATGATAGGAATGTGATCATTATTGGTGTCAAAATTTAGAATCATATCTTTTATTGATTCAAAACCAACTAGCTTTGACGCTTCATAGTTCAAACAAATACCTTTCACCTTGCACAACGTCTCCAATTTCTTTTTGTTTGTACTATATATTTCTAACGCATAGTTTTTGGGTCCTCCAGAAACAAATTCAGTAATATAGCTTCCATTGCCATAAGACTTTAGCTCATCTGTCATGTCTCCAATTAAATCTCCCGTTGGAGGATCATATTCCCCGTCTTTACTAACATAAATCACTGAATCAGTATCGTAGTATAGCACTCTGTTTCCGATACACTCTAAATAACTGTATAGTTTAAGACGGGCCTGTGCCGTAGTATATGCAGCAATGCAGACATTTACTGTAGCAAGAGAATCAGCAGCTTCTTCTTTATATTCCCAATTGACTACAAGAGTTACTTCATTGATAGGTAATATGTATAAGACATTAATAGATGGGTTGGTGAGTAAAGTATATAATTCAGCAGGTTGATTTATGATTGACGTTTTCGGTTGGTTTTCCCTCTGACCAAATTTACCCCAAAATGAATTTCGTATTAATTTAGCCATAGATCTCAACCCTGGATTATTATTAATTTCAGTAAATTCTAATTGAATACCCTCATTATTTAAAAAATGTTCAATATAGTTTTCCTTTTCTTCGTTAGTAGAACAGTCCACTGGCCAATCGGAAGCTTGCTGTTTCATTTTCAAAAATTTATTCATCATACTGGTGAACAACCCACCCGTATGAGTTAATTAATCATACTGTTCCACTTTGTAACTCCATATCTCATATGTTTTTAATATTTTATAACCTTTTTCGATAGCTTTTCTTATTTCATCTAGTACCCAAACTCCAGTTAATGCTCTTTCATTCCAGTATGAATGAATTCATTCTGATTTTTCTCTTTACTGCAACTATAGCATAATGTGAACATTAATTTGTTGTTTTGCTTAATAGGGAGAACAGGATGATACAGCTCTTGTGGTGGTAGAATTTTACATTTTATTAACCCTTCTATACGGTTTCAATTTAGTTTGGAACATTTTTCGTTTCCCAAGTAGACTTCTGGATGACCCACAGGAAATTTATTATTCTTGCAAACCCATGGGTAAAGAGAACAAACATCAATATATTTAATTTTCTCTCCAGGTTCACATTTATAATACGTTCTGGTATTATCTGTTCTACCTCCGTAAAAGGCATCCTGAGGATTTAGAGATGCATCTACAAACATGCTGGTGGATTTTAATTCGTTTATTGCTTTGTTGTTTTTTACTTCTCTGTAAAAATCACATTCCCACATTTCCACTACTTCATGACCAAATATTCATGACGTAAGCGTTTTGTTTTAGCCACCGTGTTTTCATAACTTTGATTCAGATTATCATTTGGATTATCGTGTACAGGCTCGTTTCGATTATATTTTAGACATTCGGGATGTCCATGATAATAACAACCATGAAACTCAAAAACTTGATTTGTAAGTGGGCAATACCCATCAACTTTAACACCATGTAAAACTGCTTCATTTTGCTTACCACTATGAACAATTTCGATTCCTCGGGTTTGTTCCTGCCATAATAACCATTGAATAGCCAAATTTGATTGATTATCGATGTTTCGATATCCATTTTTCGGTATTATTCCGATTGTGAAATCTTTTAAATAATTTCTACGAAACATCAAGTTACATGCAGAGGCAATTGTAACAGCTTCAGTAAATGGACATACATTACATTGATCTAGCATAATTTTTCTAAACGTAATACATGCTTCTGCTAGAATTCTAACATCACTAATGCAATATTCTACAAGATCGCGTTTTAAATCAAATCTTTCATCTTGATTTTCATCATGCCATTTAATAAAAGCTTCACGATCATCTACTTTCATAGTATCGGGACTGTAATACATCTTTCCAGGTAAAGGCCCAATATAATTTGCATTCTGAATAGTATTAAACAAATGAGGAAAATAACCTTTTCTAAAAATATCCGGTAAATCAAATGCTTTTGGCAGTTTTGAAAGACTCATCGGAAAGTAGTTGAGACTATCAATAAATTTAACATTTCCTTATTTCATTAAAACTATTTTGGATCCTCGCATTATCAAATCAGGCTTTAAATTTGTTTTATGTAATATATTTTTCAACAAAAATTGATGGTCAAAAGCTTGTCCATTATGTGCAATAACCGTTACTTTTGAAAATATTTTTCTCTGATTGAGAATAAATTCAATAAACATTTCAATTGGATTAATATTGAGCACAAGTTCTCTTATATCACACTGAGCACATATCTTCTGATCCTTATCGATACATTGATCACATCTTTGTTGGAAGAAACATAAGTTTGGTTCATGAAGTTTTACGTCTGTTATACTACCTTGCACAATTATTTCATCTATAACTTTATCTTGACGAGTTTCTAAATCATAGAACAGAAATAGAACACTTTTCTTTGATGGTTTACGTGTGTCAGGTCTGACAAAACAGAAGTGGTCTTGTGGCATATTTGTATGACATATTTTGCAAAAAACTTCACCACATACATGCATATTATTAGCACAGTTATATGTTTTTAAACATTCATCGCATTTTCTTATCTGACTACAAACATTTTCGCGATTAAGAGATCCAGAAGTCAAATGTTTTTCGTAACATTCTTGACCTCTGAAGTTTCGATTGCAGTTAGTACAGTTAATATTTGCAGTGTATTTATCGCATGCCGGAGTTTGCTGACAACAGGGGCAAGTTCCACCACATCTATGCCTATTTTTACTATTATATGGTTGATGACAAATTTCACAATAATAACTACAGCAAAAAGCTGCCGTGAGAGACGTTATTACACAATAGTGACCATTATTATATAAAAGGTTTAAATTATATTTTGAGTGCTCGTTTTGACCTTCAAACATGATATCCCTTCCCTTATTGTTATTACTATGCTGATACACAGTTATTTTAAAATCTACTAAATATTTTTGAAATAAAACTAATTCTTTAATACCTGATCCTTCTGCAGGAATAACAACATCTGATAAGGTTAACAGCTCCTCCGTACGTTTGGTTTGCATTTTTTCAGTATATTTTCTTATTTTTCTATAGTTTACATCTTTCAATGTGGTAGCTATTGATACCACCAAGGCTCGAGGAAGGCATAGATTGTCTTTATTGTTTATTGACACAATACCTTTTCGCATTGCGCATTCTTCATCGAATGAATTATAATTATTTTGCCTGCCTGAACCTATCGGTAGACGAACTGTCGTAGCAGAGAGACAAAATGAGTCTGTGTTTAAAGCTAAAATAAAAATAAATTAAAATTTATTATTCAAAAATTTATTTTTGATAAACTAATTTATTTATTTATTTTTATATTTTTAATAAAATATGTACTTACCTTTCGAATTACTTTGAAAATTTTTAGAGATCATTTCCCATACATCATTCATCTTAAGTTGGTCAGCATCGGTAAATGGAAGCCAACCTGGTCCATGCTCATTAAAACTCTCTCCACAAAATATTATACCTATTTTGTCACTAGGTTCTACTCCTTGAACAGCATGATGTACAATTTCTTCTATAGCTCCTTTGATCCAACCAATAGGATCTTCACTATCAGGTACTGTTTTAATTTTAAAATCTAGTTTCCGACCACTTAAATTAAAACGTTTAACTTTAGATTGAATATCTTTAGTGATAATAAAACGAGACATTTTTTTTTAAATCGGTTTGTTTTGTTTAACAATACACTAACAACTATTAATTTATAAAAACACAGATTTGGTTATACCGTTTTTATTTTCTATTATGAAATTAATTTGCTTTTCAAGTATAATATATTCAGATTAATGTCTTGCGACTAGTCACTGCAAGTTTCTAACTGTAAACGAAAAATACACTACACTGTAACCGGCTTATATAGCCGCACGATAACTTTAAAAACACTTACAATGCGTGCATGCATTGCTTTTCCATGGATGTATATAAAACGGTGATAGAGAACAGTAAAAACGCTGTCGTTTTGAATGCCATTTTGTATTTATTTTTAATAATCATGAATGATCATGTCGAAACACAGACGCAGTGAGTTTAAAATGCAATGACCTCAATCAATTGAATGAATGACGTCGCTCTCTTTCAACCGAATCATATTATATTTATGTATATGCATAATCAATGTACATTAAAAAAGTTACTATGCAATACAAAATTATGTATGTAATACATATATTATATTTTTATGTCATCTTTTTTTTCAATGATTGTTCTTCTTCTTCATCTAAATTCTAAATAAAGATAACATTTTCATTTTCTTTTCTAATCAGTCATAAATTCTTAATTTTTTGTATAAATTTTACAAGAATTATATATTAATGCATTTATATCACCTTACATTTATTTATTATAATCAAAATAAAATAAAAGTTTTACAATATGTGAAAGATTTTCAAATGATTTACTTATTTAATCTTTTTATATATGTATGTGACAAAAATTTCTGCCCCGCAATTGTGTATTTTTTAAAAATTTGTATTATTTCAGTTAAATACTGAACTGACTTTTCATATTGACTTTTTTCTTAATTCAGCTATTAAAACACTAACACAAATTTTATCCTAAATGGCACTAAATAAGCATATTATAGAACTCCGTTTGAATTGCATACTATTTTAAAAATGAATTGCTGACAAAAAATAAAATTTTTGTGTTGTTGAATGACATCACTTTCTCTTACCCTCATTGCATAGAATGCGTAAATAAAAGAAGGTATATAGAAAAAACAAAATATTAATCTGAATTTTTATGTTCTTGATTAATCTTCTTTTGCAAATTATTAAATCTTTAGTTATAAATACATACATTATATTTGTATACATACATATATGTATATTCTATTCCTGCTAAATTTGCACTTCTACCATGCAGAATACAAAAAAAATGTATCAGTTCAATGTAATTTCCAAAAAACGATATCGTTTTAAGTTATATCGTGTGATTAATTTACATCATACAAATAATATTAAAAAGAATAACAAAATATTCTTCAAGGTTAAAATTAAAACCTGTGTTGAGATGTATAGTTAAAAATCAGCTGAGTAATAATTTCAAAATAATTTATTTCTATTTATAAGAATCACTTGTAAACATATGTACATAGGCAATTAATTACTGATAAGAATAAATTATAATCCGCACAACTAAAATAATTAATTTTATCCACAAAATATTTCTACGGGACAATTAATTTTGAATAATAATATCATGTGTATAATATGTAATTATCATTTAGCGTAAGTTATAAGCATATGTAAATATTTACTTATAAACGTATGAATATTTTTTATATAAAACACAAATTTATCAGTTTTTTAAACCCCGCTCGTAGTCTATCGGTTAAAGCAATATCGTTCTACGCTGCGGTCTCGAGTTCGAATCTCGCCATGTGACCGATGAATTTTTATTATAAAAAAGAAACGAAATAATAGTATGACATCACATAATCTTATTACGCAAAATATCTACATGTCGCGCGCGCGCATATAACTTGAATTACAAAACAAAAAACAGATGGTGTTGTAGTTAGTTGGTAGAAATCAGCAGATCAAACAAATTTAGTTCTAAAAAGCACAAAAACAAATCATTATTCAGCAATTCAGCATAGACACATAAAGCTCATGAATATTCCTCCCGAATGTATACTATAAATTAGCTGAGAATACAACCTTTAAGCGTAAGTTCTCCCAAATGTTTACTATTGTTGTCAGCAGACTGTGTCTGGCCAAAGTGCCCACCTACTATGGATGACGGATAATTGAAAACGATTAAAGAAGTAACTGGAGTAAATCCATTCAAAATAAACCTGGTTCACTAATAAATATAAAACTGCGAACGTTTCTACGACAATTATCAATTGCATTGCACTAGGTTATACTTACAAAAAAGATGGATTAGTCTATAGTCTTGAACAATAAGCTTAGTTACGGGGCGAATTTTGTGGAAAGAAGAGATGGAACTTAAAACAGGAGTCCGGTGTATTGACATGAAACTGAAACAGCTAGAGAAAAAGTAGAAACTAATAAATACTAATAAATAGAAAAAGAGTATGGTAGCCGTGGGACACTGACGACAAATGCACACAGAAGGTATTTCTACTTGAGCTGCTAAATGATTGAATGCGCCACTGAGCTTAGAAACAGTAATGTGAAGGATAGTTTTCTCTTCGTCAGAAGCGCCAGTAGTAGGGAGGATAGTTTGGTCCGTCGGTCCGTGACGTCATCGCATGACCTTGGACTGAAGGGGCCCATGGTGTTGTTGATGTAATTGTGTATATTGTGGATCGATGACCTACTCTGTGTGATCTTGAGCTATACCTTCGGCACCTGGGTCCGTGACCTAGATTCAAATTACAAAAACAAAAATGTATATCCGCGATATTATAAGGTCGTCTCTAATTTTCGCGGTCGTGTATATTATTTTTATTGCATGACATACGCCTTTAATTCGACAACCTCTTGTTGCACATAATTCACAATGTAAGAATTTTTTTTCAATTGGTTTGTACAGTGAGTCAGCCACCGGGAGGCCTGCTGTTTATTCTTTAGAAATTTATTGATAAATTCCGTAAATAATCTCTCGGTTAGTGGTCCATGTTGAATAGCTTTGTAATGCCAAATTTCAAATATCTTCACCTTCGTTTATCCCTTTTCCAATGCTTTTAGAGCTTCGTAGATCACCCATGTCCTCGTTTCGTTATACACGTTCATTATCGTTATGATCACTCTATCGCAAGTTTCCTAGCACAACTCCGACATAAAACAAACATTAGTTTGTTATTCGCTCTGACTGGTAGCACAGGGTGAAATAGCTGTTGCGGCGGTAATATCGTACATTTCATTACACCGTCCGTTTGCTCGAAATCAATCCCGATGCATTCATCTTCTACTAGTATTTCAGGGTGTTCAACTGGGTATTTTTGATTCTTGCATACCCAGAGGTTTAACGAACATATATTAATAAAATATAGCTTCAGCATAAACATCAACTTTCATACCGCTAATCACTACTTCTCGGCCATTGAAAGCATGTTTGATTTTAATCACTCGCTTGGATCAACTACTTCACATCAATTTTAAATTGTGTTTACATTGTGATATCCTCTTTTCGGGAGAACATCGATTGTTGACGGGGTTAAAAATTGTCTTCTGTAAACCAAATTACAAGTAGATGATATATAGTGGTGGGTTCGGTGAAAGGACATAGGTTACACTCCTCTATCATGATTGTACGGAATTTTCAAACACGTATCCGAAATACAATATTCCAACAGCTCTATCTCAAATTTCAATTAAACTAATTTTCCTGATCACGATAACATTTTCGAAAGTTATTTAGACATCCATGTTTGTTACATGCATTACAGTACAATCATCACAAATTTTCATTGTATCTGGAGAGTAGAACATCATGTGTTTTGATTGATCTTAAAGATTGATGGTAGATCAAACGCCAATGATAATTAACGGTAGAGATGATAACGGCATTGGAAAATAATTTAAACTATCGATGAATCTCACTCGGCTAATTTTCATCAGAATTATTTTTGAACCTCAAATAAATCTGTGGTCTCAAGGCGTGTCCGCTTAAGTCAATATTTCTATTTGGTCAGGATACTAATTTAAAGTTTAAAATCATTTTCCGGAAAAAATACCAAAAGTATTGCGAAGTAGTAAAGGGTTAATAATACTGGCGGTATGTCAAACTCATCCAGCTCGTGAATTGTCATTATATTTTCATTGGCAGTTTGTCTTGATAGCGGTTGGAAGGTTTCCTGGAGATACTCCGCAAACAAATCAGCCTTCTCTTTGTGACCTCTTGCCCAGGTCCCATCATCCTTTTTAAGTGGAAGTACTTGAATTTTTAGTCTTTTAAGTCCCTTCGTCGCCTTCCACAGTGAATAATCAGAATTTTTTTCATCAGTTAGGCTAACTAGATATCTGTTGATTGATTCATTTTTAACTTCTTTAAGAAGGGATTTAAGACTGTTACATAAATTGTTAAGAATTGTTTTGTTCTCCGGTATTCGATTAATTTGCCAGGTTTTACGAGCCCGTCGCTTTTCTCTTACCAACTCTCTAACTTCCATTGGGTAGGATACGTTAAGCGTCTTCTTATTTTGTAAAGTGGGGGTACTTGCCAACGCAGCATAGTGAATTACTTCATTGAGTTGTTCCAATTCGTCTTCCAACTGTCGAGAATTTCTTATCGGTACCTGGAGATTGATTTTCTCCTCCATTAATTTACGAAAGAGATCCCAGTTTGTTTTTGAATTTGTTAATCTGGTTGCACTTTCCCTTTGAATTACCATTTCACTGACTGTCATGATAACTGGTGAGTGATCCGATACTAGAGAGTTGCTGTTTTCAATGTGAATGTAGTTCTGAGATATACCTCTTGCTACATAAAAGTCTATTAGGTCCGGTATCTTAGCTTCGTTACTGGGCCAGTATGTTTGGGAACCACCAGAGTAAAAATCACATTTTGATGTCTGACCTGCTTGAAACAATTCTTTACCCTTTGATGTCGTAAGTCTAATTCCCCAATAGCTGTTTTTCGCATTAAAGTCACCTCCAATAATTAAATCACATCCTAGTGATTTAAATAGTTTAATGTAAACTAAACTAACCCTTTTCAAGTGATGCCGGAACGGCGGAAAGGACAGTATATTGCAGAGACAGTGAGCTGTCTGTGTTTAATGTGAATCCTTCCAGTAGCGACTTGCATTGATTCTTCTTCGATTTTTGTTTCTACATAGTGTTTTATATTTTCTTTTATTAGTAATGCCGAACCACCTCTTGCTCTTTCCGCTGGATGGATGGAATGATATAAGATATAACCCCGGATTTTAACAAATGAAGATTTAACAAAATGGCTTTCGGATATTAGGAAAATGTCGATTTTTTTTGTATTTAAAAATATTTCTATTTCTGGAATGTGTTGCATAAGCCCATTCGCATTCCAGATTGCTATTCTGAAAGTTGTGTTCTTACTTAAAATTTTTTATCGGATTGCGTTGTGGGAGTTGCATTTTCTTCAGTTGATCAAATATCATGTTATTCAGATTACTTTGGTCATCTAGTCGCTTTGTAATAGCTTTAATGCTGATCATAATGTTTTCCATAATTCGGTTATTTTCAGAGCCCATATATTTGGTTGAACCTGAGCCAGTCACTACCTGAGCAAATGTTCTTCTTTGCCCTGCGTTGCTTGGTTGTGGATTTTGATCCATCTGATTTGAGGTTTGAATCCTTCAAATTTCATGATTTTGTGGTTGTTTTTCGTCTTAATTTTTGTAGTTGTTTAGCAACTTCACTGTCTCGATAATTTGCCGGATGTTGACCCTTACAATTCTAGTACATGTCTGGGTAATATGTTTACCTGAGCATTTTCCACATCTCGGATCCCGGCTGCAATATCTTTGGGTGTGATTAAATCCCTGATATTTCTTGCATTGGGGTATGCGTGTATTAGTTCTCCTCATTGGTTCAATTTTGACCTTCCTGTGAAGAATTGATTTTATACCATAAATGTTTTGAACATTCTCTTTGTTATCAAATACCAGCATAAAAAGTAGGAGCCCCTTTTTACTGAGAGTTGAGTTTCCTTCCTGGTTTTCTGTTCTCTCTTTTTTAAAAATATTCACAGTATCTAGTATTTGAATGCCTTTATTATGTAAGTCTTCCATTATTTCTTGAGTTCAGCAAGTGTGATGCAAACCTCTTGCCATAACTTTTATAGGTCGAGGCTGTTTGTCCTCATATATGTAAACCACTGATACTTTTCAGCATTCAGTTTCATAGATAATGTTCTATAGGATTCTGAGACCAGAGTATTAATTTTCCAAACGTCATTGTTTAACGCTGTTACTTTATACTCTTTGTCAGTAACAGATTTCATTATAGACTGAATTTTTGGGTAACTGTTCACGCCCACAATATTAAGGGCTATTCTATGAATCAATCGGAATTAGAACTTCAAGTAATTATTTATCTGATTGAAATAAACAAATATCAACCTTAAATGCGTATCTTTTGCTTAAACATGATTTTATTAAATTCAACTCAAGTCCCTGCTCTTCGAAACCAGTTGAGGTGTTTTTTTTACTCTATCTCCCACAGTAGGATCATTGTATGATGATAATTTCGAAAAATTAATGTTTTTAAAAGAAAACGAGAGTTTTTGAAACTTTGAATTTGAATATTGAGTTCCTGAAATTGAAATTTATAATATGTGTACATTTCTTTGCAAATACGATAATAAAAGTTAAAAACATCAGAAAGCTTTTTTAAAATTTTGAAATTTGAATAAAATGTATTTTAATTTGTAATTATTTATCTAATTAAATTATTTACATTTTGTATTTTAATTACTGAAATCAAATGTAATTGTAAATCTAAATTGAATTTCTTGAAACACATGTAATTTGTAATTGGTAATAGAATTACCAATCTTCATGTAATTTGCCCAGCCCTGATATACAGGTAATATTTATTTTAATAACTAATTAAACTTAAGCTGTTAATGCAACATAACTTATTGCCATTATTGGTGATTAAAACGAATTAATCATTTATTTTATATTTAAGTATTGAATTCATGGTGATAAAAGAAAAGTTTATATTAATTTACTCAGTTTTTATTTCAAATTAAATCAAATTGTACACTTCAACATTATTCTTACTAGTAAAATTTATTATATGCAGTTCAATCTTTCACCACGATTCGATTGGCAATCAATTTTATTTTTTATAACACTTTTTAGAAAACAGGCAGTTTCACCTAAACACTTCATGAAACATTTTAGGTACACATAATGGTTTTAATGCAATTGACGGTGTTGTGTTGATCTTCATACCGAGTGGACGTGTTTTTTCTGCTCGGTTTTTGTTTATATTAAATTAAATAAAATAAATGCGTTGGTTGTGTGTGTGATTGTCAAACCTAATGGCAGATGAGTATCATTATTATATTATATTATATTATTATATTTATATTATGTTATTATATTATATAATATTTTATATAACATTTAGTTTGGTTTTTGCTTTTTATATATTATAATATATAACGTATAATATTTGTGTTTGTATCTTATATACAAATACAACATTTTATATCACGATTTTTCATATTTTGTTTTATGTATGTATCATGGCATACTAGTAGAAGAGATTTTAGAGATTTTTTAATTTAACGCGATCACCGCCATTGTACAATCGTTGTATAAATTGGCAATTATATATGTATGTACATTCAAAGTAATTTGAGAAGTGGTATTGGTTTAGATGTTGAAAACGCCAATATACACATACACATTACAGTATACAAAGATAATTTTGGTGAACTAAACGAAAAACGTGTTATTTACATAATATGAGTAGGACATTGAAATATAAAGGGTCATCCAAAAAACGCGCCTACATGTTTCTTTTAAATAAAACACAAACTATTTGCAATTTTTTCAAGCTGTTTTTTTTATGAAAAGTATGATCCATTACAATTATACGTGGAATAGAATATCATTCAAGTGTCCACCACGACTGCGTCTGCAGGCATCAATCCGAATATCGAAATTTTCAATGACTTTCCGACATATTGCTGGTGTTATTTCACGAATTGCAACTTGAATGTTGTTCTTTAGATCATTAATTGTTTGTGGCTTGTTAGCATACACTCGAATTTTCAAAAAACCCCACAAAAAAAATCTAATGGTGTTAGATCACATGACCTTGGAGGCCAATTGAAATCTGAATTTCGTGAAATTACACGTTGAGGAAATTTTGATTGCAAAAACGTAATGTTTTGTCGAGTTGTGTGACATGTAGCACCGTCTTGCTGGAAATAGACGTCAGACACATCAATATGACTCAACTGTGTCCATAAAAAGTCTCTCAACATTGATTGGTATCGCTCAGCATTCACAGTAACAGCATTTCCAGCATTATTTTCGAAGAAGAATGGCCCAATGATTCCATTTGCCCAAAATGCACACCAAACAGTAACTTTTGGTGGGTGTATAGATTTTTCATGAATAACACGAGGATTTTCATCACCCCAGATACGACAATTTTGCTTATTGACGAATCCATCCATTGTGAAATGAGCTTCATCACTAAACAAAATTTTGCTTGAAAACAATGGATCTGTCGTTCGTTGTTCAATAATCCAACTAGCGAAATTACGACGTTGTAAATGGTCTCTTTCAATTTCTGGGTTTATTGAATTTTGTAAGCGTGTAAATGCAAATCTTTATGCAAAATCCTCCATAAGGAGCCATAAGATATGCCCAATTCTTGCGAACGACGCGAAATTGATGTTGTCGGTTCATTTTCTACATTTTCACTAACAGCAGCTATATTTTCATTTGTGCGTACAGTTTTTGATCTTCCACTTTTTGGTTTATCAGTAACACAGCCAGTTTCATCGAATTTTTTCACTAATCTTTGAATTGAAGATTGATTTGGCCGATTATTTACACCAAAAAAATCACGAATTTTTGCAATGGGTATTTTTCAAAGAACGTCCATTTTCATAATAAGTTTTAATGATGTAAACGCGTTGTTGCAATGTGTACCTGTCCATGGTTAAAACTGTACTACCTTCTAATAAAACAAAATGGCTTATGTCATTTGAAAAGATGTCACGTGTAAAAATTATATACTGCTGACATCTAGGCGTCACATTTGGATGACCCTTTACATACTAAACCCTTCCATATTGCTGGTTCTAGCTATTTAATGGTTTTACACATAATGCTTTAATTTTTGAATTCTATACGAAACTTAAATTGGGATATCTATAAGACTATTGCGATTTTTTGAGGTGGTGCCATGTGTATTAATAGTAGAAGGGGTTGAAGATTGTTTTAATACGATCACTACCATTATACGATTATTACATTGACGATAATAATTATATATATGGTCATTAGATATTTCTTATTGATTGATGACATTTTAATTGGCTAATATGTTTAAGTTCGATTTAGCATATTAATGTCCATATATCTGAAAAATCGTGTTTTAACGAATCGCTCTAATTTCTTTTGATTGATAAAAATCAATAAACTTCAATATATGGCATATGTCATTTTGTATATACTATTGGTATATACTCTTCATCATCTTTGTCTTATTATTTCTATGAATAATATTTTATTGAAATAATTTCATTTATTTACTTAAAGGTGTAAATGGATAGGATTTCTTGAGTGACATGCTTAAGATTGGATGGGTATTACTTGGTCGGTGGTCTTAACCAGTGGGTTGGTTTACTTTAGTAAGCTATTACTTTGCTGCATAGATGATCCTCTTACATACTTTTAAACTCTGAAACTTTTGGAGCTCTGCTGAGTGTCCTCCAGGATTGTGGTAACGTACCTAAGATCCTAAGATTACCGTGGTTGGTTGGCTTGTGCTTCTCCTTTCATATCATATTATTTTAGATGGGGTTAATGGAGAAGATAATGAATCATAAAGTTAGAAAAAATGATATTGAATATAAATAATAGCTGATAATGTTGTTTGTGGCTCAGATGTATACCTCAGAGGGGAATTTATTTGAGAGGATTACAACGATAATTTATTTGAAATTTTGTTTAAGATTATTTAAGATTTTTTGAAACATAATAGAGAACTAAAAGGATAGCTGCTGGATGGTATTTACGATCAAACGATTCTCTTGCTAAAAGAATAGTACAATTACAATATAATTAATAAAACAATAAATATCTTGAATCGTTCACCATAGTAGCAGCTATTCAGATAAGGACCCTAACAGTGTAATAATGATCTACTCATATAACTAATTTTGGTATGAATGAAACTGAATTTATAATATCCCAATAAAAACAGACAAGAGTGAATGACACATAGGTAGCTAATAATGACAACAATATACCGATTTTATTATAATTTCACACAAGTACGTAACTGAGCTTAAATAGATCATCATAATATATTATTGCTGTCGGGTCATTAAGACGTAACAACCCTCGCGTAACTGGTGGTGGAATGGAAATAGGGATTAAAATAACTAACAGCATATGATGAGATGACCCAAATAAAATTCAAATGCTCCAGTATAATAACTGTCGTAGACATTTACATATATATGATGAACCTAGAACATTACTATCCTATCCAACTAACAAAATAACAATACAATCATGAGAAAATTCAATCCAAATGTGATAATGATTATACTAACAATATATTATAATTTACTAATACATAATGTAGTTAGCAATGACTAGTGCAGTGTATTATCACCTTAATCGTTTCTGTGATTAAAATTCCTTTTCCTAAACCTTACATGTTGAGATGCAAGCAGGGCCTGGGCCCGCATAATTTTGGAATAAATAATTTTCAGATATCCATTTGGAACTCTGCTGAATATACTCCAGGATTATGGTAACATACCTAGGATCACCATAACTGGTTGGCTTGTACTTCTCCTATCATATCATATCATATCACAATGGTTTTAATGCAATTGACGGTCACAGAGTATTCCATTGTGTTTAAACTTCAGATTTAAATCAGACATGTTATTGAACTTGTTTAATTTCATAGTTTTGGTTATGAACTTGCACTAAATGAAATGATAAAAAGTCGCATACTAGAGGTCGTATAAGTTAAGTAATTATACATATGTGTAAAAGTGTGCGTCTGGTACATTTCGTTTTACATACCTTTAAACCAGTGCGTGATATATAGTGCTCGCTGGAAACTATAGCTTAAAACATATTGAGGCGTCTCGTGTATAATGCGCATGCTCGCAAATTAACTTTGTTTAAATCATTTTTTTTCTCATTCCAGGCGCAAGAAGACAAAAATAGTCTAGATACGATACAATCTATGGAAGAATTCCAATATAACATGAACCATAAACACCGTGGATTGGTGATCATCTTTACTCACTCGGAATTTAATGATCCGTCATTAAATCGAGAAAACAATGTACTAGAGAAAGATGTAGAGCCTCTAATACAATATTTACCTCTTCTCGGGTTTGAAGCTAAAAATGTTGAACGAATTTAAAAAAAAAAAGAAATCATGGTCTATCGGATAATATTAGAAGAGAAAAAAAAATCGAAATATTAAAAGGTAGCGATTGTATCGCCATTTTTATATTGTCGTGCACTTTTGCTGGTACAAAAATTTATGCGCACTACGATTTACGATTTACATGATTTTGTCAAATAGTTTACACCGAAAAATTTTAACGAATTGGCCGCAAAACCGAAACTGTTCGTTATAAATGCACATGGAAAAAAAATATCAAAAGGAAAACCGGCTAAAGTTTCACTCGACACATCAGACGGTAAGATTGTTTTTTCACATCCAACCCATGCTGATATTTTAATTGGTACGAGCGCTTCTCAAAACCAAACATCATTTGAAAGTGACGAAGGCTCATTTTACATTCAAGATTTCTGCAATTCAATCAACCAGTGTGACTTTTACCGCCCAGGTGGCTCAGTGGTTAAAGCTGTGGCAGTTGGAGCGGGAGGTACCGGGTTCGAATCTCGATAGGGGCAGGATGCAAAAGGGATTTTTCACCATCTGATTACGATCGGTGGTGTTAATGAACACATCTATGACCCCCTGTTGGAGTGCAGAACTCATGGGCCGACCCATCTTCCATGTCAGTACTATAGGCTGGCATGGAGCTATGCAATGCGCAGATGGTTCTACGAAAATCGGACCTATAGCCGTACGTCCTCGATTTGGCCGTTAAGGCGTAAAGTAGGACGTAAATAAGCGAACCGCGAAAGAGCTGGGAGAGCCTTGAGCCCCAAAAAAGATAGCATAGAATAAAATATAAAAAAAAAAAAAAAAAAAAAAAACCAGTGTGACAAAGATAAGGTTGATATAACAGATTTATTATTGAATATAATGTATTATTGGTTAAAAATGTCAACAAGTAAAAAAAATCGGATACCGCCAAACCAAAACTGACCCCCGCTTAAGTACCCGGAAACGAGAATAAGAATCGGCAGGTGGAACGTGCAGTCACTTCGAAAACCTGAGGCGTTCGACGGCCTTGTCACATGTATGAAAGAGTATCGGCGGGAACTCGTAGCGCTCCAAGAAACTCGATGGCCAAAAAGTGGAGACCATGTGTCCCAAGGCTATACGTTGCTACACAGTGGAGATGACCTCGGAAATCTTGGAGCTGGATTCCTCATTGAGCCACATGTAAAAAAGGCTGTAGATTTTCAGGCAGTCGATAATCGAATGTGTAAGCTTCGCTTGCATATGAGATTAGCAAACCTGTCAATTGTGGGTGTACATGCGCCCACTGATGTAAGCCAACCCCAGAATAAAGACTCATTTTACAATAATTTATATAATCTGATGGGCTCTATACCCGAGCACGATGTCAGATTGGTGGGTGGTGACTTTAATGCTAGAGCTGGCAGAAATCAGACTGACTAATGCGATAATATAGTTCCGTACTCCCGACACGAAACTGCGACTGAAAATGGGGAAATAATGATGTACATTGCGATCGCTCATGATCTCAAAGTGGTAAGTACATTCTTTCCTCATAAAAACATCCATTTGGAAACAAGGACACATCCTCGTAAAACATCCCGAAGCCAAATTGACCATGTGTTGATTTTCAAAGGGCGGGTGGGGTTGTCAAAGACGTGAGATCTTATCGGTTGTCAACAAAATTCGAAGGCAGTGACCATTTTATAGTTGCTGCAAAGCTACGATGTAGATTTTCGTACAGGTCAGGTTGAACAGGGGAATATACAATGCGATTCTCCTGTGAAGGTCTGATAAATGTAGAAACGCAACGAAAATATCAAGATCTTGTCAGCAATAGCATTTTACGATCCAATTACCAATCTGATGATGTGAACAGTGTCTGGGAAGTATTGAAAACCTCGGTTGTCGATGCTGCTCAGTACATTCTCGGTATAGTGAAAACTAAGTCCAAAAATGATTGATTTGATGAGGAGTGTCGTCTTGCTGTTGAGCAACGAAATATAGCCCACAATGAAGCGCAGATTCGGTTTACAGTTGCAAGAAAAAACAAAGCAGTTCTTGCTAGGAGGACAGCTCAACGCATTTGTAGACAGAAGAAGCGCAAATGGTGGAAGGCTAAGGTCTTAAGAGTACAACAACTCAGCAATGAGCGCAATTCGCATGGTTTCTTTAAAGGAATCACCCATACCTTAAGATCTCGGTCAACTGCCATTCGTGACCAGGATGGAAACCTCTGTGTTAACGTATGCGGTACTCGATACATGGCGTACATGAACATTTTTCTGATCTACTTAATGTTCCACATGTATCACAAGCTGTATTTGAATACCCTCAAATACAGACCGCAGAGATGTTCATTGAGGATCCATCCTATAAGGAATTCACCATGGCCATGCGGAGACTAAAGAAAAATCGTCCACCAGGAGTTAATTGCATTAATTCAGAGCTCTTGATATTCGGAGGGCTAACTTTGTGGAACTGTCTTCTCGACCTTGTCCGATGACGTGGCCGCGTTATGCCCAATATTCATCAAGGGTGATCGCCTGAAGTGCGAGAATTATCGCGGTATAGCTCTCCTTTGCACATCATACAAGTTACTGTCATACATCATCTTGGGAAGAATTATCCTTCTGGTGGAGGAAATTGTCGGTGACTACCAAGGAGGATTTCGTCCAAATCGGTTAGTCACTGATCAAGTTTTTTCGCTGCGGATGATTCTTTCCAAGTACTACGAAACATTTCATGCATCAGGTATTTCTAGATTTCAAGCAAGCCTATGACTCGATCAATCGAGAGAGGCTATGGTATGCGCTTGAATATTTAGGAATACCGAAAAAATATGTACATCTGTGTAAAATGACAGTAACGCAGTCACAATGCTGTGTTAAAGTTGAGAACAGGCTATCGAGAACTTTTGCAATCAATTCCGGTGTCCGACAAGGAGATGCGCTGTCCCCGATACTTTTTAATCTCATGTTGGAAAACATCCTTCGTAAAATTGAAACAACTCAGGACAATATTTTATTCCGACAATCCAATCAACTTCTTGCATATGCAGATGACATCTGTGTGATTGGATTAAATGGCAACGGAGTGAAAGAGATACTTGACCCACTGAAACAGTTTTCAGCGTCCGTTGTTCTCAAAATCAACGAGTCCAAAACAAAATATATGATCTCTGGTTTTCGAGACCAAGACGCAAATGATTTCAGTAGTATGGTAACCACACGTTTGAAGGAGTAATGAGATTCAAGTATCTTGGATCACTCATTACTCACGATAATAGTGTGGGAGAGGATATCAAGGTTCGTCTTGCCGCTGGCAATCGGGCTTTATATCCTCTTCGTCCACTGCTGAAATCAAAATATCTTGCAAATGCGGATAAGCTGAAACTCTACAGAGTGTTGATCAGACCCGTTGTCATATATGGATGTGAGAGTTGGACCTTGAAGGATGAGTACGAAAGATGGCTTCTAACATTCGGGAGAAGAATCATGCATGTGATATATGGCCCAAAACGCGACGTTGATGGCATATACCGAGTTCGTTTCAACCACGAGATCAGGAATTTAATGCAAATTCCTGATATCGTGCATGAAATCAAAGGACAGCGAGTACGCTGACTCGGTCACGTTCTGCGTGCTGATTCGAACCGAATGATACAGCGATCTTTGAAAGGAGAGCCGCCTTTCGGTAGGCGAAGAGGTCGCCTTCGGCGACGATGGCTCCACGGCGTAGAGAGCGATCTGGCATCTTCTGGATGCTTCCAACAATATGAAGAGCTGGCTCGTGATCGAAACCGATGGAGTCAGATTGTTGACACGGTACGGGCCAATAATGGCCTGTAAAAACCGTCAAAAAAAAATATATATATATACATATATACATATATATATATATATATATATATATATATATATATATATATATATATATATATATATATATATATATATATATATATATATATATATATATATATATATAGATATATAGATATATAGATATATATATATATACATATATATATATATATATATATATATATATATGTATATATATATATATATATATATATATATATACATATATATATATATATATATATATATATATATATATATATATATATATATATATATATATATATATATATATATATATATATGTATATATATATATATATATATATATATATACACATATATATATATATATATATATATATATATATATATATATATATATATATATATATATATATATATATATATATATATATATATATATTGTTATATTTCTAACATTACGATTTATTTTTATATATACTTACATATTTAGATGATTCATGTAAACGTGGCCTTTTCGATAGCTCGACCTCGAAGATCAAGCACATAAGTTCATAGACATAAATATCCATCACATCCTTCTGTGATATTAAGAACAAACTCAACCAAACTATTTCATTGAGTGTACATTTTTTATAGTATGTGTGTACAACGAAACAAGCATGGCTTGTGCATGGTGCTGGTTTTGATTACATCCATACACATGCATTGATAAATTTACCGAGTTGTGTTTCTTTCTAATCTTTGCAATCTGATTCGGGCTCAACACACTCTCAAGCTCAACATTGTCGCCGATCTTTAGAGTTTCTCCTCATTGCATAGTTCTATGCCAGCCTATAGTAGTGGTATTAAAGATGATTCAACTCATTTATTCTGCACATCTATTATATCATAATAGATGTGTTTTTTCAGGCCACATCGAAATTAGATGGTGCAAAAACCCTTTTTCGCATTCCGCCCATTTGATGATCAGGAATTTAATGCAAATTCCTAATATCGTTCGGGTGCCTGAACTCAAATGGGTGCGAATACGCTGTCTCGGTCACGTTCCGCTTGCTGATCCAGAGCAAATGAAACAACGATATTTAAAGCAAAAACCACCTATCGGTAGACGAGGATGTCATTGTCGGCCACGTGTAGAGAGCGAGTTTTCATATTTTAATTGTTTAGATAAACTGTACGAAACTAGCGTATATACAAATACCTGTAAACCCCATTTAAAAAAATTAGAAATACTGGGATTTACTTCCGGTAATATTATAGTCGAAAATGATTTAACCAAAGACTAAATCTTAAATTATTGGAACGAGTAAAACTGCGATTGTATTGCAGTTTTTGTGTTATCACATGGTTCAGTTGATAATAAACTTTATACTGCTAATGATACATATGATTTGTATGATCTAATAAAAATTTATACAGTTGAAAATTTCAAAGAATTGGCTGGCAAGCCAAAACTTTTCTTCATAAATGCATGTCGTGGTAAAGAACCAGATACCCCTATTTATTATCGACATGCGGATTCAAACACTCAGGTTCAGAATGTGCAGGATAATACAGCATTCTACCAAAGTGATTTTAGTAATTCAATCGATGACGACTTGGTCATTGTACAGGATACTTCTTTTTTGTCGAAATATGCTGATATACTAATTGATAGGAGCAGCCATCATGATCAATCATCATTCAGAAATGAAGCCGGATCATGGTATATACAAGACTTATGTAGCTCAATCAGAAAATTTGAAAATGATCTAAACACGGTTGATATAACCCATATTTTGTTGTACGCAAATTTTTTGATTACAGAGCGTGAAGCTGTAATAGCGGGATATAATGGCAGAAAACAAATTTCAAATTATAGTTCGGCTTTGTGTCGTAAACTTTATTTTACAAAGAAGTAGTGTACTTAAAAAATAGTAAATAAAATTATGGGCTTAAACTTTAAAGATATTTCATTTTTTCATTACTATACATAAAACTAACGTATCAAGAAATTGAAGGAAATTTTCCGAACACCGATCTTCCATATACGTATATCCACCAGCCATGGCATCGGTCACTTACAAACAACTAGTTATAACCACTTTTCAACTGGGGAACCGTTAGCTCTCCAAAAACTTGGAATACAAATTGAAACCTTGAGCACGACACAAGACATAACCGTTTAATTTTTCAAATTGAATTAGAATGGTGAAAACTACACTCAAAAATGATAGGGTTGATTAACTGTGCCGTCTTACTGTCTGTATATAAAGTGATTTACAATATTTAAAGGAAGGAATGGAAACCTATCTACATTTGTCACAAGTTGTGATTCAATTTCCTTATACAGACCACAGCAGCGCTGTCCTGACAAACTGTTTAGTTTCGTGTTGGGATAAATCCTTCGTAAAAGTGAACCATCTCTGGTCTTTCAAAGACCAAGACGTAACTGAGTTCAGTTTAGTGGTATAATCACACGTTTGAAGAAGTGAAGTAATATTCAAGTATCTTAGACCTCTCATTATTCATTATTATCTTGCCGGGAATAGCATGCAAATACAAATAATCTGTTTGGTTACAAAAGTATGGCGAGCTGATCGAAACCGATTGAGTATTAAATCAACAATGCTCTTTTATGTGACTACCTCTCGCCACCCTTGACTAATTTTCTACTTCTACAAAATACTTTGATATTCTAGACTGTTTGGCGTTTTAATCTACGAACGAAGCGCCAAAATTTCATAATCTTACATTATGATGTCGGTTATTCATTGGTCGATAATGCAGAGCATTGCACGAGTGACATCTCTTAATAATAATTATATTTAATGTTAATTAATACTTCTTCGATATTAGTTTATCGTTATTCAAATATATTTATTATTCCACAATAAAATAATAAGTAACATTAATTATATAGTTTCAAACAAGTTTAGTATCGTAATACAATAAATTAACTTATCAAACTTGGACGCAACCAACTAAAATAGCTCGAAATAATTCCAGTAGATCACACTGCAATCGTCTAATTCTATATTTAAAAAATCTTTATTGAAATGTCAAAATAGTATTGTTTTTGTATTTTTGTGTTGTGGATGTTCTGTGCAGCGCTCACAAAAGCTAAGATGGCTAAAATAAATGATTACTAAATAAAATTATGATCCTTTTGTTTTTTTATAATTTTTTTAGTTAAAATTCAATCCAAAAATATAAATTACATTGTAGTGAAACTCAAAATATATAACAAAAAAAAAAATCATAACACTCGTAAAATTTATGTGATACAAAATATTTCAAGAAAATCAATTTTTGTTTCTCAGTGATTTGTGTAATTCAAGTGTGTTGTGTGCTCTGTGTCTTCTAGTAATACAAAATGATTAGTGCAATTGTATCAAGGATAATAATGTAAGTGTTTGTATTTACATAATTTGAATAAGGGTTTTCATTATACAAAATTGTAATCTGCTCAAATATCGATTTTCTTGTGACGCTGTACAAAATTTGTCTGTTGATTAACTGTGCTGTTGGGGTTGGTGGGTCATACCAATTTTTTTTCTCTCCCAGTGTTGTTGTAATTCATATTGTTTGAACCCACAAACGGTGAAAAATATATGTCGCATAATTCGGTTCCAAATATATTTGAGCTTTCTGCTCTCAATGTAATTCATTGGCGAAATTTTATGTAGGTTTTACTTAAATAAAATATTTCTTCTCGTGCAAAAAAATAATCGATAATAATTTATTTTTTATCTTTAGTGGTTGCATTTCGGGGAAACAGATGTTCGCTTATCATATTATTATTGTATAGGCAAATAGGGTAGCGAAGTTTTCACCTAGTAATCGTTGAGGTTGAGTTCGCTCACAAACAATCGAATTTCTAAAAATTAAATCGATTTTATCGAAATAATTTCCAAATTACCTAATTAATTATTTATTTAATCGATGTAAAAACTACACTTAACGTTGTCAAATAGTCTAGCATTCTCGATAACTTGACGATGAAGATATACATACTAATATCTTAGTTCTGCACTTTATTTCCAATTCATTTGCAGTGTACTTACGTTAGGTCAAAACCAAATATTTCATAGCCTCAACTGCATCGTCTTGTTAGTTGATTATTTTCTAAATAATCCACATTGATACAAACGTGTGCAGACCATATAAGTCAGGCATTGTCTAACTTCGCTTGAATAATCAAGTACGATTCAAAATCAATTCTTTGGCTTGTTTTATTTCAATAATCGATTGATGGGTAATCAATCAGGTCCAATTTTATTGGTTCCACTTGTCTTGAAATTTCAAAAAGAAAGCAACATACATCTTAAATGCTTACATCGTGGTATTAAATTTCTTATACGTAAATGAAGACGGGCGTATTGAGCTTGCAAGTTGTAGAATATAACCAATCGGGTAATTGTTCTCGTACATGTACACGACATTCGACCTACAATCATAAGGAACACTAGTAATGGTCTAGCTAGGTGTTGGGATGAGAGAACCATATGCGCGATTGGCTTGGATTCTTAAGACCGGATTTCACCATACTTTAACATTTTAAACAGCGAACATGTCGATACAAGGCTTGAATATATGTTTAATTTTTTTTTATGTTTGCACTCATGTGGCACAGACTGTTAAATGTCCCAAATACAGAACATAGAGATGTTCATTGATAATCTATCGTATCAGAAATTCCGAATAACCATTTAATGGTTAAAGGAAAAACGTTCATCTGGATTTGATTGCATTACTTTAAAAAAGTTCTTTATTCTGAGGAAACTATGGAAGTGTCTTTTCGAAATTATTCGATTGGTATGGTCACACAAAGTTATCTCAGAAATTGTCCAGCATTGATCAGAGAGAGTTGTATTTGACCCAAAGTGAGACGTTGAAGACATATAATTAGTTCTTTGCTATTTTTTCTTCCTAGCTTTCTTGCATGCTCCCCGAAAAGGTTTTGCCTTGTATCGTAGCCTATTAATCTCGAAAGGCCACATTTCCATTCAATTTAACCATAAGTGCTTTTTGAAACCGCATCTCTAATATAGTTTTTGGTGCAAATGGTAAAATCAAATTCAGTTACATTCTTGGTTCCATCCACATAAATTTCAGAATATTTACGCAAACATCTCAATCCTTATATGTATAAACCAAGCATTTTCGTCGGTCATATATGAATGGCCAATCCCGATTTCACGAGTTGAGCACAATTATGACTATCAATTTGCATTAATCGCACCTATGAGCCGTAAGGAAATCTCTTCCTAATGTACTTATTACAATCCGTCTATCTAAATTAAAGACAAACATTTATAAGACAAAGACCTTTATATGTTTATATACAAACATTTTTATTAATCAAACAAATAATTTTCTTTACTAACATGCGTACATACACTTTGACTCAGACTTAAACTCACACACATCAAAATTAAGATTAAAAAATTACATATTAAATTGAATAAATTTATGAAGTGAACAGCTTATACCAAGATTTTCGTACAAAGAAACAAAAACATAAGGATATTGAGATGCAACCCACACGCAGTTTGGAACAAAAACCATATGGGCGCTCGCATACAAATAGCTAACAATTCAGACAGTATTTGCACGACAAACACAAACTATATTGTGACCAGACACAAGGTTAATGTTTAAGAACTACAGCTGAATAATAGTGTAGATTTAAAACAAGAACAAAAACTATTTTAAACAAACCACAATTAACTAGCTACGTAGTCATAAAAACATTAAATTACTTATATAGTGCTGGAAGTAATTTAGCTATGTTGTTAACCATCGTGATTTTCACCAAAACATGTTAATTACTTCACGCACTGTGTAAATCATATTAATTATTAATAACTAATATTGTAAAACAAAGAAGTATATCACTTTCTTTGCCTCACATAAAGAAATAAATTACAGTACGCAATTAATTGATAACCCTGGATGAGTTTTTATATTACTAAAGCAGCTGTGGGCAACCTTGTTGAAAATACATGCCGTGTTAAGTGTCAGTTGGCAATATATACACAAATATGTATTATGGTATATAGATAGCTTGCCGGAACATTAACTTGAAAACCATTGAGTTTGATAGCTATATACTCGTAAATTTTATGAACATGCGAAATTTTGGTTATTATTGTATTGTGAAATAGTATTAAAAGCGGAGAACATATCAAACAATAATACAACGAAAAGGCTTTGTACGAGTATTACATGACACCAGAAAAAGTATGACTCAAACACAAACGATGACCGTTCGTCCTCGTATATGTAATAGCGATAAGGTAGGACGTAAATAAGCGCTTTGAGCCTCCAAAAAAAAACGAACGATGAGCACTTTTCGTTGCAAAACAAGACTGATGTCTTCTAAACTTGGTTTGAAATCTCGCATGTTATGACGACATTGAACTTTTTGCTTTCGTATTTGTGTTATTATGTGTACATATCATATAGTTTTCTAAACAATTATATATGTATTCCAAAGTCCTATCTAGTTAAACCGACACAAATTAATTTAAAACCTGAAGTCTCAACCGTTTTAATAAATTAGCATGTGACATCATTTCTTATTTAAAATGTAATTGTCTCTAAATACATAAGGTTGTTGATCTATTTGTAACATCTAATTTTAGACATACTTATTACTTGTATTTGATGTCTATTTAAGGTATATATGTTAAATAAATTATATGATATATGAATGTTAGGTCGCTCATCTGATATATAGACTGTATTATGTACCACAATACGAAAGAAAGCTAATTCGATGAATAGAAAACGGAAAAATCAATATTTTTATACTGGAAGTAATCATCGTTGGGAGATGAAAATTTAGATACTTAGAGCACAATACGATATTCATCCTAAAAATATTGATTTTTGAAACATTTTACATCTCTATGTGTTTGGTTTTATTAACACGTCACCAACGGAGATAAAATCCTAAAACTAAAGAAAAAATTTTATCGCTTTTTGAGCTAGACAGGTTTTTATGGGTTTATGTACATGCTACGGCATACGACATTTATAAACTTGATCAATATTGTTATGTGAATGGAATACAAAAATTTGAAATAGAAAGTAATTTCCTTGTAGAATTATAAAAATTATTTAAGTATTGTTCAGAGACACCTACTCATACAACAAGGTTGATTAATTAATTTAATATGATGTTAATTTAATATGGTGGTTGATTAATTAATTTAATATTTTAAAGTGTCACAAGTGATGATAGTGCAGTTTTTGGTTTCCAGAAATTGCCTTTGTTTATATACTCTTAGTCATACTTCGAGATTTTTGAGAAATTAAGACTTTCTGCTATACAGTATGACTTTGTCATAGGACCCAGGTACAAACGTCTGATAAATCGTTACTTAGCTACTGTAAGCACAAGACAATCTAATCTGCACCACCAACCCGCAGTTTCTAGTCCACAAGAACCATATGAGAGGAGACACATGAATTCATCGTTTTGGATTCTAATTAAAACATAATACAAAATTCTGGAATAATTTTTCTTAATTTGTGGCTCAGGTATCTGTAACAATTGTTTAATTAATTTTATTATTTGTTTAAGCCAAATGAAATTATAGTTAGACTACAGTTTATAATCCTAAGACAATACATTACTAAGCTATGTACTAAACTGGAAAGCTTATTTTTATCTCCAATCTGCGATCACCTGTCGTCAATTCGTGATTAGGTTTCGACAATCTGGAGATGAATCCGACCACCGTGTCAAAGCCACCAAGCCATGCATAACACATCTATGCAGAAACATATGGCTGGATAAGTAAGATGAACATATACAGGAATTATCATCCTCATCCAGAAAAACATACACTGAAAGATCCAAAGGCCGAAATCAGTTAAATTTGCTTAGAATAGAAAACCTAACTTGCAAATCCTTAATACATATCCACTATAAACGATGCTCACTAGCAAACCCTAAAACTGACACCTCAACTACCATATTCAGTCAGTAACCTCCGAAATACACTCGCGGAATCCATAACAAAACATACATACAACCACAAAAACACGTAACAAACACCTTTAGCAACTTTAAAGCAAATCTTTCTCGAGATTTTATCATTTAACATTAAAACAGATTATTCAACCAATATAAGCCTGAAAGTGATTTTAATTAAAAAATTTAACATGCAGCCAATTGTCTAACTCCTTGTTAATAACATATGTAACTAATCTACTAAACCACCAGCTTGATTAATTTCCATTCGTCTACCACCTATTTACTATCAATGATTTGTCATCAGTTTTTAATAGAAGCTTAGACAGTGAATTTATATTAAATTTCTAAGCTCTCGAAAACCCATAATTTTATTCAAACCGTCAAAGTCGTAGATAGAGACTAACCAGATAATTATGTAATCCAGATTTTATCTGTTAAAGCATAATTTTTTAGAATATCAGCACATTTTCCTCTACATTGTTGGAACTCGCTTACTATGAAGCGAAAATTTGCAAACGCTAATTTCCACACTTGACCTTAAAAATTATATTAGTGTCCGTCAGTACTATTTCGATTCTGTGATTACAATTATCCGATTATGTATTTAATTTATATCAAGGAAAATCACTATGAATCCGCCATGTCTACAATGGCGATCCCATGTTATATGGTGCCAAGAAGACATCCGAGCACCTATCACAAATTAAAGAAGGCACCAAAACAACCAACCGTAGCCTAAAGTTGCCATCTCAGAAACCAGATCACTCTACCTAGGCTCTATCTACAAGATGATGCTCCCCATCCCCAAGAAACCATCACCAAACATCTCGACAGACAAATCACAACCCTCGACCGTACACTCAAACTCATCTAGTAATGGCGGTTTCATCCAATTCAGCAGTCACATCCATTCAACGAATTAACGGCGTATCTGATTAGTTATTACATAACCTATATTATATTTCATTAGATTTGTGTATGGAGGTCTAAATTATTTTTAATGGAGTACTGATATGTTAGATTATAAATTATCAGACCCCTCTTCCGATTTAATCTAGTTGTAATTTAAAATATTTATTTGGTTTGAACAGACGATGCCTATACTTAATATATGAAGTAAAACTATTCCCCTGTAAATATGGTTTCAGTAGAATGGTGGGGTTCAATGTCTTATAATGAAGAATTTCAAGGAGGTTCAAGTTTCTTGCTTAACAATTTCCTAAAATTTAAAAACTAGGATCTGAGGTCTAAAGGCCATTCATGTTCTAGACCTTTTTCTGTCTGTCTGTTTCTATCTTTGCAATCTGTTTTGGGGCTCAAGGCTCTCCCTACTGTCTTGCGGTTACTTATTAGCATAAGTCCTACTTTACGCCATTACATAGTCAAATTGAAGACGTACGGCTATAGTTGTGAGTTAAAGCTTATAGTACTGACATAGAAGATGGGTTGTTCCATAAATTCTGGAACTCGTAGATATGTTCATTCACACCAATGATCGTAATCAGATAGTGAACAATTCCTTTTCATCCGGCCGATATTCGAACATCGGTACCTCCCAATTGCCGAAGCTTTAACCAATGCGCCATTTGGTCGGTACTACTAGTAGTACTTTGTTGTTGGTTTTGGAAGATCCGTTCCAGATAGCAAGTTAACCATGATTTCATATGTGAAGGTTCTTTTCGTTCTGTCAATACATCGGTGGATAGTTTCGAATACTGTGTAGGTATTAATGTGCTTCCAAAAACGATGGATGAAAATATCTTATAAAGTATTAGATGATTTGGACTAAGTGTTTTAGATTCATGGTGCTTCAAGTATCTCAATTGGATTGATAGATGAAAGATTAACAAAACATTTAGTTATCTACTTAATTGTACATACATATCAGAATACAGTCAAAGCAATGAATAGACTACCAAAAAAAGCATAAACGGTTCGTAGGGATACATTATCATCACTTTAAATTATAATCTTGTGAGTTTTAAAATTGTACAGCTCTTAACTATATTACTACGAGTCCGATGATTAGTCAATTTCCAGACATTTTCGTAATTCAGTTTTATTACTTTCCGCTACTCTTTTAACAAATTTTTCACAACTCATGTATTTACAATGATTTTCATATTTCAAGATATAAACCAAACTTAAATTAAAATCATAATTCATTACCTATTAATATAGTTAATCAAATAACTGTAAATATTAATAAAAAAATCTTAGCACGTCTACAGAAATTAATTACTATCACTAATATTATGACTAAGTTTACAAAATCGTGTTTTAATTGTTTTCTTTTTGAATTTTAAAGTTAATTAGATTTTTAAATTTTTATTTTGATACTCATTGTTTTAATTAATATGTTTCCGTATAAATTATAAACAATTATAAAGTTTTACAGCTTATTCACAGTGTGGGCCAAAGTCAAACAGGTGTGCGAAGTCTGTTCAAATCTTATCTATATACACCCAATTTGGAACTCATTATGGTACTTCCGTCTTGCATACAACTATGTGGCTTAGTTTAAATCTTACTTAAGCAACCGCGTCCAATACATCGACATTGATAACAGCAGGTCCAAGCCAATTCAAGCTACATCGGGTTTTCCATAAGGTTCCCATCTTGGCCCTTGGATTTTTACCTTTTTCAAATACGCAATCACTTAAGTCATTCTACACTCAAAAATATTAGTGTTTGCTGACAACCTCAAAATATACAGAACTGTCGAGAACTTAAGCGATGCCGAGAAACTTCAAGAGGACATTGACAATTTAGCAATATGGTGTGAGTCAAATCTTAGTCTGAACATCAATAAGTGTAAGACTTTATCATTCCACAGGAAATTAAATCCAGTTTTAAAAAATTACTAAGTAAACAATATGCCACTAAAGAGAGTATCAGAGATCAAAGACCTCGGTGTTATTATGTGGAAAATATGAGCAGTATCAAATCTAATTCTATGTAGGGTTTTATTAAACGATGGACGGGAGATATTTATGACCTGGAGACAAAATTCTTTATTTTGCATACGTGCAGTCGCAATTGGAATATGCTGTTACAGTTTGGTGTCCATTTTATGATATAAACATCAGTAAACTAGAGGGTATTCAGAAAAAGTTTATCCGCCTCGTAACTTGGAAAAGCGGTTGAGAGTATGATCACGAATTACAATACTTTAAAGTGTTCGTTTGTTGGTAATATTTTATTAGGTCACATTGACGCACCATCATTACTGGAAAATTTACAAATTAAAGTACCAAGTATATATCTAAGAAAAAATGAGTTTTTGCAAGTTGATGTCCATAGAACCAACTATAGTTCTACTGAACCGATTAACATGATGTGCAAAAGCTTTAATCAGATAAATCACCTGTTCGATTTTACTTCTAGCAAGGATACCTTCAAACGAAAATTGAAGCAACACTTTGCTTCTTCCTGATTTTAATTATTATTAATTAATATTTTATGTCTGACTGTTACGTCACTTTTAATGTCAAGTCGTATTATAGACTTATTTATAAATAAATAAATCAAACAGGCGGGAAAACTCGTATCCAATTCAAGAAAGCTAAGTAGTTCGATTTGAATAACTTACTCAATTACATGATTTGGTAAGATGAACTCTCGAAACATATAACATAGATGTGAACGTTGAAATGTTTACTTCAAACTTTCGAGTATCATGTTTTCATATATATTTGGCATTCTGGTGAAGTTGAGTAAGATGTTATAGGTGATGCTATTGGTTGGATGTTTCGAGTCGTTACATTTGTGTGCCGTTGAATGATCTGATATAGTCCATTATATGGTGGAGTGATCGTTGGTTTACCGCTGTCGTCGTGTACTAAGTCATGAGTATACTTTTTCAACTCCTGGCCTTACCGTAAACGATTTTGGCATCTATTTTAAAAGCTGTTCGTAATCGAAAAATGATAAGTGATAGTCGATCCAACCAATTATCTTTATTTGTACACAGAATTAAGCGTTCGATTAAGCTGCCGATAGAACCGCTCGATAGAACCGCTCTATTAATCCATTCGATTGGGGATGATAAAAAGATTCCTGATTTGCGTTTTTCCGAGCATTTGACATAAATGATGCATCATGAACGACTCAAATTGTCGATGACTTCCGTCAGTCGTTATGATGCTCGAAGTTTCATATCGGGATATTTCATGTAAACAGAAGTACATTTGAGACTGTTTCTGCAGTCGTGTCGTAAATCGGAGCGATTTCGAGCAAGCGTGTAATCGGTTATTGTTAAACAATAGCGGTTTTCCTGGCAGAGTGGACGCTGTCCAATTTAATTGACGTTTATGTGTGAGAATTAATTATCTGGAGCTCTGATGTTTTCCAATTGTGTACGAATGTGATTCTGGACCTGACATTCAATGCAATGCTTGACATAATAAGCAATACATTTGTTCATGCTTTCTGCTGCCTTATGAAGAAGTTCACGGTAAAAATTGATAACAGCAGGGAAATTTTAAAGATCCCTCGGTAAGGTTTGTTTTGCAATTATTTTAATTACTTCTAACTTTTTCGGTAAACGATATATTCCCTGTGGAGTAATCAGATGCCCAAAAAGCTTAATTTCACATTTAGTAAACTCGCAGTTTTTCGCTAATCCATATCGACGCAATCTTTTAAAGATGATACGGAGATGTTATAGATGTGCAGTTGTATCTGTTGAGGCGATGAGTAAACCATCGAATGAGGAGACGAACTCGAGGCCTATTAACACTTCATGCATCAATCGTTGGAACGTCGATTAATCGTGGCATCGGTATTTTAACGTAAAAATTAACTTTCACCCGTTGTTCTTGTATAGGCTATTCGATGATCCTCTCCATATTTCTTGACGGAGTTTTGTTTTAATTAACAAGATTATTTTTCTTTTATCTCGATCTCCGATCTTTGGTAAAAAAAAATATTCGAGTTTTAAAATCGTCGGTCGATCATCATTTTTGACATTGTATAATGTATAGAGGGCAAAGAATCAAAGTATAGAAATGCAATCTGACTCAAGTGAGAAATATTGTTCCATGTTTATGCTGTTGTTTTAGCATTTGATGACTGTAGAAAAACTTTCAATAACCAACATAATATAATAAAGCTAAAGTCAACGCTATGCTGGGATTCGTTATAAATTATACAAGTGTGTCGCTCAAATGTTATTTCTTAGGACGATAGGACTTTGTATGTATACATGTTGAACAACGACAACCGATGTTATGAATTTGCTTTCTCGTTTATCTTCCGAAATCTTTTCAAGCTTTGGTTATGTACTCAAGTAGCAATTTCTTGGTGTACCTCACTATACGCCACTATAAAAATGCGTGATTTTTGATTTACCCTGTATTTTTCTATATACATACTATGATAATCCACTATATGGACGGATCCATACTGCAATCAACTATCGGATATACAATATATAAGATATGCGATAAGTTTTGCTTTCAAACTGATAAGGTATCATCAATACCTGTACTATACTAGCTGGCACTGGTCGAGACTCATAACACCGCGAAATAAAGTGGAAGGCATGTTTAATGGTTTGGAACGAGTAAAAATCATACAGAAATTACATAACGACAAAGCACACATTTCTCTCTACATACGAGTGCATGTACGTTCGTTTATATAGGTATATGGTTACAGTGGTAGAATATCAACTATTATTGTATATATGGAAGTAAAAAAACTATACACTATTGGCGCGCGGTTTGAAGTTGACAGGAAATCAATTTTGAAATAAAAAAAAATTATATTAAATTGACATAAATTACTAACAATTGATCGCTACAAACAGTCATGTTATTGCTTTGATAATTTATTTATTGACAATGCATGATCGCACTTTGGAATAAAAATAATGATAAATCTATAAGTTTTGGTTCACTAATCAAAAAGATGTCGTTATCTGGCTCGATGGATCTGTGTAATTTTATGCGGTTTTACAAAATTGGGTAATGAGGCGATAAATCTTACTACATGTGTGGTCTATGTTGAGGTCTTGTTTTGTATCACTGTCTTAGATATAGTGACTGAGTATATACATTTGTCGTAAAGGTCAAGCCCTTTTGGTTAGTCTTTGTCTTTATAATCTTGTTTTGTATGGTATATTGCAACGAAATATACGATTCAATTATCTTGAGATGAAAATGATCTTTTCAAAGTGGAGACTAACTTTATTGGATAGATAATTTTATGCCTTTAATGCTTGAATATGGTTTCGGCAGGCGCGTAGATGGCGCATTCTGAATGTCCAATTGCGGCCGTATCTCGCCAAATGTTGTATTCTAAGTAGGGTATCTGCGTAGACAAGTGACTTAACATAATCCAAAACAAAATAATCTAATGGAGTTAAATCACCTGATCTCTGTAATCAATAAACAGGACCATTACGTAATTATTTGAGTAAATTAATTGTATTCCGCGCTGTTTGGCATGTGGCATCATCCTGTTGGAAACACATGTCGGCAAAATGTATGCCAACCAATCGGGGTACAAAAAAGATATAATCATGACCCTATACCGTTCATCGTTGCCTGTAACATTCCGCTCATCATCGTTTTTGAAGTCATATGGACCAATGATTTCCCCAACCTAGTTTATAGGCTAGGTTTATAGGTTGATTATCTCTGGATTGAAAAGTATTTCAGCAAAGGTCTGGGGATTATCTTCACTCCAAATCCGACAATTATGTTTATTAACGAACTCATACAACCAAAAGTGAGCTTCATCGCCGAATACAATTTTGTTTTTAAAATCATCATCAATATCAATTTCTGTGTCAGCCCGATGGCTGAAAAGTTTTAATTCTTTCACAAGTTTTGTAAGGACATAAACCAAGATCCTTAGATAAAATCTTCCATAAAGTGGGTGGACACATCTCTAGGTGCTGAGAACGACATCAAATTGATTGATTTTAGTCAATGCTACGCTGTTAAGCGTCTATCGCTCGTTCTTATAGAGTATACTTGGTGCAAAAACGACCCATAGTTAATTGGTCTGGACACAACACTCGATTGTCACAACACAACACTCGACGCGAACAGAACCATTATATTGATAAAAAATCAAATCTATTGATTAGTAAATCTATTCATTATGAAATGGCAAATCAAACCAAGTGGACATTGAGAAGTATGTAGATCAGGAAGTGGAAATGGAGAAGGATAAGACACACGCTAAGAAAGACACCAAATGACATAACCAGGATGTCATTAGAATGGAATCTGCAAAGAAAACGACAATTTGGAAGGCCAACCATGACTTGGAAAAGAACGGTGCTACTCGTAACTGAAGCAAAACATCTTGGGAAAGCATGGGGGAACTAACGACAATAGCTCCAAATAGAGTGCGATGGTTCAGCCTAGTAGACGCTCTATACTTCTAAGAATGGAGTTAAAGGAAAAAAACATACTAATAACAAATCAAATGTCAGCTGTCAAACCAAATAGTCTTGCGATTATTAACATGGACTTTAAGTATGATTTAGACGCACATGGGTTTCAAAGCTACAGTCTATGTTGGGATGTGTCTCTCTAATGCTGAGCTAGTGCTTTGAGCTCTTGAACAACACTATATTCAATTAACCAGTTGTGTGTCGATATGTATTTTTTGATGTTAAATATAAATGGATAATGATGTAGTATATCAACTCGAATTGATCTCGCGTTTATTTCAAATGGTGGGACTTGTATAGTTAAAGCTAAAATCTTATTTGTTCGCGACCCAGTATAACGATGGAGATATGGTTGTTGCTAAGATACGATATAAACATTTCCACTGAAATCTGGGAGGGTAACAGACTCTGATGCACTATTCCTTGCTCTCAGTTCTCAGCAGGTCCTCGATATACTGAAAATGATTTGATGAGGAGTTTCATCTTGCTGTTGAGTAACAAAATAAATCTGACTGAGATTTATCATTACGTGATAATATCTTTAAGTTATGATTATAATAATAAATTATGGGCTTGTTAAAATCAAAAACTATATCTCAGGAGTTATATGAATCTCTCATATACTTGAAATATGCGAAATTCTAGCAATTAGCTATAAATGCCACCGGGATTAGTGTATTGATAACGTAATCTAAATAGAATGTGTAGTGATCTGTATGTTTGAGAAGTATTGAATCGTAAAGGTAAGGTGAATTCAAGTATGAAGCTGAAGTATGTTGTGGTTAATAAATCATCCAAAACATAACAATAGGTTAGGTTGTGCAGATGATTTGGCAACAGTGTAAGGTAGAAAGTTACAGATCGCAAAAGAATTGGGATTAGTTTGGCCTCAATAAAATTGGAAACATATATTTTGGCATTGGGTCACCTTGTAAATCTTAAACTTTTTTCTTATTTACATTACTATGTATACACACTCATATGCATATGTATAAACAGTGTTGTTAAACATCATCATTTATTGCCATATATAAAGAACGTACTCAGTGCAATTAAAAAGATAGACCATATAAGGAAACAAAAACCTTAAACTAAATAAATCAACTAAGCACAGTCTCTGTTGTCACCTTGAAAATGTAAGATTATTTTTTTTAGTCGAAATTGGTGAAGAGGAAAATTGTTTGTACTCATAAACAATTGTATCAAAACATAAAATATGAAACAAATTATATTTTCTGAGTCATTGCCAAAAATAAGTATTTCTTATTAACGGTGTATTGATTTTAACAACTTATATAATTGTATATGAAGGTTAATTGTTTCAAGAAAATATAACTAAAGCAAAGATCATATCAATTTAATGCTCACGTTTTTAGCTAATTGAGAAATGGGATTGAAAAAATTTGCGCGATCATATGTTTGGATATGAAATAAACAATAATGTGTACAACTGACGATTTGTACAACTGACGATTACACAAGACCAAGTACAAATACTTAAATGAAATTGTTTTAAATTGTACAAACTTATTATTTATACAATTGAAACTACGGTTAAGACAAAAATGTAAGGTGGGTGCTGGACCAGTATATATTATTATGGTAGCTGGAATGTCAAATAAATTAGATCAGTTTATACATTGTATGATTTGATTACAAAATTTATTGGCTAAACAAACTCATGGAACGAGCTATTTTTCATGTTGATATCTATATAGGCTGGTTGGCATAAAGCCAGTGAAATGTAACTAAATATAATGATAGGCGAGTTTTCGACTTGGAAGTGCCCAAATGCTTCTTTTCTTTGGCCAGCTGCGACTACCCTCATAAGTATCAGGTTTTTTACTTCTCAAACCTATTATCTGAGGGACAGAGCTATCGATATATGGATTTCTCCTATGTTAGCTTATCGGAACATAAACTTATAAATCGTTTTCTAATTTGTAAAATTTTAATATCTAGAAGATTTGGTACTCGTATCTCATACAAGGAACTGGACTTGAGCAAGAGCGAAGCTTATTAAATAATATTCTTGGTAATCATAATCACTCTCCGTATAAATAATCGAGGTTTGAGTCTGATTTAAGACGGATTTGTTTTTAACGATTCTTTGTTTTAATTTGCCCATTACATATTTACATATAGCTCCTTTGTCTCTTGTCTCGATTTTCACTCTATAATGTTGTTTTTCAATCAGTCATTGTTGAATTGCTTGCGCGCGGCCCATCTTAATGTTTCTCCAAATAAAAATCGACGTTAGATTCACTATGCAACTTTAGGATCTTTTTAAGGCATTTTTCATGATATCCTGCAACATCTCAGGCTGAATTTCTTCAATTTCGTAACGAATATTGTCTTTAAGATGTTGAATTGTTTGGGAAATCCTTAGGATTGCATAATTTCCGCTGATTGGCAATAATGGAACGATTATTTTCAATTAATATTGTCACTACTTCTGCTCGTTCTTGTGGCGTATATTGATTCTTTATAAAATTGGGGTGTCTGCATAACACAATGGTTAAAGCGAAACTTGCCACCATATCTCGAGTCTTGTAGGTTTCCTCGACCCTCCTATTTCATATGTGACAAATTAGGCTATGCGGGTGAGATAATATGCCCAACGTGCGCTTCTGGGTTTCAATTGCCATGATCTGGTATACTTTACTTCATTTCATTTTAATATCTCTTTGCCAGAAAATCATCCGATCTATCGATCCCCAAATTAGTAACTTGTGAAGAGAGCATGATCACCAACTTTTGTAAAACTTAAGTTTGCCAGAGTCCTGTTAGCGTTTATTGATTGGCCAACAGGTTACCAATCAATCGATCATATATCAATCGACATTTGTATATGATCACACAGGACATCTATATATTTAGTAACTAATATCATGACATCAGCATAACCATTACAGTCAAATCTAGTGTACTTTAGTTTGACTAGTACTTAAACGGATCTTAAAATCATACCTTCCGGTATGTGGTACTATTCCACTTTACAAATATATACAGCCACGGAAGTCGTAGCACTGAGAAGCGCGTTATCGAAGCAACTTAATTATGCAATTATGCAAAAAAAAAATTCCATGATTTGCTTCTATAGGCCATTGGAATGACGACTATGAATATAGTACAGAGTCGAACTGACGCTAGAGATATTTGAAAGATGGTTCAGAATGATTTATACCCCCTACAGAAGAGTCTCTTATATAAATTTTGTACCACCTTGGCCATCAAGATCTAGTCACTGAAATAAAACAGTTCGTTTTTGAGATGACTATCTTCTCTATTTTATAAATTTTCACTTCGGGGAAAACGAGTTTTCATTTTAATCTTGTCTAAAATAACGATGGTGACCTTTATATCAGTGGGTTTCACTGCCAATACATTCGTATAGTACTCTCTTTGAAAAGATCTGTATACGAGTGACAATCGCTGGTTTTATGCCATTTATAATAATGTTTATATACTATATCGTCTATAGGCCTGCATCTGACAACAAAAATTTATCATGACTTTTTCCAATAAAATCAGGTTAATGACCTCAATTTCAGCTGGAATGTTGTCGTTGAAGTTATTGGAACTGTTTGTGGATGATTACCATACACCTTAATTATGCGATCAGTACCTTTTTTTGAAAATAAATGGATTGTTGCACGACTTGAGTGGCATGTCACTTCGTCTTGTTAAAACCAACGGTCATTGACATGCAAAACACAGACCTCAAAAAACCACTGTAAGGGTATTTTCCTGATCGTTTTCAAAGTTAAACGGCCCAATGATGTTACTAGCCCATAAACAGTGTTTCTTGACGGCTGAGTTCTGCTTTGTTAATAACATATGGATTCTCCGCTCCCCAAATACGATAATTTTCCTTATTGACGTACGCATTAAGATGAAAATGAGTTTCATCATTCAAGATGAGTTTTGATGGAAAACCTTCATTTTATGTTTTAAATGGTCTAGTTGCTTCATTTTTTAAGTTAGTTGAGTTTTGTATGGATGTTCTTGTGAACAATGCCTGTTGATGGTCTGGGTTCATTAGGAACACTTTCACCAACAACTGCCATTGCGTCAGAAGAACGAACAGGATGAATATGATGATTCGGTCTAAACCTTCCTCTGAACCAGTTTCTTCAAAACGATTAATAATTTTACCACTTGCACGCTCAGTAGTTCATAATAAATTTGGACAGTCAAAATGCGTTGTTGTGTTGCTAGCGAAACGATACCATGGCTGCGGTCGAATACTCGGGTAAATGCTAGTTTTACCCCAATTCTAACAATGTATTAGGTAAATTGAAATACTGTACTAAAAAGTTGGCTAAAAACTAAGGGAAAAAGGTTTGTTTTGTATTGTTCGTTTGACATATTATGTTATAGTATAAAATTCTATATAAATTTAAAGATTTGAAGCCTAACTGAATAAAGTTGATACCCGTAGCGGGTGTATAGGCTGTTCTTAGCAATCAAAAAATGTATGATCGTTCTTTAGAAGCCCTGGAGCCATTATCGTCGAGAATGACTAGTAATACAAATTGTTTCGTAATTCACTGCGGATGAAAACATAAAATGAGTCCTGAGATATTGATTAAAGGCAACCTAAAGTATGAAGTCCGCTTTGCATACATATTCGTCAAAATCATAATTCTTACATTTGTCCAGCATATACATACTTTACAGTGATCCTAGAAAAGCAAGAGAAACCTCTCCCACACAATATTGCCATTGAAAGTACATCTATTTCACCACTTTAACATAAATAAGAGGGTCAGTATTGTTTTGACGGTATCCGATTTTTTTTTAATTGTTGACATTTTTAACATGGTCACGTTCTACGTGCGGATCCAAACCGAATGATACAGTGATCTTTGAAGGGAGAGTCACCTTTCAGTAGGCGAAGAGGTCGCTGTCGGCGACGATGGCTCCACGGCGTATAGAGCGATCTGGCATCTTCTGGTTGCTTGGCCTGTAAAAACCGTTAAAAAAAACACAAATAAGAAGATTTGTGTGTCCTGCAAATAAGAGCTATGTAGAACGCTTTACAGGTAAGGAAGTTTTCATTCTAACGTCATAACATCGTTCCACGACGCCACTCAAAGACAAATTATAAATATAAATTTTATCCTAGAAGCCATATTTTACTAAAATATTTACTTGAAAATTCGCACGATATAGTCTAGGTAAATATGTACTAAACCATCTACCCGAGTATTCGTCCGCAGCTCATGATGATGTCATATGTCAAAAAAAAAATTTAGAACAGATGACATGTACTAAAATTCATTGATTCAAAAAATAAGCAATAGATGGCCACCTTCCACTGGGTTGGAAGTGGTAAAACTGAAGTCTCTTTTATCTAAAGGTGTCACTCGTGACAGTAGCTTATGGTGAATTTTAATAAAATTACTTTTGTCACACTATTGCTTATCAAGCCAACTTCAAAACAAAGGTCTTTCTATACAGTAACTAATTAATGTTACATTCTCGAACGGAAATTCCAAACATTCCGAAATAAATTTTGAAAAAAATACTTCAAACTATAAAGCATCATGACGTTTACATAATTTTCACTTAAATCCATAAACGATATCAATCATTATTAATTACTAGTTTACCACTCAACACAGTTATAAATTAAATTCGACATGTGTTAGCTAAATAGTTAATTAATGGTATCGTTTAATGTTGGCCCTCAAGTCATAAGGTTACTAATCCATTTCAAACTTAATTTAAAACTATTATTCATAAACTGACTAATCATAAAAAATTCCGATTGATCTATAGTTTTTCAAAACCCCTAGTTATTATTATTTGTGTGTGATCATACATTTTATCTGTATATATGTACGATATAAACTGTTAGTGTTCTGTTTAATTACAGAAAAAAAAAAGAAAAACATTCAAATATTTTCCAGACAAAAATTGTAAAATTTTTTTTTTTCGAAAATAGTAAACACAACCAAAAA